>OX579638.1:29044646-29624552 GCA_951230915.1 Antitrichia curtipendula | reverse complement strand
CACAGACTCATCACTCAAGCCTTGTTCCATCAATCAGATAGATTTTGGTTACGTAATTCCAAACAAACCTCATTTCCCTAGTTCCCTTAATTACCTAATTTAAATGCCTGTCCCGATTGGGAGGTAAGGCTGGATTTCTTGTTCCATCCAGATTATATAAGTCGCACGAGCTAAGGTCGTGCAACTTCGAACAAGATCTACATTCGTGATCTGTCTGGGAGGGAGGGCGGGATTTCTTGTTCCTTTCTAATCATACTAGTCACACAAAGTAAGGTTCTGCAATCTCGAACGAAATTCTGCGTTCATGACCTGTCCGGGAGGGGGGGCGGGATTTCTTTATTAACTTTAATACAAGTCTCAGACCCCTGCTCACTCCGATGGTCTGTACACTTTGTACCTCCAACTGAGAGTATCATATTCCCTCGTAATAAACGCAGGGTGCATACTTACTCTATATTCTCACAAGGTTATACTACTGCATACTTACTACTGCATACTTCTTGTATTTATTTACTACAGTATGGAACTCTTTCCATCAACTGTGTATTACTCCAAGACATAGCAAGATTCCGCAAGATACATAGGGTTTGGAAGGAGTTAAACACTGCTAAATGCAAGCATGTATGTGTGCTTGAATATGAGGTAGCCACGCCTCACCTGTGCCCATGCCCACCAGACAAAAAAATGTGTCAGTGAATGTACACGAGGTGTTTTAAGCAAGGCTACACGTTGTTATCCGAATCGCATATTTAAAGCGTACAAAACATATAAGCAGCAGGAAATTCAAGCAGTGGGCTTCGTGACAAGTTCGAATCACTGCCCAAACGCTTTGGCTCTCCGGAGATCGATCAGTAAGCACCACCTGTGTAACCGTATCCATGTCCATGGAATGTAACTGCTCCGATCGGCAGCACCACGCCAGTGTTTCTTGGAAGCTTGAAAAGCGCCACAACCCAATACGCTCAATGATCAGAAGGATGCTCGGTGAACAGAAGGACGCTCATTGAACCGAGAAAGTTCTAGTAGTTGTCCCGTATAGGCTGCCCAGTTGCTTTCTCGTTCCTGGTGGAGTGTCCAGTTGGTCCACATCCCTTGCACCTAGTTCTTTGTCCGTGTTGTACTTCGTCACTGCCTAGTCCGGGTTTCAACACTGTACCGGTTTATGCTTATACCCTTGGTATTGTCATCCCCCTGTGTTTGTGCATCCCTACGATTGGTTACGGTGGTCTTGTAGCTTACATACTTGTATTCAAATATGTCCGTTTAAGCCACGTATCTCACTGAGTGATCATTGCCTTGAGAAATGTTTCTTTTCCTAGACTAGAGAGAGAGAGAGAGCATACAGTACATTTTAACACATTACACCCTTTATTAGGCAATTTCTAACAGTACAAAAATCATTTGCAACAAGGTCAAAGCTCATCCGGTGGCAAATTTTGCACCGCAGCAGAGTGACACCACATCACCGGAAGTTGATCAAACATGACATATGATCCAGTGTTAGCAAGTACATGTTGTATACCCGTCCGGAAGGGAAGGTGGGAACATTACATGCTCTGTTTCTAATTTCATCAAAGCCTAATACCTCAAGTCTAGGTGAGCAAATTGACGTATATCAAGAAACAAATTCAGCAGGAGCCTCAAAACGTTAAAAACAAGCATGGTCGAAATGTCATCCAGCCAGAATCCACAACGTAACTACTGAACTACTCATAAAGAATCAGTATCTACGTACTGAGCTATACAACCTTGTGCGCATATAGTACAAGTCGAGCTATATCCACAGTATGGACGTGAACCCAATATCATAAAACATGGGAGTTTGATCGAGTTTAGAAAAAAGTGCGGCCTTGAAGCTGTTTGTGAAAAATAGGAGGGAATGCTCCTCACCTGCATCCATGGCCACAAAACGAACACGAAGTTAGTTTCCGGTCGTGTGCAAGGTGTCTTCAACGCATTCCGAGTTGTTATCCTCGTCACCCATTTAACAACACAAAATCAAAGCAAAGCATGCGTGTGACTATACTGCAATTTTGTCACCATGCAAAAACTATTGTAACTCTCTGGAATGCAGAACCTGTTCCGTAGTTGTGGCCGTATGGGCTCCTGGTTGCTGCGACGATGTCATCCCGACTGCTGCGCACGACCTGATCCACGCTCAGAAGGTAAACGGCAACACGTAGAGCTTGCCTGCTTTGTTCCTTGGGAGCCTCAGGAAAGGAGTTAGCGGTATTGTGCAGATGTGGTGTGCACTAGTGCACCTCTTGCACTACAAGTGAGTTTCCCAGCTGGTGACTGTGACGTTCCATCGTGGGCTATGATCACCATTACCGGTTAATTCGTACCACCCACTTGTGCAAATGCTATTGGTTGATCAAGTCATTTTGTGTGCGTACTATAGTGTTTAGCAAAGGGAGTCGTCTCATGAGATACCGTAGTGTACAGCACTTGTCCCATGACCGCGAGCTTACAGGTACTCATCAAGGAAGTCAAGGCATAAATATCTCATAAAATAACTTAAAGAAAAGTATATTTATTAGTAGGACTAACCATATGGCATGCCAAGGGCCATGCTTAGGTGTAGCCTAACTTGCCATAACTATAACCGTAACAACTAGTGAGAACATCAAATTTAAATTATTGCCAATACTAAAATAGGCAAATAATTTTCCAGAGAGAGAGGGAGAGAGAGAGAGACCCGCCGACCACCTCTGGAGTGCAGCGCTCTGAAAATTAGAATGAGACCTGATATGTCAACACTCTTTTTCAGAGTTGCAAACTAGGCTCATTGTTGAAAACTTGTGAATTACTTGGTGCTAGTAATTACAACATTAGATTATTAGATGGATGTTGGTTTGTATTGTATTGATAGAAACAAGTAATAGGTATTAAAAAAGTTTGAAAGGATCTTATACCTTTGTGTTTGTGGTTTGCAATAGGATAGAAATCCAAGGAGACATTTGTGGATTTGTGTCCAACTTTACATATAAACAATAGGTGTGATGGTCATTGGAACTCTTTTTCGGGTTCACACTCATGTAGAAAGTGTTTCAAAAAATGTTGCAACTACAATGTCATTCCCGCTAATGAGTTGTTTCAAATGTTTTCTAGTTGTTGTTAAAGGTGTACGTAGTTGTTACCAAATTGTTATTGTCACATGTACGAAAGTTTCATTTCAATTGTTCAATATGTAAAGAATGACCTTAGAATGAATCCACTCTACTTTCACACCATAAAAAAAAAATGGTGCAATTGAAAGTCAAAGTGCTAATGTACAATCAGGTATTGAAGGCTTACAAACTACCTTTTGGAGCCATTCAAAAATTTGTACATTATATAGAATAAAATTGGCTTTTATCATCTTGCATAATCATCACTCAATTTTTATCCTATCCCAATCAAGCATACTAAATTTCAGTTTCAAAAAAGCAAAATTTGATTTGGACGGAATTTTTAAAGTCAATTTTTGTGGTTTTATGTAATTTTTTATTGAATACAATTGGTGATGAATTTTTTAATTCAATTGCATGGATACGTAGGGAACATCCATACGCACATCTTTTGTATTAAAAAAACACCCCTTTAAGTAACAAAAATATGGTCAATGAAGAGTTCAATGAAAAGTGTCATATGACCAAACTTTGAAGAAATGGATATTCCTATATTTTATCTTGATTTTGACAAATTAATTGTACCATCATGCTCAAATGTACAAAATTAGTTACTATGATAGGTGAAAATGCCAAAATTAAATTAAAGTAGAGAGATATCCATTTCTTCATAGGATGCAATGATAATTATGCTTATAAAAAAATAGCAAATATAATCTACATTGTACAAAAAAAATTGAATGCCTAGAAAAGACAATTTGTAATCTTTCAGTACCCTACTATACATTGCAAGTCAATGGTTACTAAGGATCTATTAAAAAAATGAATAAAACTATGTAAACATCCCATGCAACATGTAGAAACAACTTTAAAGCGATTCTAGAATGTTTTCTCATAATTTACCATAAAAATAATTGGAGGCAAAAATAAATAAATAAATAAATGCTTAAATTATTAAAAAATTTGAAAAAAAAAACTTTCATTGACATCCAATATAACTATCACGTCACCCATCCATGGAAAATTTGATGTACATCATAGTCGTTTTTTAATGCGACTACTTTTCAACTGCCATAGTTGAAAATGCCACATAGAATGGCATATAGTGGTGGGAATACTAAATAGATGTCATGATGTGGAATTTAATGCCACAACATTGAATACATTGGCAAAATTCGTTGATGAAATTCCAACTAAGTTGATAGATGAGAAATAACCTCTAGTTTGTCTTTTACAAATACGTTTTCAAGAACAACCTATCTACAATGATTAGAACTCTTTGGATTAGTACTAGTCACACATGTTCCCTATGACTCAAAAATAGTCATAATTTTAGTGGAAGAAAACTTGTTTTTTTCTAGTGAATATCATTTTTATATAAATGATATTTGCATTGAGAGTAAATAGCAAGAGATGGCCAAAATATATTACAAAGCATTAGGAAAAAAATTGGAGCTTTTATGGGGCTACTAGAGCAAGACTAGTAGTTTAAACAAAACATTAGTATTTTTTCTCTAATAGTGACTGCATTTATCTAAACCCTAGTCTTGAATTTGAAATCCTATACTCTCTATCTTGTATGTTAGGATTTGTTGCATGTGGGAGACATGTTTTGTTTTTGAAAGATTGTAATTTAGAACAGTAAAATGGCAAGGTAAAAAACTTTGTAATGTATAATTATAGTTATTGTAAGAGAAAAAGAAAAAGATGCAAGATTGTGTAGAGTTATTTGAATTTTTATAAATTAGGCAATTCTTTAATATATTTTATTTTATTTTATATATTAGAAAAATAAATTGGGTTAGTAATTTTTTAGAAATATAGATATCCTTTTAATTATTTATTTATTTTCTAATGAAGCTGCTAAAAAGCTACGATATTGGTCCAATAATTAGAGTATTTTGGTGACTACCTTGGTCACAGGATAGGTTTGAGGTGATGTAGGTTGATGATAAAATTGTCATTTATATCAAGTCACAATAGAAGGATGGTTTCAAGTTTCAAAGTAGAATTGAATGTAGTGGATTTTTATTGAAAAGAAAAGATATGATGAATTTCACAAATGCCACAATTAATTTTAGTTCAAGGATATTATACATTCTTCACATCTTCCAAGAGACAATCAAAAAGATTGCATAGACCAATTTGGTAGAGTGAATAAGTAAGATAATTGCTTCTAATTGTGATCTCTTTCAAAATCCAACATCTATAGATTTTTGCCTAAAATGTATTTCTTCTTTTCATAAGAGCCATTCATGAGAGTCTAGGGTTGCATTCAACGGTACAACAATTGTCAACACTTTCAAATTTTTTCATTTATTCATACACTAATGTCCCAAAATTTAACATAAAGAGGATTTAGAAAATCCAACCAAAATTTTGAAAATCCAACCAAGAAAATCCTTTAATTTTTAAAGGCAATTAAAGAATAAAAACAATGCTTAAATATTTATTTTGACACAATAGGATGAAGTCACCTTAGCTGTTGGCTTATTCTATGACATCAATATTGTTATAACTTAAAAAATATATCAAGAATAGAAAATACTTCAAAAATAATAAATATCATAGGTAATGTATATAACAACATATACAAAAGTGATCCAAACAACCCTTATACATAACAAATTCTAATATTTGCATTAGGAGCAAAGTGCATGGATTAATTCTAAAGAACCAAGGAAGTTGAACATAGACCTTGCTTTCTTGATTAGATCTTGTAACAAGCACAAATCCTCACTTGTGTGGAATAATTTTGATAAATACCACCATCAAAAATAAAAGAAGACTTATATAAATTTCATATGAAAGACAAATCAACTAAAGCACACAATTTTTGAATAAATGCTACTATTTGACAAGATTGATGATAGTTTGTTGAAAAATGTCTAATTAGGCAATACTTTGTATACACACAAAATCTAATTTTTTTCTCACAGGTACATATCATCATGATTTTGATGTATAATTTCTTTCAAATCATTTGAGGCGCAAAAAAAAAAGATATATAGATGTGAAGTGACAACCCATAGATCCTTCTCCATTCTCAAAAAATTCACCAAAATTCACACATTCAATCATTTTTTGATCGTATTGCACCAATAGATGCAATGGAAAAAAATCATTTAGAATGTCTTCATAGTTCACAAATTTCTAGTAAGGTTCACATTTATAATTTTCTACAAATATAGTTGCAAAAGCCAACTGCTGGCCATACTGCTGGCCATACAATTAAGAGGTTAAACCAAAATTATTCACTAAAAACTTTCAATTTTGTGCACATAGTAACATTTTTAGCCTACACCAATTTAGTTATTTTACAAATACTGTCACTTTGGTAGTTTGCACAGTAGTTACAAAGTATAGTTCACCTAATAAGCCATATCAAAGGGTGGGTATACCCAATATCCAAACAGAATATGGTAATACCACATTCCGTAAATGTTCAGAACTTATCTACATATTCCAGCAACTGGAGCTACGAAGACAAACATTTGAAGTCTTACGGGTGCAAAATATTACTTGATAAATTTTCCAACAGAGTTGCAGTGAAATCGAGGAGCAGCTACACTAAAAAAACTCATTGCTCAAGCAAATAAGGTTGGTTGTTGTACTTGGATACATATCTGCTCAGAAAAGTCAACTGAAGGGGCAACCAATCCATCCTCCTGAAACGAAAAATCCAATAAATCGCAGTACATGGAGGGTATGTGATTAAGCCACAATTCAAAGGTGCCTAGTGCATCCTGAAGATAACGGAACCAAAGAGATCGCACAGAACTATCTTCTTTTGGAACTCTGGAATGGAGAATCTCTGCCTGCCTCCAAAAGCTTTTAGACGAGTAGTCCTGCAACACAACTCACCTGGAAAACATTGTGTCTCCATAAACTGAAGTCCCCTCCCCCCCTGCAAGAGCGGTTCCTTCCTTCTTTCCTCATTGAAACCCTTTTATGTTGGAATTCTGCTTCACTTGCGAACTGTCTGAAGCCCGACCACAAAAGAATGTTTTCGGTCCAAACTGTTGATGGTCATCTAACTGAACCCTCGGGCTCTGTCTTTGACGCCGCCATGATCTCCTCCAGGTGAAAGTCCAAGTTCAAACTTGGAAACCGTTCCAAAGTTTCAAGGCAAATGCTGTCAGACCCAAAAGAGGGACCCATGCTCAGCTCCATCTCCTTCAAAAACGGATCGTCGTCGAGTGTCACTGGCTCCTCCTTCACGCCCTTTTCTGGAGGTCCACCTCCATAAAGCCGCTGAATGAGCATGCCATTCTCCTTAGGAGACGTCGGTTCCTCAAGGACACCTTTTGCCGAGCTGTGTGCAAATTTAACCTGTACAGGTTCCATGTCTAGCCTTTGTGTTTTCTTCTTCACTCCTCGCAAAACCTGCAAATACACAGCTCAGACTTCAGTCATCAAATTTACAATAAAAATAGGGAGTTCAAACTAAACCCGTTTCTTTTGAGATATTTTAATACTCCGCCTAACATAGGTCCACGGACACTTGTCCAACAAGATCAAGTCATTTATAAAGGCAATACCCTCTTTTTACACTACGAAGACTTAACAGCTCTCCAAGATGTTCATCTATTCTTCAGATCATCAGAATTGTACCCCAAAAAATAAAAACTTACATAACCCCCTTGCTGAATCCTGTAAATTAAGACTAGATCTCCTTCCACTAGGCGGTGTGATTTCACGAACTCCCCTGTAAAACACGAAGGCAGTCGTTTGATCGTAATCAGAAACTGGATGTGAACACTTGAGAAATCGTAAACTCACACTAATTGAGATGTTGAACGAGATTAAGATATGAACAAATCTCAATGAATTGTAAGCCCAGGATACTCACCAGTATTCTCCAATAGATACATCCGGCTTTTGTTGTTTGGCCAGAACCTATTAAAAAAAAACATGTCCAGAAAAGGTTAAGCACTTCAGGTACAAGGGGCATGGAGACCAACTATTTAACGGTTTGGATGGAACCAGACCACCCAGAATAATGCATATGATATTGAACATTGGATTCATTTTCTTCAGCCGTAGGTTAACTGCCTAAATTTTAGTTTCCCCACCCCTATTACCAGCACCGGATCTAGGAGTTGAAGCACACGCGAGCTAAGAAGAAATCTTCATAATAAACAATATCCATACTTACGATGAAGAACCCGAAGTAACTAAGGGTGAAGACCCGACTTTAGGCGGAGGTGTTACACTGGAAGAAACACCAAGCAACAGCAAACGGCAATTCAAGGATGGGAAAGTTATAGAAAAAAATACTCTTCACGCCTCAATCAATAACTAAATTTATTTTAAAACTAACCTCTAGATAGTTCAAAAATACAAAAAAAAACGCGAGGTCTACGAACTATTCAAAAATCCACCTTTCATCAGCATGGCTCAAAAAAACCCAGACGAGAGGAACCCCATGCAAAACACGACGACACCAGGATATGGAAAAAGCACTTGGTGCCAATCACGACTAATAGGGAAAGGACTATAAGCACATACGAAAAAGAAGAAGTGCTACAAGTCTTAATGACAAGCTCCAGGATTTTACTGCCCAAAGCTTCTTACCATAAGAAATAAAGAGCATTAAAAATTAGGAACTAAACAAACCGATGCATACCTGTATCTGAGATTCCAGGCATGACCTGAGTCAAAATCTTCCATCTGTATGGAGACACCTCCTCGTGTTGCAAGAGACGGCATGCACTGCTCTGCTTCTTTCTACAAAATGAGTCACGAGTGGTGAATAGAAAGTTAATGTCGGGTAAACAATTGTACACAATTCTATGATAATTGAAAAGACTGTAACAGTATCTACAATCAAGTGGAAAAAAAGAAGCAGTCAACTCACCTTAGGAATTATAATACGCCCGAGATTACCGACATCACTCGGCCGAAGTTCCTTTTGAAGGAGTAGAGTCAAAGATTCCATGTTGCGGCTCTGAAGAAAATAAAAAAACATCAGATAAAACGAAGGAACATGGAATATCCTCACAATTAGATAGACTCATAGGAGCACACTCCAAAGGAATTTTAACCATGCAAGGGGTACAGATTTGAATTCACTGTTTAAGGTGCATTTCACCCAGTCTAAAAATAGAAAGTCCACTTTAGAAGGCAAGAGTAGATTATACCAACTTTAAAAGCATATTCCTAAAATTAGAAATGTGGGTTTCGGTTCTTTCTATCGATACATTTTGTTACCCTCCTTGAAGCTTCCAAAATGATATGGAAGTGACCATTTGGGACGCGGGGGCGCTCAAAGTGCCTATATAGCCAGAAATGGACACTTCCACATTTATATGAGTTGAAATTAATGACTTGCGTCAAAGAAGGCAACAAATACTTACTTTCAAGCACTTAGGTATTAATTAGTAGTCGCTTGACAAATCCCAACATTTAATACAACTCAAAAAACAGTAACGCTCACAGTCAATGAGGTGCTATTCTGGGAACCTTTCAAAACTCTCCAGTACAGAAACAGAGCGAGATTCTCAAACGTACTGTACATCTCCTTCACAAAGTAAGCAGGTTTGGGTTGGCGTCTACAATATGTGCTAGAGATCATTCCCGTGCAGCACTGAACCATACCTTCCGTGCAGCAGTGACAGGAGCAATTTGCGGAGCAGTCCGGGCACCTGGCATCCCTGAATTCTTCACTGCCGGAAGTGCAGCAGCATTATTCCATGTCGATCCACCGCCTACAGAAACAGGGGTTGTTGCAGCATGGCTGGCTGCTCGTGCATGGAAGGATTGCCTCTGCCGGGCCATTCTGTGTCTTCGTGCCGCTTTTGTGGTCATGGCAAGAGTCGGCTGCATAGAGGCCATGGCAATGTGTGCAGCTGTAAAGGGAATTACTGGTTGCTGCTGCTGCATTCCATAATTCAGCTGAGGGATGCATGGAGCCATTACACCAGGACTCGGCATCTCAGGCTTATAGTCTTCCGGGGTACTGATGAAATTGCTCGGACAAAACCCAGTGTCTAAACCTCTGAGTCCAGCATCCATCTCTGGCTCCCCCATCATTAGCCTTCGAGACTTGAAGCGCTGAAAAGGATGTACATCTTGATCAGGAACCTGCGCTGCTGAAGGGGGCTGCAGAATGCTGCTGAGAATCTGAATCGCGTCCGAGTTTGGCTGAAGAACCACATCCCCTGCAGTGGAGAAATGCGACGCTGGATTGGAAGGTGGAGGTGCTGGTTGCTGAGACGATGATTTATTCTCTCGTTGTTGCTTCACCCAGAACATAATATACCCCATCAAACTCTGCAAACCTTTCTCCCCACCACCCAAGCTCTGGATCGCTTTATTCAATACACTTTCGTTAACTGTCACCTTCTTCAGCATTGCACGTACTTCGTCATCCTTCAGCAAAGCACTCACGTCGTCAGCACAGTCGATTGTATGGTTACGTTCAGAGGAGGTTGAGGAAGATGATGGCAGGGATCCATCCTGAGAAGAGAAATCTCCACTGCCTTGATTCTTCACGATAGCAGAAGCAGGTTGTGTAAAGGGATTTCTGGGGAGAGTATGAGTGTCCAGACACAATTTCGCTTTGCTCTCCATGCTTCGCACTGCCTAAAACCCTCCCTCGATGTTGGTCCAGTTGGGGTCCACCCAATTTACCTTTCCAAGACTCCAGATAGTTTCATTTTCTGCACCTGTAACGCAAGAATAAGTTCCAGGCCAAGTCTGTACGGTTCCTAAAAAGTGGACATGTGACAGATCAAACTCCGCATTTTGATCACATTGAAATCACGCAATATCCCGGGTGCTTTACAGAAGTGTAAGATGGAAGAAAGCACAGTGCAAGGAACAAGAACGACACGTCCGGCTCACCACACCAAGAACTAAATTTTCAGTGGGTCCTAATTGGAAAACAGGAAAAGTATGACCACCAAGTGTTTCAGAACCTAAAGGCCCATTCGCACTTTATGTACGAATGGGATTTAAAAGGATGTTATCAAGGCGAACCTAAATTCATTTCTAACACCCTTGCAAGCTCCATTTCTAACACCAAGTGCGAAAGGACCTGAATGTAGTAACACTTTCTGCTGCGGGTGTAATATCCACCTGCCCCTATTTCCGCTTCCAAATCACTGTTGCAAGAGAGTTAAATACAAATGGCAGTATGAGTGGCACCTGAGACAGAAAGTTGTTCTTCCTCTATGCCCCCTGTCCGCACCTCAACCAAACTACAAGCGCAAATCCTTTCACCCTGCGGGAAGAATACGAAAGGACAATCCTTTCACCCTGCGGGGAGAATACAAAAGGATAACCCTTCCGCAGGTTCTACGAGTCCTTCTTTCCCACTTCCCTCGCAACTCATGGAACCGTCGCTCTGTCAGCGCCTTCGGAGGATCTCTTCAGTCCCAAACCATAGAAAACAGCCAGTTCGCAAACCTCAAATAAGGTATGTTTCACCCTACCTACGTGGCTCACCCTGGAGTCTAGGTAACCTCAAGTAGGCCCCCGCAAGAAAACGGCTTCCCTCGACAGGACCGAACTTGTTGTGGTAAAGGAGATTTTACTAATGGCTCTTCACATGCAGAGAGTTGAAGCTGCTGTTGCTGCTGAATCCTATCCTCGGATGCTGCCAACATCAATGCCGACCTCCATTACAGCCGTTCCCCCTGCACTTCAAGCCATGGCACTGGCATGAAGAGTGGTGCCCAGCCAAGTCAAACAGCCGAAAACGAAAAGACTTCAAGCACAAGCCTCCCTCACCACCCTACCCCCGACTCCCCGAGCATCAATTCCGAAATCCTCTCACCGCATCCACTTGACTATCTCACCCTCCCCACCGCTTTTTCACAATCTCCCAAAACTCACCGACTTCCACACCACCAAACCTCAACAGTGACCAACCGACGAAGAACGACATTCACTTAAAGTTTCACCAAGAATAATACCATTTCCAAACAGAGAGATCAGAGAGAGCACCAACTCGGAAGCACGAGAAAATCGGGACTCACTCGGGAGCCAGTCCTCCCGACACAAGCAAGGATCCCCACCAGGATGAGAAACCAACAAGATGATGACGACGATGATAATGAAGTCACACGATGGGATCGTGGGACACGGTCCAACACGGAGAAGCACGGAGAACACGGAGAGGGCTGGCGATGGCGGCGGACCAGAACAGAACTCTGCGAAAGAGAGCACACAGTGAAATTGGCAGCTCAATGCAACCAGGCAAGAGAAGGCAGGTGGCTGAAGAAGGCAATTGGGCTGAGGTGGCGTTCCATGTGGACTCTTTTGGCCACGTGACGTGCGTTTATTGAGATTGGGCGAGTGATGGTGACTTGGTGCATCCCCGACCAAAAACTTTCAGAAACTGCTGGAAGCTTCTGCGACCATAGAGATGAGCTTCATCCACATCCTGTGCTCTCTTCGGTTCGTTCTGGGCTATTTCGTGAATAAATTCAAAATGACTTAAAATTCATGTAAGGTGGCCTGGGCACCCCGCAAATGCGCCACTGACTGACCCAAAAACGTCATCATCACTTTTGTGTACATCTCCAAAATCAATATGTACCTATGTGGAAATTATGATTTTGGAACCTCTACCAAAAAAAACTATGATCCTTAGTGCCTTTTGGACCACCCATTCTCGAACAAGGACCAAAATCCAACTTGTGGGGTGCAACCATTTCCAATCAAGGCTAAAACAAATTTTCAACTAAAGTTTGGAATGTGTTTTTCACTCCTTTCCAAATTGGAAGACTCTATATCTAGAATATGGGTTCAAAAGCAACTTTGGCCTTTCAAAATTCACAATGCTTTCAATTCAAGGCATAAAATTACCAAAAAAATTGCAATCCCCATTATTTCTACCTTTCTACATGGTGTAAAATTTGCATTGCCTTATACTACCCTAGAACATGGGTGGAGTCACTTAACCCCTAAAGCACTAAACTACGTTTTTTGGCAGCATAGCAATTTTGGGCAGCTCACTATGAATGGAGTTTTTGTTTTTGTTTTCTTTGAAATTTTCACACAATATGTGCCTGAGGAGTAGCTTTAAGGCCCAACAATTTCATAACTTTTGACTACATGGTTAAAAAGTTATGGTATGATATGTTGTTTCAATTGCTTGGTGGGCAGCCCAGGCAGCAAAAAAAACTTCTTGAAAATTCATTTTTTTTTAAATTAAAATTTGAAATTGGTTCTCTAGATCTTTATATACATGGAAAGCTTTGAATGATTCCATTTGGATTAATGAAATAAAAGTTATGGGAGTTTAAGTTTGCGGGTAGTTTGTGGATAGTTGTGGAATCTCTATTCTAAGATAAACTTTGAAGCCCTTTATTTAATTCAATTTTAAATATTTTTGAAAAAAAATAAAAAACATTAGGTGTAGACTGTTTACTACAACATTACAACCATTGGGATTGGGATTTTTCAATTCCATGAATAAATTGTTAACAATTTAGTGTTTTGAATCGTTTTCTACTTCTTTCTACTTACTATTTTTTCCTATATGTTGTACAATTCCAAATGATCTGAAATTTTTCAAGCATGTTGCCATCTTGCCTTCAAGAATGAATCCAAAGACTGACCACCATTTCGGGCATTTTTTTATACACATGTGACCATCTGAAGTGCAGCTGCCTGGTTTTCTCAGGCCAAAAAAAGTTTTTTTTCCAATTCAAATGCTAATATCTTGCAATCTACATGGTGGAAATTCCTGAAAAAAATTTCACATGTTCTCAAACTAGTTTACTACAAGATCCTAAGGTTACATGTGTTCAAAAAAGTTTTAAGAAAAAAATTTGGTACTTGTCCTAGAAATGGCAGTTTTATAACATTTTGGTAAAAACATAGTCAAAAACCTTTAGGGGTTAAGTGATCAGCTATGGGTGGTTCTATCATAAGGTGTCCCAACGTCACCTTCTTCAGAGTTAGGAACTGGAACTAGACCCCCCTCCAGGTTGACCATGGATAGAGCATGCGAAAATTTCTGAAATCTTTACCAAACGTAGAGTTCAGAGAGCAAGTTCTGAGAAAGGGTTCAATCGCTCCATGAATTTTCCACTTTTGCAAATTTGGAGGCCGGAGGTCCAGTTCTAGCCCCAACTGAAGTGACTAGCTCCCACCGGAAGCCAGGCCATGCGGGCGGTAACCGGTGGTGGAGATGGAGCGCTGTGGATGGAGGGTGTTGATGCCACCCTGATTGGGCCCACTGCTGGCTACTAGGTGGATGAAATGCAGAGAATTTCTACAGCGCTCCATCCCCACCACCGGTTAGCACCCAAACGGCCTGGCTTCAGTGGGAGCTAGTCACTTGGGTTTTGGCCCCCCCTCCAGGTCCCACTGGAGACCAGCTCTTCGTGTGTTGAAACCTCCTTATGGAAATTTGACCAGTCTACTAATAGTAGCTAGTCACAGTACAGTAGCAAAAAGTGCCGGTTTACGGGTGCCCGAGTTTTCAACTTTTCGGTGGGCGGTATATGCCTGCCAGGCGTGGAATACAAGTCGTCCATCTGACTCGGTTCATAAATCGAACTGAATCCTTTTGAGTAGCACTGTAGCTGAGCACCAATCGGCAACTCTGGCGAAGTATGCGGCTTTCTTTTATTTAAGCTTATACGTCAGGGCGGTGCATGACAGCAAGTAAGTTACGCATGATCTGTGGAGTCATGCAGCCACTTGCATCCATGAGTCTGCATGAGCTGACGTAATGCACCCGTAATCAATGTCAATTGCAATGGAGGATATTTAGTTCTACTAAACATAAAATTATTTTCATTGTATCGTATTGGTAATGTGAAAGAGGATTCCGATGCACTTTAGCATGTATTATTTGAACATCATATAAATAAGTTATGAAAATTTAAAATATTGTCTAATAATAATAGGTAACAAGTCTTCAATCTTTAACCCTAGAGGGGCCTGAAAGCCCTTTGCAGCCATACAATATATCATGAATACAATGACATTTGACTAGAAAATACAAAGTAAATTAATAGTCATGGTCGTATGTAAATAACAATGTATCACAGTTCATATAGTAAACCACAATTGAAGAGTTATAAGGCTAAATATGGATCGTATAGAGGGACCCCAAGGGCCTTTCAAGGGTTGAGCACCTTGATGTCCATACTTCAGATAATGAATGGAGGGCTTGAAGGCAATATTTCGTCCAATCAATTTCTCATTCATCCTATGTAATACTTGAATGTTGAAAAGATAGACAACCTTCCTTAACCCCTAAAGGTCATAGACTATGTTTTCATCAAAACCGCTCCAAAACTGCTATTTCTAATACAAGTACCAAATTTTAGAAAAAGAACATTTTTGGAAAAATGTAACCGTAGGATCTTGTATTAAATTAGTTTGAGAAGTTGTGGAAAAAAATTCAGAAATTTCCACCGTGTGGATTGCAAGATAATAGTGTTTGAATTGACAAATATACTTTTTTTGTCCCTGCAAAAATCCGGGCAGCTGCACTTCACAACGTCACATATGTACGAAAAAATGTCCAAAATGGTGGTTACCCTTTGGGTTCATTCTTCAAGGCAAATTATCTACATGCTTAAAAGTTTTCAGATCATTTGGAATTGTAAAACATATAGGAAAAAAATAGTATGTAGAAGAAGGTAGAAAATTTTCAAAACACTAAATTGTTTAGAATTGAAATTAATATGGAATTGAAAAATGCCAATCCCAACGGTTGTAATGTTGTAATAAACAATCTACACCCAATGTTTTTATTTTTTCTCAAAAATATTGCAAATTGAGTTAAATGAAGGACTTCAAAGTTTGTTTTAGAGTAGAGATTCCACAACTACCCTCAAATTAAATTCTTCATAAGTTTCATCTCATTTACCAAAATGGAATGATTCAAAGCTTACCACGTATACATAAATCTAAAGAACCAATTTCAAATTTTTATTTTTAAGAAAAGTGATTCTTAAAGAAGTTTTTATAGATGCTTGGGCTGCCCGCCGACCAAATAAAATGACATATCATGCAATAACTTTTTAACCACATAGTCAAAAGTTATGAAATTATTGGGCCTTAAAGCTACTCCTCGGGCACATCTTGTATGAAAATTTCAACAAAAATAAACAAAAGTTTTGTTCATAGTGAGCTGCCCAAAATTGCTATGTTGTCAAAAAACGGTGTTTGGTCCTTTAGGGGTTAATGACCAAGTTCATGAAATTGAGATAAATGATATTTTACTCTTGCTCAATTAGATTCTTTGACTTAAATCTTTTAAATTTTAAATTTTTGCAATGCTAATTTTGATTTTATAACTTTTATAGTGAAGAATTGAATTGAAAATCTAAAAAAAAAAATTCAACAAAAAAATATTTAATTTTCACTCATTAAAAATTTGTTAAATAGAAGTACGTTCAACTGATTGAAGGAAAAACTAAATTGTTAATAGCTCTAAGATGGAATTGAAATACAATAATTCCAACGGTGAGATTGCTCTATCAAGAAAACCTAATCTTTTCTAACAATTTTTTTTTTTTAATTATAAAAATTGCATTCACAAATGAATCCTACAAGTTATTTTTTCAAAAAGATGCTTAGAATGTCTGAAAAACAAATTGTCCCTAACTTTTTCATTACTAGTCCAAATAGAATTAATTAAAGCTTTAAATTTATAAAAATATATAATCTTTGAGAAATAAAATTAAAATTAAAAAATTCAATATTTTATAATTTGAAGGGGGTCTGTCCCTCAAGCTACTTTTTGAACTAAGGGTGGCATACTTTTTGCTCCTCAGCACCAATTGAAAAAATAAATTCCGAGAAATCTAACCTAATTTTCTATCTTCAAAATAAGTTTCAAAATATCATGTTAAAAAATGAAATCACACAAACCTACCCAAAATTGCAAGAGTCCCTCATAGGAAGTTTGGAACTTTAGGGGTTTTAGCTTAATTCCTAAAGAATAGTTTATCCCCTCGGGGGACAAGTTGGGTCCGGGTAGGTTCCTACTGTCTCAATTTGAAGTGAAATTTTTTGAGATTTTTTGAGGTTGTGTAGTTTTGCGAGACCTTTGTGGAAATATAAATTTTGTTTCAATCGGATGCCGGGTGAAAAAGTTATGGCACAATAAGCAAGAAATGGAGATTATTGGGCAGCCCCCCAAAATTACAAAAAGTCAAAATAATTTTAAATTTTTTTTTTTTTCTATACATGAAGATTTGATTCATTCTATTTGGATTAGGGATGAGAAACATAAGAAACAATCTTAGTTTTTCGGGCAATTGAAGTATCTTAAAAAAAAAAAAATTATCCAACTTTGAATGCTAATATCTTCCAATCCGTACGGTCATTTTTGATGAAATTTTTACTACAGGATCTCAGACAAGTTAAGTACAAGATCCTATAGTTAAATTTGGCTTCCTTAAATGAATGCAGCAGAAGGGGTACTTTTGAGTGGTTTTTGACAGAAAACACCCTTGGGGCTTTAGGGGTTAATTCCTTAGTGCATAAATACTTTCTTAAAATTTTGCACATTTTTGCTTATATTTTTATAAATATATACTATATCGTTCAATTTCATCATACAAAAGTTTGGTTTTTTAACCCCTTAACCTCTAAAGGACTAACATGCAGTTTTTGGTAGTATAGAAATTTTGGGCAAATACCTGTGACTGGAGGTTTTTATATTTTTGGTTGAAATTTTAATAGAAGTTGTGCGCAAAGACTATCTTTCATAAGCACTAAATTTCATGACATTTGGAAATACGAGTGAAAAGTTATGGCTTAATATGTTACTTTTTTCCCTGATCAGGCAGTCCAGGCAGATAAAAAAGATCACTTTTTTCAAAAACAAAAATTTCAAATTGGTTTTCTAAAGAATTATACATGAAGAAATCTTTGAATCATTCCATTTTGATTACTAAATCAAAAGTTATGAGGAATTTTAGTTTGTGGGTAGTTATGAATTCTCTAGTCTAAAATAACTTTGAAGTCCTTTATCTTAATCAATTTTCAATATTTTTTGAAAAAAATAAAATCATAGGATGTGAATTGTTCATCACAACATTTCAACCATTAGGATTGGCATTTTTCAATTCCATAACCAAATTCTTAACAATTTTGTATTTGAATCATTCTCTACTTTTTTCTACTTATTGTGTAACACTTGATGTGGTAGTTGGAAAAGTGATGTGGCATCTAGCAAAGATGGCACGGCATGTATAGTCTGCATAGTTTTATGCCGTCTAAAAATTTAAATATTATTTTCTAAAATGTCAATTCAAACATCCAAACATTTTCTGGAACATCAACTTCAACCTTCAAATGTTTTTTAAAATGATTTTTGAGATGTCCAATCGTTTTGTGATGTCCATTTAGACATTTTCATTTCATCATGAGCAACTCTTGAGATGTGGAGTATGATTTAGGTCCAATGCAAATTTAATGTCTAATACAATATGCCATACATAGTATACCAATACACCATAAACAATTTGTCAATTACGTCTCGTGGCATCTAAAGCCACTTATTGTGAGCATGTAGAGATTAATAGACAAGCTCTTTATATAAGTGGGGTGGTAAGAGGTAAGACAAACCATGTGGTATATTTATAAAACATGGGAATTTTGTTACAAGTAGAATTTCATACTTCATTTAGGCAAAGAGTTTTTTTCAAAAACGTTTGAATTGTAAAAAGTTGAGGAATTAAGTTGAATTTCATCTCCAACAATCCGTTCGAGATTTCAAGCCTCAAATCAAAATTATGGATGAATTTGAGAGAGGAATTGGAAGGAATATTTTCTTCAACATTTTCTAACATCATCTATGAATTTTGACCATCATCATTGTGTATGGTATCTATGAAAACTTGTTATAGACAAAACATGTGTCTCCATGTAGATTAAATATCAGTTGAATTGTTCATTTTTATTGTCTCTCAAAACACTGAAGTTGTACAATGACATCATGGAGGACATGCCTTTCCTAGTTATATTGCCATACATGATGTCTCAATGGACATGTTAGTATTGTAGAGGGTAGGCAGTGACTGCCTATTTTGGGTGCATTGTGACAAAAGTGTCACAATGCATCCCAAATCCAATTTCTTTTTTATTAATTCTCCGGTAACCCCCTATAATTTTTTGAAATTAATTTTGAAATTTTGAAATTTTCATACCTCCCCCTTCCCCCTGCCCTCTTGTAATTTTCAAAAAAGAATGCAATTGACAAACAATATGGGATAAACAACATCCCGTATCTTGTACTCGTATTCATATCCAATATTGTATCGTATCTATATCCGTATTCACATTCAGTATTTATTGTGTATTTGTATATAATATTATATCCGTATCCAGTATTCATTTTGATATCTGTATTCGTATTGATATTTGGACGGCTCAAGTTAAAACTCACAAAATCAACGGCTTGTGATTTTATAAGAAATCAACAGCGATTTTGAAGGTAAACATTTTTTAAAAACAAACAATCAACGACCTTATAAATTTTTTGAGAAGGGGGGGCAACTAATACAAACCAGGGGTAACAGACTCTTTTCACTAGATTGCCATACATGATGTCCCAATGGACATGTTAGTATTGTTCACAACATTCACATAGAAACATTTGTACTAGTGAAGTTATGTGCAACACAATTACAGCCCATATGCACTACAATAGGGCTTGGGAATGTTCCATGCTTGTTGAGCATTATCGTCCGAGAAGTGTCGATTTCACTTCTGTCTAATTCACCAATTTTTTTTCTTATGCGGATTCTACTAATGGATGTTTAGAACATCATGTACAAAAATGTGCGCTTGGCTATTATAAAAATGAGCCAAGACTTTCAGAGACTATGCAAGAAAGAAAATAGAGAGGCTAACAATTATGATGAGATGATGCAGAATGTGATCATGGCAACATGTCTACTATAAGATGTTGGAGGAAATTACATTGCTGTAGTAAGCAATAGTGCAATGGAAGAGGATGAAGCTTAGCATGTGTTATTTTTTTGTGTAACATACAACAAACATAAGACAAAACATCATAAATATAGAGTGGGTTGTTCACTTCCATATTTCTCAAACAATAGCTCAATTTTCCAAACATTTATTAGGGGACAAAACTAATAATTCTAGATGTTTTACGTAACATGTGTGGGACCTCATTGCCGAATGTAGGGGACACTCACGTAATCCATCTACATCATTTTTTCCATTGCATATAAAACTACATTGTCTAAAACTTTTTCATGACTAGTTCAAATACAATTAATCAAATCTTTTCATGCCAAGAATGTGTTTCCTACCTTCTTCAGACCATCCATCATTTGCCATCTCCATGTTTTACAGAACATCCATGTCCATTGTTAGACATGCAAAAAAAAATTGCGGTTGTTTATAGTTAAGAAGACATTTATTGTGAGTACGCAAATTTTTATTCATTGTTATTGTCTACGACGTACTTGTAAATGCTACTTGGTGGAGGTTGATGTTGTAAAAAACATTGACAATAGTACTATCAAATTTTAGTGGATATTGAAAAGATGTCTTGCATTGCTTGGTCAATGCTTGAGCGTCCGTTTAATGTAAGGAATGCACATCCAACAACTTACATGAGAAGGTGATATTTGCATGAAGCTTAAGGTAATGCTCACTCCAATGATGTCAAAAAAATATCTCAACGTCAACATTGACGTCTCCAAAAACATGATTCTGCAATATTTTGTAGTGACAACCCAATGTGCTAATGTGGCATGCCACGTTAGCATTGCTAGATGCCACGTCACTCAATTGACGTGCCAAATGCCATGTCTTTTTTTTGCTAAGTCTACCATGTGGCTGCCCTTCCCCTTGTTTTTCACCTACAACAAGCATTTTATTCCTAAATTATAGTAACTTTTATTGACTTAGTTGTAGTCAAAATGGATATGCTTACTGACGTGGCAATTTATGTTTTTTGAACAATCCAAAAAACATCAATATGTCTTCAGTCATGTCAAATAAAACTTCAATGTCAATAACTGCATCACCTTATTTTTATTGTAATTTGCCACCATTATTCACAAAGTTCACAAAAATCTACATTTTTGTGCCATCCATTCCTTTGACATCTTGGTGCTTTTGAGGACATTGTCTATTTGGGGTCAGATATTGTGTGTTGTGGGTTGGACCCCCCCCCCTAAAATAGGTTTCTCCTAGTGCAAATAATGGACGTAAAAAAGATTTTGTGAGATAATTATTCATCTCTCTAGTTGTCCCGTTTATCCTAGTTGCCACTGTGTTCATTAAAGTGGCCACCCCTAGATCATTGCTCAACATCATCAAATAGGTGAAAGCATCACGGCATCTAATTATAGATTATGTCCATGGAAAAATTATGGTCGCCAAATGTAGAAATAGGATAATTCATAATTCCTTAAAAACTACCCAATAGTATATTAATTCGTTCCTAGGGAGAATTTCAAATAGGGATTTTTACAAACTAGTAGATTAATACCAACCAGGGTAGCACAACTAAAGAACTTGATTTGAATTCTTACCAACTTAGTCTAATTCCAAACTACACCTCACTTTTAATAACTACAAAGGTTAAAAAACATTAACTCCTAATTCGGTTCTTTTCACCAACTGGCTCTTTCATTCAACTTCCGGTCTTACTGGATCAATTCAACTCCAACTCGGCTCGATATCTTTACGACTTGGTTGACTTGATCAGCTTTATATTTCATTGGTTCAAATTGGTTCGTTATGAACTCCAAATCAAGTTAACATCACCAATCTAGAATTAAATTTGCTTCAATTTTTCACAACTACTGAATCATCATTTTACTATCTCTTAACCATAAATTTGGCTCACATAACATTCAATCACTCGTGATCTCTCAATTTCTGATTCACTACATGCTTTTCAATACATGCTTATACATTTAACTCAAAAGATATAATAACCATACACACAGAACAACTTCCAATTTGGATTTAAAATCCTTATTCTCACAGATTGACTACAACGACAACCACAAAATCAGACAACAATTTCAGATCATAATATTAATTCCAATTAGTTCATACATTCAAACAATACAAATATTTTCCAACTGACTCACAATTACACAATCAAATATTCAAATTCGACCAACTTGGTGTTTACAATTTCACAATGCACTTACACATCAAATCCATTCAATTCACAACATCACTCGCAATCAACTTTCACTTTACACACAAACATAAATTCCAATTCAGCATACACAATTACAATCACATTCACTTTCACTACAAGGGAAATGGGCTCGAATTGACTGTATTTTTGACAGAAAAGTGTCCAAAATGACCACCATAACTTTTGGAACTTGGCACTCTATTAACATGGTTCATATTGCAAACTCTTTCAAAATATTGTCAATTTTTCTGTCAATTTTTGTGTTTGCCATTGTGTTTCAAATGATGAAAAGAGAAGTCCTTTATACAAGTGGGGTGGTAGGGAGGTAAGACAAACTATGTGGAATATCTAGTGGAAGCTCCATCGCTCATAGTTTAGTGAAAATTAAGTAGGAATAATGGTTAAAGTGGGATTTCAGACCTAATTTAAGCATAGTAGAATACAATTTTTTTTTTAAACTTTGAACTAAGAAAATGTGGTATTTCAAACCAAATTTTATGTACAAAAATCCGTTTGAGATTTAAAGCTTCCAATCAAAAGTTATAGACAAATTTTAGTGAGGGATTGGAAGGGACATTTGTTTTTACAATTTCAAACATCCTCACTAAAATTTGCTTATAACATTTGATTGGAAGCTTCAAATCTCAAACGAATTTTTGGACATAAACTTTGGTTTGAAGTATCACGTTTTCTTAGTTAAAAGTTAAAAAAATAAAATTATTCTACTATGTTAAAATTAGGTCTGAAACTCCACTTTAATCAGTATTCCTAAACTATGACCGGTGGAGCTCCTAACCCTGATTTACATATCCCATATGGTTTGTCTTACCTCTTACCAACCCACTTGTATAAAGCACTTGTCTTCTTACAATTTCTAACTTCGAGGCGAGTTGCATTCAAAGTTGAAGTGTTGATTTAACAAAATAATCTTGAAAGTAGTGTATAAAGATATGGAAGTCCAACTCTAAAATGCATAATGTAATTTTGAAACTTTAGTTTATTTTTTAGGTAAAAATGTTTTGGTTGCGAATGTGAAAAACTGGCAGTCCTTCCTACGTGGCAAAAATTCAAATAATTACAATTTTTTGGGTGAAAAAGCATGATGATGTGTATCTTTGTCCGAAATGACAACCAAATTGACATAATTCTGTCAATTCAATGTCTGAATCAAGTACTCCTAATCTACAGCAGAGTTGACAGAATTCTATCAGATTTACTATCAAGTAGGACACTGTTTCCCTTGTAGTGCCTTTAATAAGTTAACTAATGGATCCTATGGTTGGGTTTGTTAATGAATAAATATAGATGAAGATTTTAGCCTTGCTTTGGATTTAAGTACTTTGAAGTAGTTTTGGGTCTAAAAATATTGAATATCTTTAGAGGTTAAAATAGATTTGTCTTATAGTTCAATTCTTATGAAAAATAAAGATATGGTAATCTACTGGATACAGTAATAGGATTCACATGTTATCCTATTACTAGTTTCCGTCCATTTCCTATGGATGCAACAATACAAATACGCCATCACCATCTTAAACTACTGTATTAGATAATAGACAAAGTAAGCTTTTAGCCAAAGTGTACAAAACATATAGCCCAAGGCACAATAGTCACCATTTCAAGTTGCAATTGTTCAAGGCATAGGTTCACAATATTTGCTTAAAGCATCACTGTTTTATTCCACAAACAACCATTAGTACATTCCATCTTGTCAATCACCATTATAGTAACTAACTCTTAAATTGAGCAGTCATTAAAAATCGCCTCTAAAAAAGATGCTGAAATAGTGCAAAAGTGGTTTTGAAAATGGCAAGTTCTTGTGAGTTGATGAAATGTGATTCTCAAGGTGCAATTTCAAGACAGTGAGAAGCCTATACAAAGTCTTAGACTGTGTAGTTTGTGACTCATTAATATGTGCTTCAATTGGTTGTACTTTTCATACTCTGTTTTATTATAGCAAGCTCGTTTGCCAAGCACTTAGAATTTCAATTGCGACTTGTTCGTCTCTAGAAATAGGGGCGGCATCCATTTACCTTACTCCATTTTTACACTCTCTACTCGTATTCACAATCTTTCATGCACCACCTACAACATCTTTCAATTCACTTTTTGGATTGTCTAAGTGTATTCTATGACACTTTCGAATTGATTACTACTATAGTTTACGTGAAGTACTAGCGATCTATGTCACTTTGCTTTTAGAAATTCATTTTTTTTTCTGTTGCAATCAAAAATTTACCAAAAAAATTACCTTCCAATTTTTTTTTTCTCTATCCATCCAAAAAATAATTTTAAATGTTTCGGCAAGGACCCTCATCCACAGATGTATATTTCTCCTTAGATTGTCAATTTCTGAACCTATTACCTTACAAACCTTGCCATTGCTCATAGCTTTCAGTTCAAGTGTTCAACACTTAATGATATAATTCTTAACTATCATTGACCTAGTTGGAATGTTGTCATAGCTTGAGTTGCATGTTGTCATTTGAGAGCACAACTGGTGCAATTTTTACATCAAAATTACTTGACACTAATCTAGGCCTATTCTCACATAAAAAATATGCACAATCATTTGAGCACTCATTTAACACTAGAATGATAATCCATTCTAGAGCCAAGCTTGCATTAACCCACACCCATTTACAACACTTTGATATTAACTCTTGAACGTCCAACGCGTGTTTATTAAAATCCACACCCTTATAAACTCATTCCAATCAAACTAGCACCTAGCAAGAGATCCACATAAATTGACCGACTAATTGGTAGTAGAAACAAGTGCAAAGCGATGTTGAAAAAATTATAATAGTCAAAGAAATAAATCTTTAAATTTCGAGAAATTGAACCTTGTTGCTAGGATGCTCAGCGATTAATCCGTACATCAACTTAACAATCTATAGTTTTGATGTCAATATGGTACCCTATTCACATACCTTGAAGTTCCTATGACTAGTCTCTCAAGACTAAACAACCAATTCTATTGCTATATGTTCTAATTTTTTATTTGAGTTCAGTTTAGCCCTTTTAAATTATATAAAAATTTCAATGTAATATTTTAAGGTTACACGTGATATCTAGTATCTATTATGTTAAGAAATTTCTATTGAGTTCATAATAAATTATAATTTTAGTCATTTTAAAGTCAAAAATAAAAATAAAACAGTAAAAATAAAATAAAAAATCCATTTTTAAATTTTTTGATTCAAGAGGTAAATGTGACAATGAAGAAGAGTTAAAAACTTTTCCAGTAATTTAGTGGTTTCTTCTTTTACACATAATATGCCTTTAGCAATGACCTCCAAGCCAAATCACCACTATCAAGCTATTTAAAATTAGTCTTTATATAATATATTCATAAAATTTTGATAATTTTCATCAGTGTAGATATTTTTTTTACAAAAGTTGATTTTTAAGGTTTTTAATTGAATGAAAGAACAAATTATTGAATATTTGAAAAGTGTAATATGTATATAAAATTATATCAATTAGAATTCATACAAGAATAATTTGGGATTCTAATTATATATGGAAGTCAGATGGAAAAACAATAAATTAAATTTTGAACTTAAAAATCATTTTTAAAGAAGAAGATACAAATGAAATGCATACAACACTGTGTTATTTGGATTATGACACATGGAGCATCTAGTTGCAATAACTTATTGAATTTTGAAAACGTTTTCAATCTTTTCAAATGGAATAGAAAGATAACTTATTAGGCTTCATTTTTTATAATGTTAAGGTAAATATCAAGAATGAAAATTTCGAAAGCTGCAACTAAGTTTGACCAAGGCATATTTATTTTTATGATGTAAGGATCTTTAGAGATGAAAGGGGTTAAAGATTAAGCCATTCAACTTTGATCAATGTACAAATGCAAACATGGCCCAATCACATATAATATTAGGTATTTCATCCACCTAATTTTCGTAGACTCCTATTTTAGATAACAAACGTGTTTATAATATAGATTTAAAAAAAACTCCTTTGTTATTACTATATATGGTATTTCAAAAAATATGATTATTTTCACCTCTAAAATTTATTTATTTAGTTTAAGAAATAATCTTTCAATAATGACTTGAACAAATAAGTAAAACAAAAATATTTACAATCACTAGAACTACATTTTAATATTTTGAAATAAAAAATCTATATTCTTGCAAAAATTATAAATATTCAATTTGCAATCAATTTTAGAAATAATTTTTAATTTTTGATATTAAATTTTATTTTAATGTAATTGGTTAGTAAAGTAGTAGATCTAACTAAATGAATATAATAAATGAATTACGTTATATATATATATTTTTTTTAATTTTCATCATTAAATTATTATTCTAAGTTGCATTCTATAAAACATCTATAAATTTTTGGAAATTTGGACTATTTTATGTTATTTATAGAGTGGCAACATATTTATTCTATTAGTGCATGTAATAATAGTTTATCCAAATCACTAACGGTTTGTAAATATTTTTTTACCCATAACCCCTAAAGCATTGTTTGTCCCCTCGGAGGACAATTTGGGTCCAGATAGGTTCTTATTGTCTCAATTTGAAGTGAATTCTTTGAGATTTTTTGAGGTTGTGTAGTTTTGCGAGAGGTTTATGGATATGTAATTTTTGTTTCAATTGGATGTTGGATGAAAAAGTTATGGCACAATAAGCAAGAAATTGAGATTGATAAGCAGTCCAAAAAAAATTACAAAAAGTCAAAATGTTCTTTTTTGAAATTTTCCCCAAAATATTATGTTTTTATCTATATATGAAGCTTTTATTCATTCTAATTGGGCTAGGGATGAGAAAGTTATGGACAATCTTAAGCATCTTCTTAACAAAAAACTTTTTGTCCAACTTTGAATGCTAATATCTTCCAATCTGTACGGTCAAATTTGATGAATTTTTACTACATGATCTCAGACAAGCTAATTACAAGATCCTACGGTTAAATTCAAAAAAATAAAATAAAATTTGGTTTTCTTAAGTGAATGCAGCAGAAGTGGTAGTTTTGAGTGGTTTTTGATAGAAAACACCCTCGGGGCTTTAATTAGGGGTTAAAGGACTAAGATGTTTTGGGCAAAAATTGTCAAAATTGACATTTTTCTGGTGCACTGAATCTAAATGAAAAAAAAAATTATTTTTGAAATTATAATGTACCAAACTCATACAAGAATGTATGGTATTTATTTTTAAAACTTTAGTTGCTTAGATTTCAAGACAATAGTGTTTGAAGTAAGATTTATTATTATTTTTAAACCATACTTTATTGAATCAACATGTTTTAATTCCTCTCAAATTGAGATTTTTGCAGTATAAATAGTTTTGTTCTTATCATTGCTTATTATACCATAATAGCTACAATGTATCAAAAAGATGCAAATGTTTGTTTCTCCTCCGACCCCCCCTTTTCTAGAAAAACTGTAAGCTGTTGATCTCTCTCAAGAAAAAATTTCTCCCATTCTTTGATGTCGTTGATCTTTAAAAAACACATCCACCGTTGATTCGAAACAATCTTGGCCATTGAATGCATGTACGTATAGACTACGGATATGGATATGAAATACATGAGATGGATACAAACTATGGATACGGAATACATGTTATGGATTTAGATACGGAAATGTGCAAATGGGGGCAAATAATCTATACTGAATGGTGGCAAAATTGCCTACCACAAATACAAAAGGGGGGGTTGATTGGTTGGATGATTGGATGGCTAGGTAGGTGGGTCATTGGGTAACAATATGTACCCCTTTTGAAAAAGTTAACAACGAATGGGGTGTTGCCATGTGGACCCCTTTGAAAGTCCACAGCATTTTGGTTGAAAATTGGCATTTCTTCACATAATATATTCAAAAGATGTAGTAAGTGTATTAACTGCATTGTAGTATTCAACAAATGCCATAATAAGGAGAAAGGATTTGCCCAAACTATTGCATTCCTAAAAAAACTTTGTGCAATATATCATTTAAACTGAACACTTGACCCCTACACCCACCCCTTCCAAAAATCTGACAAAGGGAGTGCATTTCTATGCCTTTGATTGTTGTATCAATTCAAAATTGACTTTGTAGAATCCAACTTGAATTTTAAATTATTTGAGGAAAAATTGTCCTTAGGGATTAATGTACTGTAGTTTGAATTATTATTATATTATACTAACTATCAACATTATCAAAATAGAGTAAAATCCATTAATATTTACTACTTACCGGGTGACACTAAGGTAAACTAGATTACAAGAAGCAAACCATCCACGACAAGCACATACAGAATGATCCATTCAAGTCTTGTATCAACCCTAAGAATTTTTTTTCAATAAACAAGATTTGAATTACATTAGATAAGTTAGTGGCCACAATCAATGTCTTGGATGATGATGATAGAGTTATTAGTGACTCTAATAGAGAGTTCCACCTTTTTAGAGTAAATCCATCACAAGGCGTGACTAGTTTATTCCTTAATGTTGTGGCTATGCTAGAAAATAATGTAACTATGTTAAGAAACATTGTAACTACTTTAAGTAGTAAGATGACCATTGTGGATACACTTTTTGATGGTTTGGAGGTAGTTTAGAGATCCTTTTAGCCAAATTGGATACCTACACTTTACAACAAATTCATACTTTGTCAAATAAAATAAAATTTCAACTACTCTCCATGTTTCTCACCTTTGTCTTTATATACAAAAAAAAATTCAAAATTTTCAACAACATTGACAGGGCAGATCAACTATTCTACTTGTCATGGATTGATTTACCTTAACCCTTAAAGGACGTTGAGCCTGAAAAATAGTTGATGGATGAATTGAATGTTTACTTGTAGAAATAAAAAATACACCTATTGGTTCAATAATCCAAGCATTTTGGTGAATACCTTAATAATAAGGGGGCGCATCCTTTAAGGGCTAATTTTATTCCCTCACCAATAGGATGTGGTAGGCACCTTCCAAAGTGGCACTAATTCTAAACTGTCATCTTCACTCTATGTACATCTCCAAAATCAATTATGTACCTATGTGAAAGAAATGCTTTTAGAACCATACTTTGTTCCTTTTTAACTTTTGCATAAAGAATCCAAATGCCACATTTTTTGGTGCATTGGAACCTCTTTTTGTTAGGTTTAGGGTAGCTGCGGCCTTTGAAGGTCACATGTTTAATAAATAAAAACACAGAAAAACAAACACTCCTTTTACTTGCCGATGAGGACATATGAAATTTTGAACATTCTACTAATAGTAATTATGCACACTAGCAATTACCATACTTCTGATTTTGGAGGTACCCACTAGTGATAAAAAAAAATCCAGCAGCTAGTTCAAAGTTAGCAGGAGGAATTTGGAAAAACTCTGGTTGCAGTTTGAAAACATTGGCAAAAAACTAGTGAAAAAATCTATAAAAAAAATCAAGAAAGTAACTGGACTCTCTGTTCTTCCAAAACCGATTTAATGTGAGAATTGAAGGAACTTAGCCAGTAAACGTCAAAAAGTTTTCCTAACACACCTTAAATAAGCCAATGTAAGGTAGTGTGCTCTAAAAGCGCCCATCTTCTTCAAATCGCCCCTATTTTTAGGTGGAGAATGGAGATGGGGTGATCCTTAAATGGACTAGTTTAGCAATTGAATGCATGGAGGAAAAATGATTTTTGTATTGCAAGAGCCAATCATTGTCTTTGATTTCTGCTCATCTCTTTATAAGTTGCAAGTGGATGGATTTTGGAAGACCTATGATCACAAATAGGTGCCTATGCCCTGAATCTTTGAAAATTTATAAGTAATTCAAAAATGCTTGGAAAAATACAAAACCACTTGTGTTAGGTTCCACATCTATTTTTCTTTCTCTGAAAAATGATCTAAGAATGTTTTTGCCCACGGAAGCCTCAAGCCTGTGAAAAAGGCGGACCAGCCCTTAAATGGTCGTTTTAAGAGCATGTTACCTTAGTGATTTGGCCTCCCTGTGTTTGGTTGACTTTCTCTCCCGAGAAGTTTGCATGCCGTTTTCACTGGGTCCTGCCACTTGCCTGCATGTAGTACAGCAGCATGCATGAAAGCAACTCGAATACGTGAATGACAAGTGGGCACTCCACGTTGAACCTCCAGGGCCTGGTTCCCATGTTGGATTGGCTATCAGCCTATCACCAAGTTCATGAACAGGAACAAGTTCCCAGCAGCTCTTCAACCCGCTCACTGGGCGGGCCCGGGCTGTGGAATGCAGCTCGATAAAGAAGAAATAAGGTTCGGTGCGCCGATTTTTTGGCGAGGACATGGGCAAGTGGTGTTCCGCTCATCCGCTGGCGTGGCTCGCTATGGGGCTTGTGGGGCTTATGGGGCTTGTGGCTCAGGTTCCAAGATACCGACCCCAATTAATGAAACTCGTTTCCATTCTCTTTCCAATGAAAAATAAACCCACCCCACCATTCACATTGGCCTATCAAAGTTGTCGATGTTGATGGGGGTGGTGGGCCATATTTCGGGGAACTTAGGCTAGTCTGAGTTGGCACGCCCCAATGATGTAGCCACTATGGGTCAGCATCAGCATTGTCAAACCCAAGCTCTAAAGCGCCCACGCCAACGATCACTTGGAACCCTTGTTTTCCTTAAGGACCGAGGCCTTTTTTCTGCCAAAAAACACTCAAAATTGTTATTTCTATAGCAAAGAATAAAAAGAATAAAAAGAATAAAAAGAATAAATAAATAAATAATTTTCACATCTAACCATAGGATCTTACACCTAATTAGTATGAGAGTGTGTGGAAAAAATTTCAGAGTTTTTGACCGCAAAGATTGCAAGACATCTATGTTTAAAGTGAAAAAAAGAAGTTTTCCAACACATTGTGAGATTACAATATTTGACTTTGAGCCTTCTTAACTTTAATTTTCTGAACCATAGAGTTTTGAGCTTTAAATCTTTACGGTAGAGAATTGAGTTCAGAGTCTAGGAAAAAAAAATTCAATAAAACTTAATTTTTATTCTTTAAAAAATTGTTGAATAGAAGTAGGCATAAAAAATATTAAAAAATATAAATTATTATTCTTTATAAAATTATTGAGTAGTAATATCTAAGATGGAATTAAAATGCACTAATCCCAATGGTGAGATTGTTCTAGCAAATAAACTAAACTATGTGGAATTTTTTATATATTTATGAAAAATTGCATTCACAAATGAATCCTATAAGTTATTTTTTCAAAAAGATGATAATAATTGCCTTGAGAAACAAGATTGTCCATAACTTTCTCATAACAAATCCAATGGAATGATTAAAAGCTTTCCATGTAGCCAAAAATATAATCTATGAGGAACAATTCAATTCAATTCAAAATTTTCAAATGTTTTTTTGCTGCCCCTTTTTTCCTATTTTGAGCTATTTTGGGCATAGCTTTTGTTTCCACGCACCGATTGAAATTTATATATATATATATATTCTTAGGAAGCTAATTAATTTTTCTATCTTCAAAAAAACCAAAGATACCAAAAACCAAAGGTATCTGCTCAAAATCCCATTTGTCCCTCAAAGGAACAAATGGTCTGTTAGAGGCTAAAGTAGAAGCACTAGTTGTAAACCACGCCTAGTACACAACCTATAGGGTGTGTTGTTTTCAACCTTAGGCTGGAATTGAAACTTGAAATGTTTTTTTTTTGTCCTTTTCAAGGTTGGGACTAATATGGTTATGAGACATGTCCTAAAACAATGAATAAGAAAGTAGGAAGTAGTGAGGAGGAAAATAATTATTAAATTATCAGAATAGGAAGACTCTAGACATTGGCTATGGGACAAGTGCACTTTTTGGCTCCCAAAATTCACAATAATTTCAATTTCAGGATTAAAATTCTAAAAAAATAGCAAACCCCATATTTCCTATCTAAGTACATGGGAAAAATTCCATTACCTCATATTCTTCATCATCTGCTCCAAAATTGCATATAGATGATCAACTATTGGTGCTTCTACCTTACTTTGTACCATTATTTCTCATTAAGGCAAGGTTCCATTTTGCATCTTTAAAAATATTAAAAGGGAACTTCGACAATGACCAAAATTGTCAAAATTATCTTATTTGGTTCCTTAGCCAATCTCAATCCTTAAATTAATTGATAAATTTCTCCCATGCATCTAACAAAACATAATATTTTCCTATATAGTATGGGGAGGACCTTTGTTGGTTATCCATACAATATTATGTGTGTTCCATTTTGCACATATTACGTTAAATCACTCATTTAGGTTGATGACATTATAGGAGTCAAACTTTTAGGTAGAAGTCATTTCAAATTTGGAGAAAAATGAAATCACAAATTTCAAACAAATAAAAAAATAAAATTTCAAACAAATAAATAAGAAAACTATCGTGAATGGGCAAAGTGAAGACTTAAAGAAGCATTAGAGTTTCATATAGTTGGATCTTTAAATTTCTTTTTAGAGAGATTCAAAATCCATTTATTAAGGGCTATATTGTTTTATAACCATATTGCATCATGTGTAAAGTTGAAGGCATGTTACAAAGATGAATTGAGGTTTTATTGATAACATTAAACTGGAGGTGTTGGGGTTGGGGAGTGGAGGTTGTAAGGAGGAGGGAGACACTTAAAGGCCTATAAGGTAAACCAGCCTATTCCCGCTAGCTTCTAATTTCCGACATCTTACTTTTGGCCCCATTACCACCCTGAAACTCATCTAAGTCTATCTGTTTTCCCGACAAAATCAGTTCATTCATTTCAGCTTGGGTAACGTATCTACCATTGATTGGTGGATATCCAAGTACTCATAGATACAATCTATGGCGGTAATGGGTTGTTGATCTGACTTTTATAAATTAATCCATGGGTGGATTTGTAATTTTAGGGCAGTCAACTTCAACAATTAATAGAAATTTCAATTTTCATTAGAAAATTAAAATTCCACTTAGGTTTGATTTGTGAAATATGCATACACCTTTGAAAAATAGGTGACCCCATTGAAGTTGACTCCAACATAGTCAAATTGCGAATCAGGGTGGTAATAGGCTTGTCTACCTTAATCGCTTTTTCAAACTTCGAACTTTGTAAATTCTTCCATTTTGAACTATAAAAGAATAAAAGGATTTATTCTATTTTTTAGAGATTAAATGACTTGTTTTTTATAACTCATAAAATTTTAAATTCTTTTGTGAAAATTTGAAATTAATATAAAATTTTGAAGAAAACCTTGTTGCTCTCTAGACAATCTACCTAATGTTTATGTTTTTTGTGACATAAAAACATCAATTTCAACATCGAATTGCGTTGAAATTGTTGTTTTCATGTTACAAAAAACAAAAACGCCATGTAGATTGTGTTGAGAGCAACAAGGTTTTCTTCTAATGATAAATTATGGTTTAGAACAATATAATGTACATCAATTTACCTTCCCATTCAATACTAGAAAATTCAATTTTTTGGTTGATTTGGTCGCATTGACCTAGGTTACTTTTTTGCTGATTTGGACAGTAATTTGTACAAATCAACAGATTACTATCCAAATCAAGATAAAAGTGATCCAAATCAATGCGACTAAACCAACAAAAAAGTTGAATTTTTTAGTAGTGATTCTAATATAAAAAAAATCACCATTCCAAGGTTCTTCCTTATCCTTGAAAATTGAGTCAATTAGATGCCTATATCAATTACTTCTAATTTGTTGAATTTTTTTATCACAATTTTTTTTAAATTAATGGAAGCAAGAAAGTCTTTACAAGTAATTTTTACCAAAGCTCTTCTACTTTCTACTCTACAAGAGATGACCAACTAAAGGTTTAGGACCTTGGAGAAGGAAATCTCCAATACATTGTAGTATAGAAGTAAGAGTTTACAAAGAATCATAAATAATTGTGTCAAAAGATTTATAACTAAATTAACCAATTTATAAAAACAAAAAAATTATTTTTCAAAAAACTTGAATTGCTAATAATTTGTAATGTTTCATATTTTTTATAAACTTGTAAATAAATTTGTGCCTCAAAAATTCTTCAACTCTCATTGGTTATTCAAAAAAACTAACAAGATTTTAGGTGGTGTAGGTGACTATTGAAGGCTCACATATAGATAAAAGGATAGTAAAAAATGGCTCCCAAATAGTCGTGGATTGAGTTATGACACTTTAATTGTGATGCTTCAAAATCATGAAGCTTTAATTGTGTTGCATCAATTCAAACCTATATTCTTTAGTACATAGATATTTCTCAATGCCTGAGAAATACTAGCTAAATCAATTCTAACCTAAAGGTTGCCTCTCAAATCATTTACCAAACTATAGGTTTAAAAAGTTGGAATGACTCGACTACTTAATCAACATACTCAAATCCCGTGGAATTGTACAATTCTCAATGAGTCTACATGGGCCTCAACCTATTTATATTGCTACCATTGTGATCATTATGACCAAACTTATTGAATTTGTCCTCGTAATGTTAATTGCAATGCCCTCTAAAAACTTCAGACAGAATAAACTTGGATCTTGTGACTCTACAGAAGAGCCCAAACTGTAACAATTACACTTCTGATGGTAAATCGATGTAATCAAATTTCAGAAGAATGATTTACTGAATCACAAGTTTGCTTCGTATACATGAATGGCTCTCCAAGAACGGAAGACAATGAGATGTGTCTTCCATGCCATGAAAGTGCCCACAATTAGAATGATGTACTGTCTATAACTACAGTAAAACTCCTTTATACCTGAGAAAATAGAAACCAAAAGAAAGAAAAGCAAAAACTAGGTGCTGAAATGTGTTCGGCTAGTGTCATATACTAGAAGGCAGTTGAAACAAACCCAACTGAGACGATGAGAGCAACGCAATGATACATGCTGGGTTGAGAATGTTAAAAACATCCCAACCGGTATATGCCCAGCAATAGGACTTCACGAAATGAATGTAATATGGTACTTAGAAATATAGAAGGATGCCACGATAGTGTTACAAGCTATCCAGCCGGATGCTACCCCCCTTGGGATTAGACTCGACATCACGAGGATCTGTCAGCTTGATCAGCCACTCGGAATTCAGTGCGGATGTCCGCCATGGCGAGCGTGCAGAAGCAATCATGGGCATTGAAAACACCGAAGATGAAAGAATACGGTCTTGGCCAAGTCCCACTGTCATCCTTGCAGCAGACTGCACACTCAAACCACACGCATCCACACTCATCCAATTAGTACAACTCAATAAACACCACTGAAGTCATGATTATACATTTCAGACATCCAAACACATTTCTTTTGATTGTATTAATTCATTATGAGCCTTTGACTGTGTATTTGAAACCGTGATTGAAGGCACTAACGAGAGTCCCATAATTAAGCAGATTGCAGACAAGTAAGATATAGCCAGCCCTCCCCAAAATTCTCTAAGAAACACTAGGCCGCAGGTGACAATCACTGAATCCTCCATTTCCAGGAACAGTAACATCTTCATAAGTGATTAGACAAAATCAAAAGTCAGAGACTGGTGACTTCAGTGGGAACGAATCGTCTCTCATTCGTGGAAGAGCAACATTCAAGAACGAATTGAACAATCTAGATCTCTTACCGAATACATCATATTCCACCTTTCCATGGCGCCACATTAATTTTGCAAGATTCAAGTGCAGAAGTATTGTTCAAAAGTAGGGAAATTCACTAAATGAAAAATTTCAAAGAACAAGAAATCGTACCTTAGCTTGACCTACGACTGCTGCTGCGTCAGTATACACATGTTGCGCCAAAGTTCGCCTGGGCTCTCGAAGATCAGAGAGACTGCGAAAAAACTGACAACCATTAGCACGTCCATTGCTTCTACAAAATTATGACCGAAAGTCAGTACTTTGAAGCTTTGAAACCCAATTCTACACTTGGAAAGTAGACACTCATGGAACGTACACAAATGTATTCCAAGTGATTGGAGACCCAATGGCACGTACAACAAAGCATTTACTCGAAGATCAAACAAGATACACCACAGTTACTTGGACTCAATCCTCCATACGCGTGAATCTAGTAGAGTCAAGTCCAACTCAGTTTATTAAAACATACAATCTGCTCTTCAATTTCACAATTTAGCTCTTCTTGTCAGATTCCTGTCAATATTACGACATAGTTTCATAACAAAAAGTACAACCTAAAGTTTCAAATTGATTGTGAGCAAAACACTTACGCATCAGAAATAAGTGGCGCAATCTCACTGTCGCTCTCCGCTTTCGTAACAGAACCTGAGGGATCCGCCAAAAAATGGTCAAAATGCAAAAGAGGCATTGGAATACCGAGGCCACATAGTGAACAGCACATATATTAACTGGTATATAGAAAGACAATACAGCATCAGCACTACTGGAATCTTCCATAACAGGTTCTAATGTACAGATTACCTATACTTCCCCACAAGCGGTGTTAGGGAGTGTACCACTACAGATATCATGATTCTTTAAGAAACCTGGAAAGGAATTATTCGGACTAGAGAAGCAGATGACGCGGAATTCAATTATAGTACTGCTACTAAGGGGACGTCATTCAGCTGTCCTGTCGTTCCCCAGCATGTGAGTCCCTAGGTCTGTCCATAACGGAAGAAGTGGATTGCGGTCTAGAATATCTTCAGCACGGTTGTCTAAAAGTTTTGCAAGTCTATGGCGCCAAGCAGTGACCCAGTGCGGTGAATTCTCAACGCGCCTCCTTTTCTTTCTTTTATGGCCATTGATGGGGAGCTGAAGATCACCTTTAGAGACCTGGGGAGCCTGAGGAGCAAGAAGCGACATGCCCACAAAGAGAGCCAAAACACCAACGCCAAACATTGTAGCTCGGAAATTGTCCAATACCTGCCACACGATATAATATTAGATGCTTGAAGACTTTGCAAAAGATTATTTACCTGTTGAGATCAGATGCACCCAAATTCCAAATCCTCACGATGACCTCAGCAACTGAAATTAAAATTGTGGATGGAAGTTCCCTTGCGTCTTAGACATCGAAATCAAAACGCTATAGACAAGCAACTGGGTCACACTTTTAACATCCCCAACGCATGAAGGGTGAGGAATATCTATGTGCATAAGAAATATGAACACGAAGAACGAGAAGAAGAATAGCTAAGGCTCACAAACCCGATATTCTTCAAAATAGATGAAACCGGTGAATATTGAGAAGAAAGTCCACACAATTTGAAGCATGGGCACGATTAAAATAGCATCGAACATCGCCAATCCATCATTGAGCCTCGCCATCTACAAAAGACAAGAAACGTCAGCGTCTCGTCCATAAAATAACAGTGTTAAATTGACGGACACCAGTTCAAAGAAAGCAACAAACTTTGGGCATAATTGTAGCTTCCTGCAGGTCTTGATTCCTGAAAGCTCTTCAAGAGATAACATTGAAAACAAACACCAATGCCCAAACTACATTCAAAGCTAAAGAACGACACCATAATATGCCTTAATATATGTCAGTCGCAAAAACGTTTTACAAAGTGTGTGTATATAAATATATATATATATATATATATAGATGACAGCAGACCAGTGATAATGATTGCAATTTTTTTTTGACATTCCGATCATATTTGGTATGCTACTAGAGCAACGCACCCAGAATGAAGCTGTTCCGGCGAAAAACAAAAAAACAAAATAGGTGAACCAACCATCCAGCTGATTATTGCCCTCCAGCGTTGATCGGAGCAAAACTGATCTGCATATTGACAGAAACATGTAATCAACTTGCGCACAAGTTACAGACACAGATCACCAATATCAGGGCTCATCTAAATAGAAGCATGGAGAACCTTATTGGACCGCTCTTAGAGTAACAATTACAGCTGATAACGATGTCTGTCCCATCAGAAGCATTGCTTGTCTCAACCATATGCACGATTCTGAACGAAGGGTATCTCAGCTGAGACAATTGAGTTTTATACTTTGAACTTCAAAAACATTTGGACGCAAGAAGAAAGATCATTTCACACAGTCTTACAAAGATTTTGCAAACAATACGGAGTGGGAACCAACAGCACCCGAGACAACAGCATATGTGTATGGCAGTAACATCCGCCATGCACCAACAGGGTCCTCCCCCCGCAATGCAGCAACTTGCCTTCCTCGCCTGTAAACACAAGCGCCAGAGAATATCAGGTTTGAAGGAAAAAGAGCCTATAACAATCGACATGCTGAAGTTGGAGCAACGCTAACGGAAAAAGCTCAGAAAACTCTCCCAAATCCAATTACCAACCTGTATATTGTGTGATGCACAGCGACTATGAACAAAAGGACGCCGCAATAAATAAGATAAATGTGGCCTTTGTAACTTGCCAAGAGCTCCTCATGCGTGTAAACTGCAAATAAATCCCACTAGATTAATTTAGAACAAGTTAACAAGTCACAATAATCAATCGGAAGTCTAGAATGGTGAAACAAATGTTCATCCAAGGAGAGACAGCTTACTGATGGACTGATGATTCCCAAAGGCAACAAGGAAGCCGTTCCCCACCATGATAAATAACGTTGCCAAAATAATTCTGCCATCTCAACCAAATGAAAATAAATAAACTGCAGTCACGGTCTATGTTACGATCACTCGAAAAAATTAAGCGATAACCATCATCACGTACTGTATTCCAAAGCCCTCTAAACAACACCAATATCAAGAAGTTTTTACGATAGGGAATGATACTGATGTCTACTTTATCAGACTAAGCCCGAAAGTTCCATCAACAAGATTGAAAATATACATTCTGATGAGACAATCAGCTGATAATTTATGCGATTCGCTAAAACTTGAGCTAAGGCTTTCGGTACAAAGGTGATAAAGGGAAAACAAATCCAATATAAGTACATCTAATAGCGAAAAATATAGAGGTTACTCACCGTCTAGTTACAACCTCATTGAGCATCAGGTAGGCGAAGAAAACATTAGAAACAAATTGTACTGAACCCAGAGCTGCCAATAATGACTGCAAGCACCGTGGAGGAAGAGAATGAGAAGAGGAATAATCATCGAAGGTACAAAGAAACAGAAATGGCATTAAACAGCAGAGGGTACACAAACCCTCAAAAGGGAAAGGACATGAGGATAGGTCTGGTACTGGAACTAGCAACAACACACTCGGGAATCCATGATATCAAATCAATCTAGGAGATTAGACTCTTGCATGAAACTACTTAAGCATGATCTACTACTTATACAAGGCATACAAGTACAAAAGGGCTACGAATTACCTGGGCAGCATAGCCGAAAGAGATAAAGTTCAGGATATTTCCAATCGAGAAAACAAACACACCTGCAGACCAGCATATATCAACTTATAACCAACAGAAACCTAACAAATAGGTCATAAGTGACAATATCAAATGAACTGCTTGTACAACAGTATATAATGCCAAGAACTATGTGTGTCGAACAATCATCTCGGAACAGAAGACCTTCGGGGAACATCAAGAAACATACCTATTCGCCATGATTGATACTGCGTTACAGACTTCTTGGTCAATACCTTCTCTCCAAGATCACCCGTCTCCAAAAGTGCTTGCCGTTCCCTCTATAATAAATTGTGTAAAAGAGAAAAAAGAAAACCCACTGCTTAGGATTATTTACATTTCAGCAACTAAGTCTTTCACGGAATTTGAGATGAAAGCGGACTCCGTAATGATACTGCATCCTATATTCCACATCAACATGAACAATGCCATCACCTCACCCCCCAAAGCTCCACGAAAATACATTAAAATAAGAGAGCTCATTCTAGAGAACATATTTAAAAGAGATGACAAAGGTGGTCAGATATGGAGTATCATTTAAGAGGTAAGTGATTCGTGATGAAGTGCGAAAAAGTGGCTAGGAGTACAAACAAAAGAGACGATGTGTGTTACCTGGTTGTGTCCAAGCTTGAGCAAGTTAGTCCCAAAATTGATGCTTATGCTGCCGACCACATTGATAGCAGCTCCGGTTATCCATTCACCCATTTTCACAAGTGGGTTTGCAAGCTAGGCTTTTGGCTTCCTCCCGCCAAGGTGGGAGCCACAATGATCCAAGCAAAGTAAAATCGTAGCTCATGCCCTCAATTACCCACTCAGTTTACTCTTCGTCCTCTTCCTCTCTTCCTGTATAGATGACTGCCTGACCTCTTCAAAGTAACCATATCCAGATATTCTCACACGCGGACATTACTCTTGTAATCGTTGGCGGCAAGATCCGAGTCAAACGATCATAACCTCCAATAAGATCAACCCTGGCACATTGTGTCGAAAAATAAAATGAGATTTTCCACAGTCTGAATAAAGACGCATGAAACTTAAGATAACAGGAACTTCCCCTAAATTATGACACCTATTTCAACCAGACCCTGAAAACTTCAATTTCCAAACAATAGTAAGTACTTCCTTGACAAATTATATCTGTGGGCACGACAGGATCGTTACCACGATTGACAGATTTCCATACAACTTCCTACTCTTTTCATTACAAGAGACACATTCTAAACCAAATTACAGCAATCGATCCGAGAGATTGGATGAGAAATAAGCAAGCGCAGCAGCTATTGACCATCAAGATCACGGCACTCCACAATTCCGAAACCACCACGCATTTATGATAGAAGAGAAAGCGAATGGCAGGGCAAAGGTGCATTAATTTTTTTAAAGAAACACGATAACATCATTACATTATGAATATGAGATACTCACGAGCCTCGGTATCTACATCACCAGTGAATCCGCTCAAACAGACCACTGAGATTCGTTTGGAAGCATTTTTCTCCATAGACCTGAGGGTGTACAATCACCAATTCACAATCCCAAGAGTATTTCGAGCAATACTGCACTTTGGTAAGCTACAAACCTTTACATCTAAAGAAAACAAAGCACAGTTTGGCAATCTCCTGCCAAAAAACTAAGCTGCTACTATGAGAGGCGCTCAGCCGTTTTCTGAATCACTATCGTGGTCCTAAATGAAATCGTTCCAATATACTTTGACCTTATCTAGAAATCTGCATTTTCACGGGTAGCCACCTTCTCTGTCTTGGTTTCTCCGTCCAGACCCTTCCCGAGCAATACAAGCGGATCTGATCTCATAATTTTCAAATCTCAATTCTTGCCCTTTCCCCGACGTCAGAATACTCTCTAAAAAAAACAGCAGATCTCAACTCCTAGAATTCAGCTCTACAATCTCGCTTAAAAATCAGACTGGCTTTAAGAGCTCCTACGCTTTAGATTTAGAAGCGGATAAAACAAATCCGACTGACGGGTTCGACACTTGCAGGCCACCTCACCAAATTCAACCCCATATTATGCAAAAAACACCACCCACAATCTGCCTGCATTCCGCATCTAACGTTTGAATCTCTCATGAAAAAGTATAGAGATTCAAACCACACATACCTTCAACAATACCAAACCGCCTGTCTTCGACCTCTCACGGACTCATACTATAATGCGCAAGCTAACGTGCTCCCCAAGCTCGAATGCCGCCCAAAACCCTAACAAACGCTCTTTCGCACTCAAACCCGAACGAAGTGGCTGATTGTTTCACATGTGCTGCCCCCTCAACCCCAGACGTTGCCATCAACACAAAATCCTACGAAACGTTGCACAAATCTCAACATGAAATTGATTCACTTACATCACCGTGTGCGCATCTGAAGGACGTCCCCTGTTCGAGAAAAGGCGTTAGAGAGGTCGAGCAGAGGAGAAATACGACTCCCTATGATTGCACGCTCCACCTAGTTCAGAAATTGCTGAAAAAAGAGACGCGACAACAGAAACAAAAATTCACACGCAGGCCGTCATCACAAGCACGATCCCGTCCATCTGCTCGGTCTAATTCTGCATCTGGAGCTGCCTGGTGGTTCGACCTCGGCGGTCTCTGCCGTGAAACTCTGTGGATGATATTCATAGATATCATCCAATCACGCGAGATTCATTCATTCGGCACCATTAATAAGGGAGTGTTGTAGGTGCTGGCTGATTGAGACCCTGGCGAGTGTTGAATGGTCATTTACAAATTTACAAGGCACCCAGACGGTGCTTTAAGTAGATATAAAAAAAAGTCCTCAAAACTGTGGATGTGCCTTGCCAAATTACGAAATATAGATTATAGAGAATAAGAAGATGTTTCTTGCATAATTTTCAATATAATGACATTGAAATTAGGGAATCTTTTTAGAAATTTATCAATTCAATTTAAACTCTTCTAATTCTTGTATAGAACTTTAATTTTTTTAAACTAAAACTAAAACAAAGATGTATGTCCTATCCTCTTTTATAGCATGTAAAAGAGATCTTATCCTCTCATTTGAATTGTAGTTTTCATGTTGTGTTAATCTTTGATCTTTTATAAGTACCACTATATTTAATAGCCAATAGAACAAATTTGCCAACAACAATAAGTTAATTAATGCAAGGGATTCAATGTAATAATCTAGTCAAATTGCAAAGGTACATAATAGTTGCCCCCTTTCAAATTCAAATGAACATTCAATTTCAAATTCCTTCTTTAGTTAATACATTTTGTGACTAAAGGAAGAAGTTTAAACATATAGAGCACAAAATTCAAAACTCAAATCAAATAAAAAATTCATAAGTTGTATATTGAATTTAAGAAGAAGAGAAACTAGACTTAGGAAGTTATGTTTTGTTAGTTTTGCTCAAAAGGAAAAAAATTGAATATCAAAATCATGTTTTAAGAGCAAAAGTTAACAAACACAACTGTATCCATAGGGTAGGATTGGCAGAGTATAATTATTTTTAAGAATGTTGCAAAAAAAAGGAAAAGAGAAATTGCCAAATTCAACAAAACATATGACCAAGTTATTATAAAATAATAAAAATTTCAATGAAATCAATAGGTCCAAAGACCCTCTAGCATCTAGAATTTCTTTGATGACAAAGCAGAAGAAATTTTACATTGACATTTAGTGAGTGAGGGTTAAGAGGTCGTTTTTATAATGAAATTCATTGTTCTTCATGAACCTTCAAAGGTTATGAGATAATTTGAAGATTGAGCTGCCTCCTACTAAACCTAACCATTTACATATTCCACTTGGGTTGTTTAACCTCCTACCATCCAATTTGTATAAAGAGTTTGTCTTCTACAACTTCACACTCATCGAAGTGAGTGACTTTGGTATTTGAGTGATGAACACTTTGAAATTTTTCAATTTAATGTTGAATTTAAAAAAATTAAACTTCAAAATGCCAAAGTAAATTAAGTACTTTAATTAAATATTTGACATCATTGTGCCAATCCTATCCCCAATGTACGGTATTGACATAGGAGATCCTTTTTTTTAACAAGTCCTATTCAACTAGAAATCAACAAACGCAACTTGAATTCAATTTAAGTACATAGTATACCATTAATAAATTTGTCTATATAAAATTGGATGAAAGTCATTCCTTTGTCACTATAAATTAGACTTGTTTAATATTTATAAAACATTGTTTAAAGGGTCATCTTGTAAAGATGTAAATAGCCTATGACCTTGTAGTCAAACTTCCCAAAAAAAATTCATTTTGCAATGGCACTCAAAGTATTTGTACACTTCAAATATTGCTATAGGAGCTAATTAAGTAATTAGAATCATTCAACAAAATTTAGAAATCTTGTTGTATTAGTGGCATATTATTTATAGAATTTAATTTTCATCTAATTTAGACCTTTTAGTTTTTGAAAATTAATGGATAAAAATCAATCTTGCAACAACTGCAAAATTTACAAGATTCTTTAGTAGGAAAAAATAATTTTTTTGAAATAATATGATAGAGAATAATGATAAAATTCTAAATTTTGTCGAATGAAATATTATCAAAACATGATTCTACACTTTGTATAGAATATTGGTATATCACTCCCCAAATCTCCACCTTAAGTTAGATTGTTTGTTTGTTTTGTTTATTTTGTTTGTTACGTTTAGCTCTCCTAAAAGGTGTGTCCCCCTTGTCATGTTCTTGGTACTATGGAAAGCTTTTTGCAAGGAGGATGCATTGTATAAAAGTTATTGAATTTCAAAGTTTTTATTATGAATTAAAAAATTAAATTTTTTTAAAAAGATTTTTACTTTACTTTTATTATACTGTAATACAATGGCACAGGGCCCTCTAGTAGTTATTAAATATATGTTTTATCTCACGCTTGTTAAGGTATTGGTGAAGCCTAACAATGAATGGTGGACAAGTGGACAAATATCTCAATGCCATCTATCTAAGTATACCTGGAAAAGCACCCCAGTTGTTTGTAGACAACTGTACTCCAAAATATTATAAATAAATTATAGTCCAGGAGGTACACAAAATACATGTACTGATATTTTTATTATTATTTTTTGAATCTGGAGTACTTTGTTCCACCAAACTGAACCTTGCATCACAGTCACAGTCACCTTGCAAACAGTCAAACAAAAAAAAGGGAGTCAAGGAATAATTCACTTAACCCGTTGAAATTGCTGCAATGTGTGACTTTAGTGCAGGGAGTTCTTGGAAGGCGTTAACCCCTAAGCGCTCAAACGACCATTTTCTGGTCGCTGCCGACTTCGGGCAGAATTTTTGGGAAAAAAAAAAGTGTTTTCAATTTTTCCAGGTTTTTTTTCCAAAAGATTGGATCGTCTTTCAATATTTACATTCAAAACTAAGATTGCTACGGTCAAACAAAAATTATAAGAGAAATAGCACAAAGTGTTTAGAATTGGCTAGTGTTGAAATACTTACTATTTTGGAAAAGTATTGGTGTTCTCATTTCTAGATCTCATGCATTTTTTCACACATTAATAGAAACCACAATCTTGACCAATCAAAAAAAAATTCAAATCCTAAAGGTAGAAATTGTATTTTCGGTGAATTTTTCAAGTTATACCTTCAAAATTCATTTGAAGAGAATCTAAAAATAATTTTACAATTTTTGACCGTACATATACTTTCTACTTTTCATGCTTCAAATTAACTTCTTTGATGCAAACTTCAAAAAAGCTCTAGAACTTATATCTTATAACACATTTGTGTATTGTCCAAATCCCTCGGGCTTTTAGGGGTTAAATGAAGATTAGTGTGCCTGAGAGTGTCCTTACCACAACCAAAGTAAAAGTAAAAGTAATTTTTTAATTTTTTAGTTCATTAAAACTTTGAAATTGAATAACTTTCACGGCGTAGGTTCAAATGTCACAAAACAAAGCTTGTGCACTTCCCCTTGCAGAGAACTTTCTGATGGTACCAACAACGCAACTAAAGGAAATATATTCCAAAAGATTTCAACATAATAAACAAACAAACAAATCATGTGCTATTGTCACAATATATATATAATAATAAGTAAAAATAATTTTTTAATTTATTAATTCATAAAAATTCAAAATTTGATATCTTTTTATGTCATGAATCGGAACACTACAAAACAAAGTTTGTGCACCTTGCTTGTTGATGACTTTCAAATGGTACCAAGAACATGACCATGAAACACACAATTCCAAAGATCTCACTATAACAAACAAAACAAACAACCTCATTTAAAATATTATATAAGATATAGACTAGTATGATCAATGTTATTGCTACAATATAATATTTAAAAAAATTGAAAGAAAGTTTATAATTTCTTGAAATTCAATATCTTTTCTACCATAAGTTGGAATGCCATAAAACAAAGTCTGTGCCCCCTCCTTGCAAAGAGCTTTTCCATGGAACCAAGAACATGACTAGGAGACACACAGTTCCGGAGATTCCACCTGAGATCTCATCAAAACAAACAAAACAACCTAATTTACTGTACAGATGTATAGAATCATGAGTTCTCCAACCATTTTAGCCCATAAGGTACCAGGTCTATACACTTGGAAGGGTGTTGCGGACTTTAGCCCTTAAAGGATGGCCTATGGCCACTAATTTAAAGCCTCACTAACCATCACATTGCTTACTATCATTTGGCAACTAGATGTGAATGAAAAAATTTATATTTATTTTTCAGAGATAGAAGTTATATGTCTAATACAAGTTATAAAATTTTCAAATTCTTTTGGAGAAAATTTGTAATTACTATAAAGTTCTTAAGAGAAAAAATAAATAAAATTCATATCAAATATCAAATAATTATACTAAAAAAATATGAATCTTTCACAATGAATTTATATGATAGTGCAAAACATTATGGAATAAATCAAAGTTACCATGTCATTCTAAAATTAGAAATTCAACAAACCATGGTAATAGATCGAAAGTTCATATTTCTATAAAATATTGAAATTTATGAATTTTTCAAATTTTCCAATTGGAATAGAAACTAGACTTGATAATCTTCATTTCATTAGTTAGATTTAAATTCAAAAAACACCATTTTATGGATCAAATTCATATAATAAGAAAAAATAGCAAGAAATGGCCTAAATACATTACAAGATTGATCCATGGATTAAGTATCTTCTTCTTTAGAGAAGTGAATAATACTATAATGAAGAAATTTGCAATACTATTCATTGAAAATGTATTCAAGCAACTTCCAAAAAAAATTGGATGAAAAAACATTTTTTTTCTATTCTCCAAACTTAGGTGTGGTTATTCAAAAGACCAAAAATGTCTGCAACATCCTTTAAGGGTTAACTAGCCCCAAATGAATAGGTTGGGCGCCATAGAAATCATTTTTTTTGGTACTATGTGAATTGTTTTGCTTAAAAGAATTCAAGAATACTCATTGGAGGTCAAATTATTGTGCAAGACCATCCCTTTTCACACAAATTCTAAGGACAAACATGTGTACTACTGTAGTTTGTCTTATATTGAAAGATTCTTTGCCATCCATTGAACAATTTATGCCCACAAAGTTTTTCTAAGGTTAACCCTCAATTGACAATGAGGACCAAAAGAGTTTGATGGATGACTTCAATGTTCTTTAGTGAAACATCTATTGGTCCAATAATAAAACATTTTGGTGACTACTTTGGTCATAAGGGTGGTGTCCTTCTAGAGTTAAAAGTTTGATGGATGACTTCATTGTTAAATGTAGAACCAAAGAATGTATTTATTGGTTCAATAAATGGAGTATTTCGGTGACTAACTTGGTCATGAGGAGCCACGTTCTTCTAGGGTTAAAGTAATTAAGGCTCTTTAGATTGCCCCTATAAAATGGTTTAGTATGGTTAATACAAAATTGAAATGTAGAATTAAGATGAAGAAGTTAAAAATTTATCTCCACATGGTGTTTAAACTAAATGGAAAGTTGGGATGAAAATTAACCTTTAAAAGGATGAAAAAAAGGCAATGTAGCACACAAGAAAAATTATAAACAAATAGGAAACTATAAATGTTCCATTTTCAATTAGTAGAAATATAATAATGAATGTTCCAGTTTCAATGTTCCGTGTTCAATTAGTCAAGGCACTTTCGAAACCCATTTTGCGTATCATTTAACCCCTAAAAGCCCCAAGGCCTTTTTGGGTTAAAAAACATCATTGCTTTTGAAGTGTTATAGATCTAAATGTCATTAAGGTATAGAAATCTCAACCGTACAATCTTGTAGTGTACATGTTGTAGATAACATGAATCAAATTTGGAGTCATTTGGCCACATAAATTGCAAGATTATAAAGTTTTAGTTTAGAAAAAGGATGCTGAAATTTTCCTAGCAACACATTTGGAGGTGAAATTCAACTATTAACCCTACTCAAATGAAAAAACTTAAAACTATAAAATGATTCAAAACCAACATTCAAACACATTGGTGAAAGAAAATTTCACTCAATTGACTCATTGTGTCTACAAAATGACTTTGAAATGTCAAAAAATAGCAAAAAATACACATTTTAGGTTGAACCTCCTTCTACTAAAAGGCTTCTTAGTCACTCATAACTTTTTGGATTGATATGAAATTTTATCCACACAAACTAGACTAGTATGCACAACTTTCCCAATAAATTTTCATTGGAAATGGACACTATATGAAGAAGAAACAAGTAGCCGAAGTTCATTGTAATCCAAAAATGTCGGGCTTTTGAACTTTGAATTGCTCCCAAACATTCATAACAATTTGGATTGACATGAAAATTTTAACACAATAACTAGACTTCAAGGGAACCATAACACAACAAATTTCATTAAAAACAAAAATTGGATGAAGGAGATACAAGCCCCCAAAATTGCAGCCATCAAATGTAGTTTGGTGAACTCAGTTTGAACCTCTGAATTTCGATTGGCTTACAAAAAATTAATATATCTTGGATTGATTTGAAAATTTTACTACACAAACAAAAAGAAATAGCGTAAATTTTCCAGCAAGCTTTATCAAATTTGGACACTGGATGCAAAAGTTACAGTAATTTGAATTGAACTTGAAACTATGTGAGGACACTTTTGGTCCCTTGAGGTGTTTAGGGATTAAATACAAGAGGATTGCTTTTGGGATACAACATTGCCCATTCACAAAACTATGCCATGTGATTACTACACCACCTATGAACAAAAATAGTGGCCTAGTAGTTTTCACTTTCAAAAATTATAATTAAATGTTGACCATTCCAAAAATCATGCAACTTCTTGAGTTCATTGTAGATTTTATTCTTCATTCACCGAAAATTCATCTATTGCACCAACCAACCTCAATTTTGATTCACTAAGTAAAAGAGCACTTCTTGAACCTCTTACAATTGCCACATATTGTTATTGAATTCAACAATCTAATTTTATAAACAATTGAATCACTCATCAATTATTTTCCAATTCCAACAATTTAAAAATAATTGGTAATATTTTCAAACAAAAACGAAATTGGTTCTACATATTACACCCATGTTTTAGTATTCCAAAATGCTAACTATATTGTAGTTGTAGGTAACTATTAAGCTAAAAATGTTTTAAAAAATCAAAATAAGCAATTCAACATAGATGGAGGCACCTTTTTCAAGAAAAAACACATTTATGTTGTATTAGCAATTGAAAATAATCAATTTTCAACCAAAAAAAATTAGAATTTCTGGATAAGGTGTGTAATTATTATGAATTTTCAAAATGAAAGCTCCCTAGGCCAATGAAACCCTCGTGTAGTTTGGTTATGAAACCAAAATGTAGAGAATCACTAGTCAACTAATTGTAATTAAGTATGGAAATGGTTTAATTGCACTTTGGGGGACACTCTCAATAGAAGTCTACTTATTAGGGATAGGTACAGAAACAATTATGGATATTTTCACCTTTGATGAATGAGGCACTATATGTGAAGGTCTAACTTGGCACTCAAGTGCTGATATTGAATTTCCACATAAGTTCTCAAAGGTCCATGTCACCTCACCTCATTCACAAGATTACATATAAATTTTTTTTTACAAAAATGACTTAATTTATGCCAAATCTGACCTTCACATAGGGTATCATGAACAAATTTTGCTAACTTGAGAGAAAAAAACATTTATTTGCAAGGTCTATCATGAAGTTCAAAACTCAAGAGCATAAAATCGAAAGGTCTTTAACCCTGGAATGATGCAGGGGTGATCCTAAAAATCATGCATTGTGTAACCGCGAGAGTCATTGGATTAAAAAAATATCCAAAAGTACTCACTGGAAGTCAAATGACTGTAGATGTTCTCCACTTTCCACAAAAAAAATATCCAAAAGTACTCACTGGAAGTCAAGCGACTGTAGATGTTCTCCACTTTCCACAAAAAATCCCAAGGATGAATAGTTGTAGTTCTCTCCTACAGTGGAGAATTCATTGTCATTGTCATTCATCAGACACTTATCGTCCGCAGAGTCCCTCTGTTACACAAAGTTACACAAAGTCTCTATCATTGTTGGTAGAAATCTTCCGCCTAAGAAGTTGACCAAGCCCAAAGTCACACTTGTTCATTCCTTTTTGAGAAACTTCTATGGACCAAGTTCACCTAACAAGAATAAGACATTGACATGTAGCTCCTGCAGGTTCTTCGAATTTGATGGTCTGCTTCAGCCGTAAGCAAATACGTTACCTTACGGCCGGGTCATGCAATCTGAAGTCATGTGATGGGGACAGCTGAACCTAAGGTAGAGAGTAGGTACACAAGGATAACACCCACGCACAGTTCTACTCTATGTGTGACCTGGTAAAAGGCCCATAAAGGTTCAGACATGTCAGTAAACAACAGGCTTGCATAGTACTCCGTACTCCGTATTCAATATGCATTGCCATGAGATTAATCATGGCAAATAATGTGACAAATAATGAGCAAGAAGAAGACACCTCACAAGAATGTACCAGACGGAGCTAGGAACCTGCGCATATTAAGTTAATTACATAATCACCAGCTCTGGACGTCCCCGCTTCAAGACTTGAAAGCCCTTTCAAGTCTTGCAGATTCGTGACTCTACCGACTGCATAACTTAAACCCAGAAACTTAAACCAATAACTTTACAACCTTTGAATGTACTTCTAGACCTTTCTAACCTACTCTTCTGACAGCATTTGGATAGAATGATAGGAAATGCCTGGAGAAATGGACATCTTATCTTCGAGAAAACTATGTTCATTGTCGAGTTTTTGGGTAGCAGATATTAACAGTCCTGAGAAAATCCCTTCTATTTTACATACTTACAGTAAGATTGTAAGAGTAAAGAGATCAATTAAGTTAGACGCCCTTGTTGTAGAAAACCTGGGTGACGGGCTGCCCAAACCGATTGACCCGATTATGGAACGAATCCTCAAGTTTGGCAACGCTTATGGAAGCCTGCTGCTTGAAGATGCCGAAGGAAAGGGGCACGCTAATCTGAATGGATGCCCCCAACATGGCCATGAGTGTTGGTATTCGCAAGGCAGGATGTCTTGTATAGAAGGCCGTCCGTTCCAATCTGCCAGGCATCCAAGAACTCGGTTACGGTTCCTGACTGGACAACATAGATATTTTCATTATCAACTCCCCACATAAAATAATAATAAGATGCAAAACAAGATGGATTACCTGTGCATGACGAGCGGTGGAATGACTAATATAGGGGCAGCGGCAAAGATGCGTCCTGCAGTGCACGCACTCACCGCACGCGCACCAGCAAGTTTGCTTTGCCCAACTACATCATTGTTGTCGTCATAGACTCGGATACCTTCGAGGTATTCATCTCTGCGTGTAATGCCAAGGTTTAACACGTCTGCCGCTGCAACCGCACAAAAGGGGACAAGCCTACGAGCTATACCTGCCCTGCATCAACACTGGAATCAGCAGCGAACTCAGGAGTTCCAAAGAGCTTCTCATGCACTCGATGTGCCTGCTTTCATTCAGTAACTTCCACAATGACTCTCGACTCCAAACTGTCTATTAAGGGTCACTTAATATAGCACAGGTCGAAGCAACAAACCTGAAATTTGAACCACGTCATGTATGACTAGGGTTGAGATAACAAGCTTCAAATTATCTATTGCGGTTATGACACCTATTGATGCATTTGAGGTAACAAGTGTCCAATCCACCTCAAAAAGGTAGTTTGGTTTCTCAAATTGGTTTTGGCATGCCACATGCGGAGTCATGTAAGCGCAATCCCGTTCATTCTCATTCTCGTTACGAGAGTAACGTCGACGTTGTACAAAACACGGTAAAACGAATGAGAAATGGGTTTTGGTGTAGGATATTTGTTATCTCAAGCTTGTTGCTTCAACCTGTGCAATCTAAAGTGGCCCTTAGACATGAAGGGGTTAGGATACAGGGTTTTAGGGTTGGGTTTAGGTTATTGGTTCGCGTGGAAAAAGATATGATGAATACCCTTCAGCTCCTTAATCCATCCAATACTCAAGATGTCTGTAAAATTCAGACGCTAATTTCTATCACATCACACGTTTTTCCCACTTGTCATGATATGGAAGGGTCAGCATAATCATCACCTTTGTTGATGCTATTGGGGCTTATGAACTGAAAATTAATGTGGAATGGAGGATGAGTGCGAGCGGTAGCTTTCAAGCACGCCTTGCCCCGGCCTAAAAGAAGGTTTCCACCAACCCTTTCAGCATACACAGCCTAATGGGAAGTCAAACGGAAAGATTGAGATGAACTACACGAGAAAGAATGGAAGTCAACTTTCCTCTTCTTCACCATCGCTAGCTTCTAAGGAGGGCAGAGCACAAACCAGTGTCTGCCAGGAGGAACTTTGTCCAGAAGAGAATGCAATCCGACGGCAGCACCAACCGAGCTTGCAGTAGCTCCCACATACGCTTCAAAGATCTTGCGCACGCTTTCATCATTCGAGGCATTCCGGTTGGCGTAGTAATGCAAGCAGTTGTAGGTCTGGTTCAGCCACTGGGCCGCCACGTTCTGCTTAAGCCCCCTTGCCGACAGCATCAGTGTGTCCAGCACGAGGTTACACGGAATGATGAAGGAGAGACGAAGCGGAAGAAAAATCTTTTCGCCGGTGTCGGGATGCACGACCGCGTCCTTGATTTTGCGTGCAATTTCAAGCTGCTCGGCACTGATGGGAGTTTCGTTGGCAATCTCTGAACCCTCGTGTGCTTTGAGAAGCTTTATGGCGTCGCTCACTTGGGTGTCGGTTACGAATGCTGTCCTGATATCCATCATGTTGAAAATCCGCTGGACCCTCGCCCAATACGTGCCTTCGTCCATTCTTCACGACCACGTAGCAACGGAAAGAGATTATTTTCTATACTAGGAAGAACAAGGTCTCCCACATTGCTGTCTTGTAGTCTTGACACTCTGCATGCAGTGAAGGTGGTATCCCTCGGTATGTCAGCACATCTCCAAGCTAAAGAAACTGGGGACCAGCATACAAAATTATAATACGCAATTTCACTGCAATTAAAACTAAACACGAATTCTTTTAGCTACATATGATGACTCCTACTTTTAGCTTCCCGTATCCCTGTGCCTTTCAAAGATCTACGGTTTCCAATGCATAATTGTAATGCAGGGTATCAGGTGTGACAAAATGCTTTTGAGCACATAATCTAATCCAAACTCCAAAAAAATACTAAGGAAACAGGGCACCACTAAAACCAGAGAGGCCTAGCAAAAGCACAAGGACATAGACCCCGAATCCTCCAAACCACAGCTGCCTATGAATCCTACTTTTAGGTCCCTATGCATTAGAAAGATTCCGTTTTTCAATGCAATGCAGAGCAAGTAGGGATGAGTGAGCACATGTTTGTGAGCACACAATCAATTCCAAACTCTCCAATTCTTTTGAAACAGGGAGGCGCTAAAAGCAGAGACAACTAGCAAAAGCAGGAGGACGTGGACCCCGAATTTTCCAAATCACAGCAGCATATGACTCCACTTTTACCTCCCATGTCCCTTTGCCTTTGAGGGACTTGGTTTCCAATGCAAGGCACGGCGATTGGGGATGAGAAAGCTCATGATTGTGAGCAATCTATTCCAAAACTCTCTCCAAAATATTTACTGAAATAGGGCAACGCAAAAAAACAGAGACGACTAGCAAAAGTACCCTAAATTGAAACACATTCGAAAGACTACACTCTAGGTTCATTCACGCACCAACAAACGCACGAAAAAAAAATCCTTACCTCTTTGAAAGTCCCTTCAACAGGATGCAGGACCAAAGGCCGTTGATGTTGGGGTTTCCCAGTCTTCCTGTATTCCACACTTCAGCACAGATTTGTTACACACAACTTCGTCTTCGAATCCTAAAGTCCACGTAAGATCCAAGGAGAGACTACAAAATTCAACAAACTGCAGCAAAAGATGACTTTTACCTCTCCCTCCCGCCCTAAAACTTGGTCCATCCAAACTGCAGACTGATCGACTCTAGCTCCACCCAGAAAGAACAAACAAACAGCATAATTCGAACCAAAAAGATCGACCTGCAGCAACGGGACGCATCAGCGTAGGTTGCTGGCCAAGCTAGCTCCCACCATGAAATAATATAATCCAACAGAAACCCAAGTGAAGTAAGGGACACAAGTGCTCACACGTATGATGAGAGATAATGGAAGATACAAGCCTCGTGACCCTCGTCCGTTGCTCCCACCAATTGCTCCCTCCAAGCAGGAGATTCGATCTTCTCCTTCAAGTCAGGTAACTTAACTATTCTGCAAAGCCAGGAGGAGCATGAAGCGCCGGCTGGATGGCACGGCATGAACAAAGATTCGAAAACAGGGGATCTGCGAAAGAAGAAGATCTTCTGTGGCGCAAAAGCACCGACGGAACGAACTGAGATGCTCTTCACCAACAGAAAGAACTGATGAAGGCCAACTGACAGTGGCAGTCAGGTGGAGTTAGGATGAGCGGACGGATCTCCTCCATCACGGGATCCAATTGCCTTTTTCTTTACACATATTTTTACTTTATGGAAGGAACTTGTGAGGCAAATTGTAAATCGTCATTCAGAAAACACATACCCTATGTGAAAAAGTGTCACATGTCACCTTGTGATTGGTGTGAGGTGACATGGACACTGAGAATTTGACATGTAAATTCAATTTCTTCACATCTTTGTTGAATTAACACTTAAAGTCCCAAGGCCTTTATTCCATCAAAGACCACTCAAAACTGTCATTTCTACAGCAAACAGCAAAAAAAAAACTTAATTTTTTTTTTTTTGCATATCTAACAATAGAATCATGTAATAAACTAATAAAAGAATGCATGGAAGAAATTTCAAAAACTTTGACCACGTACATTGCAAGATATTTGCATTTGAAGTGAAGAAAACAAGTTTTTTTTTCAAGAAAATGCTTAGATTGCCTGAAAAACAAGATTGTCCATAATTTTCTCATCATTAGTCCAAATAGAATGATTCAAAGCTTTATATGTAAAAAAAAATATAGTATTTGAAAAAAATTTAATTTAATTTAAAAAATTCAATTTTTTGTGATTTTTTGAAGGTTGACCCTTGAGTTGCTTTTTGGACTTAGGATGGCATAACTTTTGCTCCCAAGCATCAATTGAAATAAAAATTATATTCTTATAAATCTAATCTAATTTTCCATCTTCAAAAAAAGTATAAAAAAATCATGTCAAAAATTGAAATTGCACAAGCCTACACAAAATTCCAAGAGTCCTCTGTAGAAACTAGGACTTTAGGAATAGATACTCCCATAAAGTATTCCCTCTGTCCTAAAATAAGCATTCAATATTGTTGAAAATATTTGATACGAATTTCATTGATCATATTGTGAAAATCATAAGTTTGAAAGGGTCCTAATTTTGTATCATAAGAATCAATGAAGAACATTGCATATATTCATTACAACTAAGACAAAAAAAAATTCCCTCATGACTTACTAAAAAACATCTTAAAAGACATGAGATTTAATTAGAACACTTATTTGATAGTCCTAAAGAGAATAATTTTTAGACTTGTACCCATGTTGTGTATCATATCTTTTCCAATTGTTTCTTCTACATTCAGCTAACATTTTAGTTCAATATTCTTGGACAAATGTGAATAGAGGACACAATATAATTATATCTTCCTAATCATTGTCAACAAAATCAAATTGCACTTCTATGTATAATTTATTAAAATAGAATCAATATGTTTCTTCCAAGTGTTGAAATTCACAAAAAAAATTGAAAAAATATTGTAAATACTTGGGAAGTCACTTGTTATGAGGTGTTTGACCTTGTGTATTCAACAAGTAATTGAAGTAGGGGCACAAAATAAAATACATATTTTATACATATTTTTAAAAAATTTAACATTTATAGAATGTTTTTAAATACACTCTAAGAATCTTTTAATATTTCTTTGAAAGGCTATTTTCATGGAGAGTTAAGCGATTGATGGTTTACATATGGTTGAATTAAATTATTCCTATCTCTGCACTCTTATGACTATCAAGATTTTATCGAAGATCTTTTCAAATTATAAATGTAATTTTGATGTTATTTTTGCTTAATAACTAGTCAAGTTGACCCATCTAAATGTTATATGTATTGTCATTAGTTTGATAAAGTATAAAAATTCAATACTAAATACTATTTTGTTTCAATTAATTTAAATTTTAATAAATTTATTAACATAATAAAAATTAATTAATTAATTAAATTAATAAATTAACTAACTATTTTATAATTTTATAATTTAATCATTTCAAATTAAAATATTTAGAAAGTTAAGTGTATAAATTATAATTTTTTTAAATTATTAATTAATAAGGTACATCAATACAAATTTAGAAGATTTCAAAATTTCAAAATTTCAAAATTAGTGATTTATTGATTTAGAGTTTTCAATATTTAAAGGTTTTAAATCTTCAACTTATCAAAATTTTACAATCCTATGTTGATCTTATTTTTTAGCAAAGGAGAGCAATAGATTGAATTCCAATGTAACAATAATACCAATACTTCTATTGTGCAATGCATGCTATATTTTATAGTATCATCACATTCAAGATGATCCTGATATTATTAATAATTATATAAACTACAAAATATTAAATATAGTTAATTATTTATTTTAACATTAAAAATATATATCATGTTTTTAATCTTAAAACTTATAAATGTAGTACTTTCAAGATCATATATCATTTCAAGTAATTAGACATCATTAATAGTGGTGGAGGTGATTTATTACTAGATGTTTTTTACGGGGGTAGAAAGGCTATTTCAAGCCTGTTCCTAACATTGTTCCCCTAGCAGTTAAAAAATGGCCATTGTCAGAAAAAAAATTTAAATGAAAAAATAAAAAATAAAAAATGACATGGTAGTCTCTTTGCCAAGTCAAGCAACTGATGCGGTGCAATTTTCAGAGTCTAGGAACTCAGAGGAACTCGCAGCCTTCCATAGGGGCTGAATGCTTTTAACCCCTAAGCACATATGTTAAAATAGAAAATGTAGATTCAAAGCTTTTCAAGCAAAATGATTTATGGTTTGATAAAAAAACTAGAGTCAAGAACTAAAGACTTTCATTTTTACAAACAAAAAAAATCTTCTTGTTTCTAAATGATCTTATACAAAAATCATAAAGCATCAAACTAGTCATTTTGTTGAAGAATAGGCAAATTTTATTTTTCAACATGCTTGATATTTTAGCCATTTCGCCTAGCTCTTGCAATGTACTATTGAAAACACAAAAAATGCCCCTTGTGGGTGTATACCCTTTTAGAAATTAAGGATTAAACTATTTTAGATGACACTTTGATAAATTGTGCCTATATAAGATGGTGAAGTCAATTTTAAACTTCCTATTGATATTTATTGCTTTCCGTCAGTCATTTGATTTGACTAAGATATAAAATTCTCATGTTTGAGGGTTGGTCAAAAAGTGTCACATGCCATATTGTGATTGGTATAGGGTGATGTGGATCTTTCAAATTTTGAATTTGAAATTGAAATTCAACATTTCTTTCTTGAAATTGGCCCTTAAATACAACATTTCTAATGGTGGGTGGGGTGCTATTCTTGATTAAAAGAATGGCCCTTTCTATTCTTTTACTTGTCTCAGTTATTTGTTATAAGTGCCAAAAACAAATTTAATTTAACTTGTTGATCATATTACAATTTATTATGTTTCTCATATTTTTATACACCAAAAGTTTTGAAATTTTCTATAATTGACTATTAGTTTTCAATATATAATTTTTTATTTATAGCTTGAATAGTTTGATTTGAATTAGAACTCCCACTCCACGTGGTCTAATGGATGGATGCCCCTTGGATTTGATAAAATTCATTATTTCTCAATCAATAAGATGGAAGTTTGTTGTGGTGTCTCTTGTGCCTTGTACATTTGTGAGAATACTACATTCATTAAATTAGAACTTTTACATGAATTTAGGACCTTGTGGACTTTAAGGTGATCAACCTTTAGAAATTGGAATATTATAAATAGCTTCTAGAGGCTTTGTATTAGAGTTATGTGTGCTATAAATATACATGTAGATTATATTTAGATTGAAGGGGACTCAATTAATTGTAGCTTTGAAACTTTGAAGTGTCTAAAATTAACAAATACAAAATATAATGTTAACCCCGAAATACCTGAGACTCCAAATTTTGGTGTTGACAATACTTTGAAGTTAAATAAAACTTAACCAAGTTGCTATTTTTAATAGTTTATATTCCTAAAAATTTATTTTTGAAGTCTAATTTTAGGCTCACATGCTAGCAAACAAATTCGATTCTACAAATGATTGATTATGATTTTCTATTTAAGATTTTCTGCGAGGGTGTCCATTGCAATCTTGATTTTTTGTAGTGCTAAGGGCTTTTGGAAATGAGCCTCAAATACATTAGATCTTGGAATTTTTTATTATTAGAAATTCATTTAAAAAAATTATAGAGTAGATTTTCAGAAGCCATAAATTGATTGGGGGTTTACATATTAGGCCCTTTATCCTTATGTTTTTTGGTGACCAGATTTTTAGATTTGACATGTAAAAATCGGATTAAAAGACTTCAAATCACTTTGGTAGTTTTAACACCCTCATGATCAAACATTATAATCTTTCAGTCCATAAGCGATATTGTTGTGTTTTCTTTTCCTATGTAATCTCTAACATGTCTAGTTTGAATTTGTACGGTTTCAATTAAAAAAAAATTGATCCAATTTATTAAAATATTGTCTTTTTGTTGAATTTAGAGCAAATCCCTAGAAGCTCAAAAAAGACCTTGGACATCTAGGGGATAAGGTAACAACATGACCTTTAGTTGCAAAACTACCCCATCTAAATTCTTGCCTAAAATATGCAACCTCTGTACATTAAAGCTTATGGTCAGTTTTAGGTACATCTATATTCATTACTTCAAAAATTTGCAATTTATTCCATAGAGTCCAAAAAATATATTCTAAAAATATCTAAGATCCTTTTTCAGCTACAAACAAAATCCACATAAACCTTTTCAATTCAATAAGAACCGTGCTCAAATTCCTTAACTTACTCAGACGCATTTAAGGTAGCCAACCCATTTCCAACCACTTAAGCAATTACACATATATGAAGCACAAGTTTTCTAAGTGTAGAAATTTTCCTATATACAGAAATAGAGTTTGGAAGGATTGCATATTTTTCTAGAATTTTATTACACAAAATCTAATTACTATGAATTTTTTAGTGAAAGATTCTCCTCTACCTATAATGGTGACAGAGACCTTTCTATTTCAAACCATAAGCTGATTGCAAAATTGACCAAGGGCTGGTTGCAATATGGACAACCTTGCAGCCAATCATAATGCGGTACAATTGCTCCTCGAAATGTGAGACAACTTCACAAAAAGAGAGCAGCCTATAGATTGAAAATGGTGAGTATCAAAAATGGGTCGGCTACTATAGATGTTGTTCCCCAAAGAAAAAGCACGGCGTCGAGCCGTTCATTTTCTGACACCGGCAGGAATTCTGTCGTTCCGAGTCAAGCAATCAAACTTTGCACACCAGGCCTCGCATCATCATCGCAGTGAGCACCCTCTCGTCCCCTGTTGTGACCACACAAGCGCATGTGCAGATAAGGTGTGCTCGTTCTACGCTTGCCTTTCGAGTTCTTGAGAGCCAGGGTTTGTTATTAGGGCTCTGCGAATGCTTGCACTTTCGCCAATTTTAGGGTTGCGACCTTGTGGCATTGCGCTTCGGCGTTCTGAAGGGCGCGCGCTATTGGATTCCCCGATTCTGGTAAGGTCCTACTACTTTGGACGAGGTTTTGATAAAATGTTCTGCACCAGTATCGTGCAGTGCGTTGGTTTGAGCTTGTGTTTGGTGAGACCGGAATGGAGACACAATTGTGCAGAGGTCGTATGAGATGTGCAACACAAGAGTGAGCTGAATAATGTGATTTTGGGGTAAGCACACGTTAAAGTGACACTTTGAGCGCGGAGGATATTTACTGCTTTTAGAGTGGCCAGATTTTAAGCATCGTTGTTAGCAAATGAAAGAGGAATGCATGTTTTGGATACAGTATGCAAAAGTTATAAGGCTTAAATTTTTTATTGTTAGATGACCTAATGCCGACGAGAGTCTGATGCGGAGTCGGTGTACTTTCTCAAATTCATCATGTGCTCCATGTGCAAGATTTATGAGTGTCGCGATTAGGTATCTCGACCACAGAAGGAATATCTCTTGACGGATGCACAACTACTAAAAGTTATATGTTTATGTGCGATTCGGAAAACTTTCCTGGTTCTTATACGTATATATATATTTTGCAATCAGAATTAAACGAGGCATCATTGATTCAGAATTAAATGAGGCATCGTTGATCGCTGCGACGATTCTCATGCCCTGCCTCCATCGGCAACTCATCTGTCAGGCGGTGTGTGCCGGAATCCTCTGTTGGATTGAATGAGCATTTAGGTATTCAAGTTTCGGTTATTTTTTATGCACTTGCTGTTTGCGAGTTGACGTCTTCCTTGATGTTTGTACTTTCCGACGGTAGCTTTGGTGGAAGCTCACACCCTGTTGGACAAAATGCCAGATTAATGGTGGTCGCATGTCAATGCAATGGACAAGGGAAAGAGTAAAACTGACCTTCGAGCTGCTGGCAAGAAGCGGGTACATGCTCTACCTTAGTACTTGAGGCTCATCGATGGTAATGAAACTCGCAAGGCTATTTGCAGTCTGCCAGTCTGTAGCGGACTGTCTTTTCTCCGGCCTGGTTACAGTATAGTGGTGTCTTTACCGTCTACGTTCAACGTCTTTGCTGAATCTCGATACGGTAGTTCACATCGTGGTGTGTGAAGTCATTCTTGGTTGGATCACTGCGAGATGCTTATGGATTTATGCACATTTATATTCTTGAATAAAATCCAGCTGGAGGAATATCGTCAAAAGCGACAGCAGAAGGGGAGCTCGACGAAACCTAGTAGCACTACTGCTTTGAAAGCTTTGACTGAAAGCGAGCAGAATGCCGTGGAGGAAATCTCAAGGCGTGCTTCTCTTCTGAAGGCCCAGAGATCTTTTTCTCAGAAAGATGGAGAGGATGAGTCACTTGTGGACCATGTACATGGGGATGCTCTTCAAGAACGTCATGAAGTTGAAGTCGTTTTTGAGACGTCCCCTGGATCCTCTGTGACATCATCCGTTCACAGATTGAAAGTCGGTGGTGGTCACTTGACTCCTGAAACCTCAGAACAAAGTGTAGAGTCTCTACGTGAGCCCGGAAGTAGTAATGGCAACTTGGACGACGAAGATAGGGAAGCTGTATACACAATGTTGTGGGATCATGGAACTGAACATTGTCAGCGCGACGAAGAGTGGCAAGAGAGCACATTTGATGGAGGGGCCAGCCTTAATGAAAGGGGACTTCATCAGGGAAGTTGTTCTTCATTTTGGGTGGATAATGAGAGCTACAGAAGTGAATCAAAAGGGGGCCTGAGTACGCAGAGGAAGTTAAGCGGGAATTCTATTGGTGCCGCTGACAAGTTTCATTCGTCTGAGGTGAGTCGCTTGAGTCACGATCAATTTTGACATTATTATCTAGAAAGAATACAACACTTGATGATTGGGTTCTACATAGCTGCAGAGGTCAGGAAACTAATGTTATCTCTTGCAAATTTTAATCGCAATGTCCGAAGTAATTGTTGTGATTGGGCTTAGTGAATATTTTGATAATTTGCTGTGAGGGTGAGATTTCTGACAGTTTGGGAAATATTTTTTCAGGCGACTTCTACAGTGATCATAGGATAATTTCTCACGGGTTATGGTTGAACTTGCTGAGGGTCTCAACACGGTTGGTTGCGATGTTGTGTGTGTCCAGCTGGTTCTTCTTGTTTTTCCCGAGTAACACGATATGTTGTGCAGGAGTGGGCCGATCCCTCTCTCAGTCTAGTTCTCAGTGAACAAAGGCCTATGCATGATGCTGAAGCCGAGGAAAGTAGGAAACGTGCTTTACCAGTGGACTTGGTTTCATAGGACAATCTTCATTTTCAAATGAGGAAAGTATTGAGGAGAGTATGCCACTAAAGCGGAATGAAAATTTGGAGAAGGAGAACGCTGATGTATTCTCAATTAGACGAAAGGAACTTAGACGATGTCCCTCGTGGTTGTGTGAAATTAAACTGCAAGTAGTACGAATACGTATCCACGTGTGTGCGTTTAAGATGTTCAAGCTTTCTCTTGGTTTTATCAGGGCCATTACCTGTTGCTCTGTTCGGTAGTACTTACTTCCTGCTTTTGCGCTTTGCAGGATTCCGAAGTGAATCCAACCCTCTCAAATTTGTTTAGTGAGTCCGAACTGGGTAAAAAACTACAGAGCGTACAGGGAATGCTGCAAGCTCGAGACATGGAATTGATAGACGCGATAGCAAAGTTGGAAGGAGCCACGAGAGTCATTTCTGAGCAAGAGCAAGAGGCCAAAGCCTATGTCCAGCAAAATGAAAGACTCAAGGAGGAGCTGACGAAATGCTACGAAGACCTTGGGATGTTAAAATCAAACGTCAATGTGGCTGAGCAGAACATGATAGGCTTGAAGAACGAATTACATGAAGTAATTGATTCTTTCAACAGTATTCCAGAAGAACGTAATTCACAGACTGAAGGTCGAACACTCTCAATGAACGAAATGATCGCGGAAGTAAACTCCTTAGCAAAGGCAATTATCGAGCAAGCACATAGAAGGGAGATGGAATTGCAGTCAGCAAACGAGACGGCTATGGCTGCACTGTTGCTGGAATCAAATACAAGTAAGGAACTCCTTACAAAATTTGAAGGAGAGTTTCGGAACTCGCGGAGTGCTGCTCAAGATATCCGTTGGTTGTACGGACCCTCACCTCCTCAATCGTCACTACTTGATTGGGCGACATGGCTTATTGACACTCTTCAAAACGAACATAGAAAGTCCGAGCAACAATTTCAAATGACAGAGTCAATGACAACGGCCGCCAATGCGAGTACTCTTCAAGTCCAACATCTTCAAGAGCAAATTGATTCTTTACTCGTTGAGCTCTATAATCAGCGGAATGCAAAAGAAGCAGTCGCTGAGGACCTCCGGAGTAGTAATCTTGAGCTTCAGATTATGAGGACTAAACTGCAGGTACAGGTGGAGAACAACTTTCTCCTGGAGTCAGAGGTTGAGTCTGCGAGGAGTATGTGTCGTGTAGAAAGTGCTTTGACGGGAATCGAAGATGTTATTGGAGATTTGCGCTTTCAAGGAAGACCGCCTCCTACGTCATCCCCATCGGAATGGATTTCCTGGCTTGTTCAAATCTTCCGTGAGGTCAGTGAGGAATTGAAATCCTCTGAAAGCGCGTCTGCTGCACTTTCTTTTGAAGTTGAAGCGGCCAAGAACAATTATTCCAGGCTTTATGAAGAGCACTTGAACCAAAAGAATGAGTATGAAAACCTGCAAAGCAAGCACAGAGCCGTGCATGAGACGTTTGGTGCAGAGCGGGATTCTCTGAAGACCGAAATCCATGCTCTCAGGGAATTATCTACGGAAACTTCCAGACGAGAGTTTGAGTTTTCAGAAGCCCTGAAGGCAGTGACCAACCTTCAGAAGACACTTTCCTTGAAAGCCAGAGAGTTGTCTCAGCTTCATGCCGAGATTGATGACTTGACTCTCAGATCAGCGCAGCAGGACTCCAACATCCAGGTAAATCATGCAGTATGGTTTCGCGCAGCACTTTGAGTTTTGAGTTTTTTTTTCTTGATTGAAATATCTATTTACGTCATGTAATTGGATGTGAAAATTTTGATGTAGTTGTTTTTGAGTGTGGAGTTTGGATACGGTAGCTGGGGAAAAAATTTATTCATTCTTTTAATGGAAGTAGATAAAATTATATACTATCAGTGTCTGTCTTTATTATTTCCAGGCTTTGCCAGTGAGTTACGGTGTAGTGATTGTATTTCCAATTCTGACTTTAGCCTCATCTTGGTGGTCGTGTACTCAGTCTCTGACGGAAGAGCGGGAGAAACTGAGTTCTGAGGAAGTAAAAGCTCAGAGACTTCTTCAAGAGCAAATTGATTCTTTACTCGTTGAGCTCTCTAATCAGCGGAATGCGAAAGAAGCAGTCGCTGAGGACCTTCGGAGTAGTGATCTTGAGCTTCAGATTATGAGGACTAAACTGCAGGTACAGGTGGAGAACAACTTTCTCCTGGAGTCAGAGGTTGAGTCTGCGAGGAGTATGTGTCGTGTAGAAAGTGCTTTGACGGGAATCGAAGATGTTATTGGAGATTTGCGCTTTCAAGGAAGACCGCCTCCTACGTCATCCCCATCGGAATGGATTTCCTGGCTTGTTCAAATCTTCCGTGAGGTCAGTGAGGAATTGAAATCCTCTGAAAGCGCGTCTGCTGCACTTTCTTTTGAAGTTGAAGCGGCCAAGAACAATTATTCCAGGCTTTATGAAGAGCACTTGAGCCAGAAGAATGAGAATGAAAACCTGCAAAGCAAGCACAGAGCCGTGCATGAGACGTTTGGTGCAGAGCGGGATTCTCTGAAGATCGAAATCCATGCTCTCAGGGAATTATCTACGGAAACTTCCAGACGAGAGTTTGAGTTTTCAGAAGCCCTGAAGGCAGTGACCAACCTTCAGGAGACACTTTCCTTGAAAGCCAGAGAGTTGTCTCAGCTTCATGCCGAGATTGATGACTTGACTCTCAGATCAGCGCAGCAGGACTCCAACATCCAGGTAAATCATGCAGTATGGTTTCGCGCAGCACTTTGAGTTTTGAGTTTTTTTTTCTTGATTGAAATATCTATGTACGTCACGTAATTGTTGTGAAGTTGCTCTTTCGGTAAGTGTCTATATTACTCTCTGGGGTCGGTGGTGAGTCACTGTTCGTAGTGATTGTATTTCCAATTCTGACTTTAGCCTCATCTTGGTGGCCGTGTACTCAGTCTCTGACGGAAGAGCGGGAGAAACTGAGTTCTGAGGAAGTAAAAGCTCAGAGACTTCTTCAAGAGCAAATTGATTCTTTACTCGTTGAGCTCTCTAATCAGCGGAATGCGAAAGAAGCAGTCGCTGAGGACCATCGGAGTAGTAATCTTGAGCTTCAGATTATGAGGACTAAACTGCAGGTACAGGTGGAGAACAACTTTCTCCTGGAGTCAGAGGTTGAGTCTGCGAGGAGTATGTGTCGTGTAGAAAGTGCTTTGACGGGAATCGAAGATGTTATTGGAGATTTGCGCTTTCAAGGAAGACCGCCTCCTACGTCATCCCCATCGGAATGGATTTCCTGGCTTGTTCAAATCTTCCGTGAGGTCAGTGAGGAATTGAAATCCTCTGAAAGCGCGTCTGCTGCACTTTCTTTTGAAGTTGAAGCGGCCAAGAACAATTATTCCAGGCTTTATGAAGAGCACTTGAGCCAGAAGAATGAGAATGAAAACCTGCAAAGCAAGCACAGAGCCGTGCATGAGACGTTTGGTGCAGAGCGGGATTCTCTGAAGATCGAAATCCATGCTCTCAGGGAATTATCTACGGAAACTTCCAGACGAGAGTTTGAGTTTTCAGAAGCCCTGAAGGCAGTGACCAACCTTCAGGAGACACTTTCCTTGAAAGCCAGAGAGTTGTCTCAGCTTCATGCCGAGATTGATGACTTGACTCTCAGATCAGCGCAGCAGGACTCCAACATCCAGGTAAATCATGCAGTATGGTTTCGCGCAGCACTTTGAGTTTTGAGTTTTTTTTTCTTGATTGAAATATCTATTTACGTCATGTAATTGGATGTGAAAATTTTGATGTAGTTGTTTTTGAGTGTGGAGTTTGGATACGGTAGCTGGGGAAAAAATTTATTCATTCTTTTAATGGAAGTAGATAAAATTATATACTATCAGTGTCTGTCTTTATTATTTCCAGGCTTTGCCAGTGAGTTACGGTGTAGTGATTGTATTTCCAATTCTGACTGTAGCGGCGTCTTGGTGGTCGTGTGATCAGTCTCTGATGGAGGAGCGGGGGAGACTGAGTTCTGAGGTTGTGGATGTAAAAGCTCAGTGTAATCTTCTTCAAGCCGAAATGGCGGAGACTGCAAATGAGAAAAATAATTTACTTTCGGATATACATGAACTTGAGCTGAAGCTTGGAGCTGTGAGAGAGAAGCTTAATCTTGCTATTAGTAAGGGCAAAGGACTTGTGAAACAACGAGATTCCTTGAAGAAGTCACTAGCGGAGGAGACAGCTAAGGTTGAAACCATGATCTCGTCACACGCGAAAGATATTCAGTCAAAGGATTCAGAGCTGCTCGAGATGCGAGTTCAGGCAGAATCCATGGGCACTCGAGTTGAGGAATTGCAAGCTGAAGTTTCTTCTCTTTCTGAGAAAGCCATCGCCTTTCAACAAAACTTGGAAGCTGAGCGTCGAGGATTGGAAAGTGTATTTTCTGGCATTGAGATTTCAAAAGATTTGCTGCCCAGGGACCCCATAGAGAAGGTAGAATGGTTGGTTTCGTCGGTGGAAGGTGCCCGGAGCACCACAAAGTTTCTTGAAGGAGAGTTAGGAATTAACAAAAATGCTTTGGAGACTCTCAAAGCAGTGCTAAGGGATACTGAGGAGAGGCTTCAATCTGTTACTGTTGAGAGCTTGAGAGCTCAAGAAGATATCTCCATGTATGTTAAGAAAGTGGAAGAAGTTGAGAGCAGAGCTACTTTTGATCGAACGCAGTACAAGAATGAGGTTGACGATCTTATTAGAGCCTTGAAAGAGGCTGATTTGCGGCAGCAGGCGGCCTGGATTCGTGTGAAGGAGTTTGAGAAAACTGTAGAAAAACAACAGAATACTATCAATGCATCAGAAGTTGCACACTCAAAAGCAGTCACGAAATTGACTTTTACTCGTAACAAACTGAATTCACTCGTACAGGACAGTCAAGAACTTGTAAGAGAGTGTGAGAGCTTGCACAAGAGTCTCCAGGAGCGAGATATTGAGATTGTTGAACTGAATCATGAAGTGGATAAACTTAAAAACGTCATCCATATTGAGCAAAGTCAACGTATGGATGCTAGTTCGAAGACTAGTTTGCAGCTTACACTTCTTCAAGAGGAGCTCGCAAGAACCAATGAAAAGTCCACAGCCACTGTGAAGGACTTGCGGGAGCGGCTGGTGGCATTACAATGTCTTCTGAAGGAAAAGGATTCGGGGCTGGAAGGTGTTTGGACAAAGATTGAGGACATACTGCTTAAAGGTGACAATGTACTCTGGATGGAACATAATACCGTCCATCAAAACAAAGGCGATGATGGTGTGGCAGATATCGATGTGCAAAGTATGAACGGAAGCCTAGATTTTACTTCCGCCTTTGCTACCCTGGAAGAGAGATTCAATAATCTCGTTGCAGAAGCCCAACTGCACAGGAACAGTAGTGATAAGAAAGAAGCTCAATTACAGAAGTTGAATAAAGAACTTCATGACATCTCAATTGAGAGGGCAACATTACAGGCAGGTGTGCAAGCAAAGACCATGGAAGTTGAGAGACTACAAAGTGAAGTCAACAGTAAAGGTGTACCTGTTGAATGCAATATTTCAGCAGAATCTGAGATTGAGGAGTTGGTAAGAATTCATTTTGATCATATTCCTTGCAATTTGATGTGGTGTGGGGTTTCTGTTCCTGAACAGGAGGTTGTTTAACGAGATTTCTGTTTATGATCACCTTCATTAATCAGAAAGTGTCGGTTGTCCTGTTGTTTCGGTCATTCTTTCTAAAAAACCCTTCTTTCCAAATGGATTTTTTCTCATTTTAGTGCATAATAGTTCTTTTGCTTTCGCTTATATATTGGCAATTGGAAGCATGGCGTTGAATGAACGTTTGTTGTGAGCCTGGTATTTGTTAGGGTTCTTGGTTGACAATAACAAATCCTTTATTAACAGAATCTTTTTCATCTTTTTATGTTTTGGCATGCTTGTCCACACATGAATTATTTGGTTGTTTGGCTTAACTTATTCTTTTTGCCACATCCTGATTATTGGTTAGGGAACAAGAAGCACATGGGTTGGCACAGGCAACCCTGTCACTCCGCACGTGCGAGGTCCACGAAGGCATTCACAGGCAGATATTGCAATTGACATGGTTGATGCGAACAACTCTAATTTGCTCTCAGACATGAATGACAAAGGTTTGTTGTTGCTTAGCACAGTACTGTTTTCTAAAATGTCACATATACAGCTAATGGGTAATATAAACAGACGTGTTAGTGGTTCTACGCAGTTTTCGTGAGTCTGCTTCAGATTCTCCCTCCAATGTTGGCATCAATTATCAAGTCTTTAAAGATATAATTTCCGCTAGACCCTGGAAGTCGTTTTAGAATATGATACGTCTCTTGTGCAAGTGTTCTTTTCATTGTTCTACTTTTACTTTTTGATTCCTTGGAATATTAACTAGGTTCACATTTCTTGCTTTTAGAGCATGGATTCAGTGCATTGACGAACTCAAGACTAGTACCGAAGGCAGCAAGAATCCTGGCTGACAGACTTGATGGATTGTGGTATGTCGAATCGTTCCATCCCTTCCCTAGACAAGTTTAATGGTTATGATGCTGAATTTTTGCATATTTTTAATACCTGTGAAATGCTATGAGACTGCACCTAAGTGGGGAATTTTTGTCACAGGTTTGTGGGAGGAAGGATACTGACAAGGCAACCTTCAGCAAGGCTGGGCCTTGCTATGTATTGGATATTTATACATGTTTACATGGCCATGATTTTCTCCAGAGGGATATTGTAATTCAATCTTAATGAACGATTTTTGTCTCAGTGGATTGAACACGTTGCTTGGTTCCTAAACCTCGCTGCATATTGCAAAAAGTATTGGCGCCTGGTCTGAGGTAAGTGTGAATGCCTTTTTGTGAAGATTGTTGATAGCCCCGTCCGTGTATTGTGATTTGGCAGCTGTGATATTCGTTATGCCACTGGTTAGTGTGATTTTAGTGTTAGCCTTTTCTTTCCGCAGATCTTTTCATCTGATATGATTATTTCATCGTAATGGAGCAATTTCCTTGTATATGAACTGACAATGCTATATTCCGGTGTTTCATGTAGGGAATGGATGCACGAATTGTCACCTCACATTTTGTGTCAGTAAGTGCGCAGTACAGGGTATTGCTCTAATCCTCTTTCTTCATCAATTGCAATAAGCTCTTATCTGTTTCCCCTCTTGCTCAAGTGCACAAATAGTCCAATGCACCGGGGGCTAATGCAGTAATCCAGCAACCTCATGGTGGGCTACAGTTATGAATTTTTAGGTCTTGTAAAAATTGTTGTACTATACGGGCATTCATTGTTCTGAGGCTTAAAATTTAAGAAAACATATTTTTCTTAAGTGCGTGTTATGTTACTAATTTTTTGGATCATATCCTTTTTGATAATTAGTTGCCTAATATTGGTACCGTTTCTCGTGGGTAGGCATTATGGGATCGGAATAGGGTTTGATGTCGTCTTCTTTCAGTGTTGCGGATTGATCTTGTTTTCCTTTCTTATGTTCAAGGCCTGCAAGTTTTTATTTTGATAATTTTATTTTTATTAGTTACAATATCTTTTATCGCAGATCTTATATGTAAATCAGAATATGGTATGTGGTGGAAGCATCTCGTGACAGTAAAAGTGCTCACAACTTGACACTCTTCAATCTGCAAATTAACTTGATCTAACACAGCGTGTGTTTGGATCATTACAAGGCGCCGGCCTTTTGATATATGTGGTATATTCACTGATGGCAGGGTTAGCGGAAGACGTTGTTTCGTGCAGCCGTGCCTATACAACGTGGTGCTTAAGCATGTTATTTATATTATTGGTTGGTGACTTCTGTTTATCAAGCTATCAAAGCCTTTGCGTCATATTGTTCACCGGTCTGTTCGGGGACTCTTGTGCTCACTTCTATAAATCCACCGTGGCTGAGACAGCTAATGGTGTGTCCGGACTCTTAGATTTCATAGCCAACGATGTTCACTGTAGTTGAATTGAGTAAACGAAATTTCTAGGATCCCTAACATTTTCAATACAACTTTTTGAGGAGGTGAATCGAACCGTCGTGAAAAGGTCAAGAAAAGGAATTTGGATGCTTTTTTACAGTCTGGGGCTCATGAACAAAGTGTAATAGTGTAAAAAGTTTGATATACATAATAATGTAAAAACTCATTTAACAAACCAAAATTTTGTAACATTCTATACTATTGTGAAAGATAGGATTTAACAAACCTTGTTGTATAATTATCTTTTTGAAAAATATAGTTTGACAAATGGAAAATAGGACATGTGTTTCTTCCAGTCATTCAAAAGAGTTCTACATGGATTTCTTATTGTCTCCTACCTTGTGTCCTAATTCCATCTTGCTTGAAGTCAACATTTAGTTGTTTATCATGTCATTGGCTACTTTGTTGTCAACACCTTGACCATAAGATGAGTGACTACAACTCCTATTATTGCACCCATGCTTACAACTATACTTTCCAAAAAGCTTCCATTACAAAAATCCTAATACACTCTTCTAATGTAAAAAATATTAGTAGCTTCCTTTGTTGAATGAATTCCCTTCATTTTGGTGATAAGATGCTTTCCAAAAATCGATCATTGGAAAAAGTTCAATATGATAGATTATCTTTTGTAAAATCTTCCTTTCAATGTAGTAAGAGTAGCAATTGTGCCCTTGTCTTTATGAAACTTGATGTAAACATTTCCAATCATGTGATTTGCAAGATTGTCACACATGAAACTCCTCAATTTTTTTATATTTGTTGAGTTCTTCAAATACATCTTCATAAAAACCCTTCAAGTGCTTTCGAATCATGCAAGCCTAATTGGGTTGTTGCATATTTCCGTGTTGATCTACAATGTTGTAGAAGTTGGCATCTAGAGATTAGTACACATTGGCCAATAGTAACTTTAGGATTGTTGTGGATAGGTTGTGGAGGTGTAAGCATCGGTTGCCATGATGGCCTTCAAGTAGAAGGGACAGTTCACACAATTTTCTTCCATTCCATGGTTGGAAGCTAGACAATACACCATCAATAGTAGCATAATTCTACCAAAATCTTAGTTGGTTTTGGTAATGCCTACTGTTACAATAGGGGATAAGGAGGGAGAGGAAAAAAAATCTAGAAAATATTAGTGTATTATAAGATTTGCCAAATTTTGGATGAAGATTACAAACTTTAGTTTATAAGATGGATGAGAATATATAAGTATTGGGATGTATATATGAAAATGGATGAGTTTTTGACAAGTCTAAATTATAGGGTGTATTTAAGGCAACCAACAAGAAAACCAATACCAAGATAGTATATATGAATTTTTATTGGGATTTCTCAAAGAATCCTAATTTAAAATGTGTGTGAAATTAGAGACTTTCATTCATTTCAAACCTTCAATAATGGACATTTGGATTAATAGGATTAAAAGATGAGATAATGGAAGTTCTTTGTGTAATATCTCCATTGATGATGTGATGACATTTAAAAAATATCTATTACTTTATATAGGGAAGGAACTAAAGAAGAGGTAAATGTAAAAGTTAAAATTTTTAAAAAGCATTTATTGTTTCAATGTGTAGTTACTTTTTTGAGTCTTCTTAAAATAAAAAATTGTCTAATAACTATAGTCAATCTCTTATCTACCAATTTAGGGTGCATTTTGAAGTTTAAAATCTTAAACCCTATAGAATATTTCAAGGCCTTTTTTCCATCAAAAATCATTCAAAATTGCCAAAAATTCAGAAATTGTTATTCTTGCATGTCAGACTGCAAGATCTTGTACTAGATTAGTGTGGAGAATAAGATGTGGGGAAAAAATTTCAATATTTTTTATCTTATAGATTGCAATATATTTGCTTTTAAAGTAAAAAGAGAATTTAAACTCTAAACACACTAAATTCAAAGGTGAGATTGTTCTAGCAAGCAAAGTAAACCATGATGATTTTCTTTGGAAAAATGGTTTGAAAGCATTTGAAAGTGCCTTCAAAACCACAATCATGTAATCATAATACTGCTTGAAGATTCAATAGCACAGATTCATAGTTTCATCAGATTTAATAATAAGGTTAAAACGATCTCAAAGAATCTTAAGGTTAAAACGATCTCAATTGATTGAAGTTGTTGAAGGCAACTTACCTGAGAACTTACCAAGAAAGAGCATTAATCTTTATATTTAAGGCTACCTTACCTTTTTTTGTAGGCCTCTATTGGAAATTGGAAATTGGCCATACAATGCTTTCTTTTCATTTCTAGTGCACAAGCTTGCAATTTCTTGAAAGATTGCAATACTAAGTCATTTTTATTATCTATGTTGTCCTTCACTCCTGCCTTTTTTGCAAACAAATTACTTAGCTTAACTCTTAAACGTTGGGCAGGTGAGCAAGTCACTATGGCAAAATGCAAGTTGCGAACTAATCGTTTTTATTGCAGATTTTGGAAAAAGACATTATTCCTGTGTTGTCTATAGTGCCATGCTAGATGTGCAACCGGTAAGCCTACCCATTGAAAGAGCTGGAACAATGCAAATGTTCGAGTCAGTGCCTGCGAATTAGCTTTGTCCACGTTCCGAAACTGTTACTCCCCCATAAGTGAACAATGACTGCCCTCAACAATGGCATTAACGGCTACCACATAGTCGCACTTGCTACAGTGCCTAAGAAATTCTTGCATCTTTGGACCAGAGTCATTGTTGCGACTCTGCTAGCTGTTATTTTCTCTTGAGCAATGTGATTGCTTTTTGATGTGCTAGTGTTTCTGTTCATTTTTTAAACTAAGGTTTTAGAACTATGCACATGATTGGTGAGACTTTCTAGTTAGGTATGTCCATGTTGACAAACTGCTTGCTTTAGTTCAAAATGTAATGTTCCATTTGAATATCTCAATATGCTTTCAATCTCCTTTACACTATTCACTTTCCTACTGCATAGAGTCTACGGCCGCTCAAGAGAACACAAGGCTTGGAAGTCCAAACATAAGTGTAGTCTTCTTCATTGTACACATTCAATGTACGTCATGCTTTTTTCTACTTGCAAGTACAATACAATAGCACTGATATGATCAACATCTTGAATATACTCCATATATCTCAGTTACGCATGCCTCAACAATAGCATTGTCAATTTAAATCAATGAAGGCAAGGTTGATTACAGAACAAGAAGTGGTGAACATGCCCTCCACTTCTAGCATTTTTTTAATGAATACTAAGAAGAAGAATTGTCTCTCCATGTGCAACCCTAATATAAGGCATATAAGGATGCAACGAAAATGCAACAGAAATGAGTGTATGCAGTTGTGTATAATGAAAGGGCACCTACCATGAGCATGTCAGGAATCATAGTAGAACTACAATTTATGTTCCCACAACTACATTGTAGAAGATGGTGGCAAAAACAAGCCAAAGAAAAAATAGGAATTGTTGTCAAAATCAAACCTATTTCCAAAAGATACTTGGTTTACTAAGTGCAATGCCAATCAACAATGAAACAATTAGTGAAGACCAAATTTAAAATTGTAGCTGTAAACAAATGACGAACTACCATTTAGATCCTACATCATGAACATGGTCAAATGTGTTCAAGAATAACCCCTATACTTCGCCACTAGTGAAACTCTAAAATATTATTATTTTTAAACAATCAAGGTGATACATGAATAGCTTTTGAATGAAATTTATAAACCCAGAGGAAGAGTATTCCAGATTGTAGCTACGCAACCAATAGTTTACGTTGGCATGACTATCATAATAAAAATTAAAAAACCACAAGTTTTTACACAACTAGCCATTGAAGCCACAAACTTTGTCCATGCTTTGAATGAAACCCCAGAAGAGAGGACAATATGAACGCGGACGCGCTCTATAACTTGGCAAGCATAGCAATCAAACAAAATTGACTTGAAGAAAGTGACGATGACAACAATAGGACTGCTTAAAGGGGGACAAACCGTGAAGGCAGACAAATACCCATGTCAGAGTACTGCATGTTTATTGTGGTGCATCTCCACGATGAGGCAAAAAGATAAGGAGCAGACAAACAACTTCAATCGTTGCAATACCAGATGGCCTTGCTGTGGAGGTCTCCCGGGAGGTCTCTTGAATTGGTCTTCTGTAGAGCACCACATCCGTGGCCAAGTTGCCGTCATCTTCAACAAAATCACCAAGTCTTTTCTTGGCCTCATAGTTCAGAGCAGGAGACTTTCCTTCACAACCTCTTTGCAAATTATCCTTCAATTGCCCACATCATCAGATGCGATAGAGGAGTCTGTACAGGACATGCCGTTCAAATGAATGAATCGACCTTTCACTTCTTTGTAGTTATGCCCTTCAAAGAACTCATTTCAATGCCACAATCCTACAGCTTACCCTTATCAGACAAAAAGCCCCAAAACAAAGAATGCCATACATAGGTCATACAAACTAGAATAACATGCACAACAATCACTACATAAGTGTAAGTTACTACTTACTAATATAAACTACAACCAATAACTAGACCAGTGTAGGAACATTTTTTTCTACATATTTAGCATTCCCTAGCAAGGGAGTTCATATAGTGTAAGAACATTTTTTCCTACATATTTAGTACAGTCTTCTTTTCTTTCCCATCACCCCATGGACCATGCTCCATGAGTAGCACAAACATTCAAGGCAAACTTTGGAAACCCTTACATTTTGCCTGACTATTTCGATGTCAACTCCTTTGCCAACTTCATTTGAAATGTTAGATGGATAATAGGGTCCGCCAACAATTTGAAATTGACATTGCTATATATGATCCATGACTTTACTATAGTTGGGTCCAATAGAAAATGGAAAAGGTAGTGCCACCATTTGTAGTTGTTGATCAAGGTGCTATAATATCCATGCAATTGGTCAGCACTAGTCACTCCTCTCATATTCCTTTGGTACTACAAGTGCATTGGTCCTATTGGTACATCCTTCTTTTTCCGTTTCACTTTTTTTTTCACAGTGGATTTTTCACCATCATACGGCTCCGCCTCTGCATGCGTTGATGAAAGTAGCACTAGAACCCTATTGTTCCAAACAACACAACAAATTTTCTATGAGATGTGAATGCGGAAATCCATCCAACCCAAGTCCTTTTTCTTCTTTTCCCACATTTTCTTGGGGATATACTTCTGGTTGAACTTCAACGTCCCTGTAGCCATGATGCCTCGGTCCAATAATTGAAGAAATAAAGGTATTGATGTGAACAAAATGTCTATTGTTACAAAGTGTCATTGTCTTTGCAAGTTTTTGGTGAAATCCAACACCGTTTTAGTCCCTTGCATTCCCGTCCCCTTTCCCTTCTTTGCCATTAACTCCATAGAGGTGTCTTCTGAAAATGGTTGAACTAAACCATTGGAATCAAGGTCTTTTCCGCAATATACTTTGAAAGTCCAAATATATTTCACAACGGTATCTGCCATGTCCAGACCTTTAAACCAAAACAAACAGGCTTAGCAAGCATATACTACTTTATAAAACTATATTGTCCTTTATATCTAACCATGTATTCATCAATTGTAAATTGTTGATGAGGCTTCTACGAATTCTCACATCTGACTCGTACACCTTCATGTAGCCATCTTACCTTCCCAATTTTGCCTCCCCCTTTTGATGTTGCATCAGCCACATGTAAGCACCTTGATATACTTTCGGATCTTTCTCTAGTAAAAATCTTTGATATGATTGGATAGAGGAGCTACGCACTAGTAGAAAAAAACAGTGCCCAAATCAACAGAAAAGTATTGATTTTTTTTGTTGATTTGGACGTGTTAATTTGGGTACTTTTTAACACAACACAATTGATTTTTTTGTTAATTTTTTGTTAATTTGGGCACTGAATTTTTCCTTTACAAATAAAATTTAAAAAAAAAACCCAATGAAACTTTGCCACGTGGCAATGCCACGCGGGCGCGATTGCCACGTGGCAAACTGCCACACAGGTGCGACTGCCATGCGGGCAGGCTGCCACACAGGCAGACCTGCCACGCGAGCGCAACTCTTGGGGTGCAAGGTTCAAACCATTGCACCACACATACGCATGCGTGTGTGTGAGTTTTTTTTTGTTTTACCTAGTTAAAGTATTTTTTTTTTCATTTTTTTGTTAAAGACAGCAGATTTCAAAGGCTATTTAGGCATAGAAAAACAACTTTTTTTCTAAAACCTGTGAACTAAGAAAAGTTTCTATATACAAGTATCTTTCATCTCCAAAAATCAGTTTGCAATTTTAAGTCTCCAATCAAAAGTTATGACTAAATTTCAGAGAGGAGTTCCATTGAATTTTTTTTGACATTATGAAAGATCCTCTCTGAAATTTAGTCATAACTTTTGATTGGGGACTTAAAACTGCAAACGGATTTTTGGAGATGAAAGATACTTGTATATAGCAACTTTTCTTTGTTCAAAGTTTTTAGAAAAAAGTTGTTTTACTATGCCTAAATGGTCTTTGAAGTCTGTTGACTTTAAAATTTACCAAATTGGGAATGATTTATTTATTTTTTCCATAAACAAACTATTTATAGAATACTAAATATGATAATTTACACATTTCTTCAAATAAAAAAACTTACTTGAGAATTTTTTTAGTCAAAATTAACAAAAAAGTGTTGATTTTTTGTTAATTTAAGAGTGCAGTACCCAAATTAACAAAAAAGTTTGTTGATTTGGGCAGTTTTTACGAAAATCAACAAAAACTTGTGAAAATGGACGATGCAGTATCCAAATTAACAAAAATTTGTTGATGTTTTGTTAATTTGGGCACTGTTTTTCTACTAGTGACGGCTCATCCTCTGAGAAATAACATCTCTTGTTGGGCATAGTCTTCACTCTCATAAATAGCAATATTTCATAGCATGCTTTGAATTTAGATTATTGTAGAGGAGTTCAATCTAAACCACCATTAGTTTGACTTATCTGTTTATCTTTGATCACATAAGCATATCTGTTGGTTTCCTTTATAATTTTTGTCATAGTCCCATGAGTTCAAAAACTCTCAAACAAAGTAATACATGTTGGCAAATTTTCATATTCAACTATAGACCTTGGTTCTAGTCTTAAGAAGGGTAAAGAAGGGCTTGCATAATTTCTCACACCATACAACCATCTCTCACTTGCAAACTCAGCAAATATAGGATCAACCTCTACTTTGTTTTTCTTTGCTTGCCCCTTCCATTTCAATGGACCCGCACTTACAGTCTCTGCCGAGCCATTGACAAGTACTAGTGCTGGCCCTCCGTCACGGCGTCCATTCCTACACTTAATTGTCCTACCTGACACTTCGGACTGACAATGAGAGATCTGATGCCAACTTGCCTTTTCAGATGAAGGATGGATGTACTTTTGCCGGTGCCAATAGATGAAATACATCAAGGCTCCTTTCATAATATGAGGTGTACTCTGCCATTGCCTTCCTATCTTTTGTCTGAAAGGTCTGTTCGTCGAGACCATCCTGCACGATAGTTTTTCCTCTCCATGTTTGAACTTTTGCTACTAGTAGGATTCTACTATACGTCTACACCCCAATGTTTGAGTTCTGAGACCCATGGCTTCATCTTTGACTGCAATGCCTTCTTCATGATGCATTGCGGCATCATGCTCTTGCACAAACATGCGATTGTCGTGAGTGTGCTCTGGTGGGTGCTCCTTCATTTCACTCTATGGTGACTTCTTTGTTCGGGCGTGACCATTTGTAATGCTCTTGGAAGCTTTCATTGGAGGAACTTCCAGACCTAGAATCTATATTGCAGTTCTCAGAGAGAAAGAAGTCAATGTCTTTGTTGCTACTGGACTTGAGGGAAGAGGAGCTGCATTTGACAATCCGATCATGAACAAGTGCAGTTAGGAGAAGACATTGACGCTTCTCCAGAGTATGGTATATTCTCTTGAATGCCTTCTTTTGTAGTCCGTCTCCTCAAAAAGTAGTGTGGTTTTCCAATGCTCCCCAACAAACATCAATTTCCTCCTCATTGGTGAAACACACAGTTGCTCGTTTTTCCTATATAATATGGTCTACAAACTCCTTCATTAAGTGGCCTAACATCCATGTCTCTATAGTTGAAGGTATTTGCTCACATTTGTTGTGTTGTAGAAGTAAAATTTGCATCTTGACGACAAGGGGTAGTGCAAGAACAAGTTGACTTTGCCGTCGAGGTTTTCAAGGTGGACGTGTGTGTGCCACCACATTGTAGTCCATCTCCTGAAGAGCCCTTTGTGGCATGCTCAATTGGACAGTGGGATAGGAAGGTAAAGTTGCATAAACCTTCTTTCTGAATTTTGGTAACCGGTACTACTTACTCAGTTTTATATTGTGCAACTGAAGTCGTTATAGTTGGCAAGTGGGTGTGTTTTTAATTCTCACTTTCTATAGAAACTAAGCGTCCACAAAGAACCACAAGCATTTGTAGTGCTATACTATTGATGGTCTTAATTGTGATTGATGTTCTGGGAGTTGTAGTTGCCTAGTCCAACCTCAACACGCCGCTTGTTCCAATGTGCTTAGTACTATCTTTATATAATTATCTAGTGTTTGCTATATATTTGCAGTAGAGTGCATCAATCCCTTCAACTAATTTGGATCTTACAATTCTCAGAAATTAATGGCATATAAAGAATATAATTAATAAAGAACATAACAAATTTCACAAAGATAGGAAGAGTGAAAGAATGTAGGAAAGCTTGAGATGACAATATTAAAAAACAAGTAGTTGGCCTTGTATGAAAAAGTTATGCATGATTGTCTTTAGTCAAGTGTAATTTAGAACTTGTCGGAAGAATATACTACAAAAGTCATGCATAAATCTTCAAAGAATGAAGGACACTTCAACATCGAGAATGTTCTAACATACTACACGGGAAAGTTTGAGCAACTATCCGTTCATTTCACTTCTTTCAATTAATGACCAAAGCAGTAGAAGCTACCAAATTCTAACATCTGAGACATTAAAAATTTGGGATGAAATGGTGGCTATTGAAATGGAGTGAAGTGTACTTGTCTCAATACAGTTTAACTTGACCTTTAGAGTTGAGAATGTCCACAATGTCTTGTTGAGGAAAAAAAGGATGTACAAGCCTAGAAGTAATTGTCTTTGTGTGATTTAGCATTAACCAGTACAAAGCATATATTTTCCATGTTGTGAGTGACTAAAACAAAGTATAAAGCAAATGTGAAAATGTAGAACAAGAAGAAAAGGAAACTTTCACCATTTGTATGATTTCTTGAGTTTGAATGTCACTAGAAATCTACTTTCACATATGCTTGAGGTTAAGTGCAATGTTTTTGGAATGCAGAATAAAATTATACTCTAAATGAAGAAGCTAAGCACATCTATACCACTCTTGCTTGGCCATCTTGATGAATTGCAATGTTGGAATTTGGGAATAGGTTGTGCACCTAGAAATTTGGGAATGGATTGTGCACCTAGAAATTTGAGACTGGTTTGTTCACTTCGTTGATCCCGAATGACTTCACTCTTTTTTGTGGGTTGTTGACTTGTTGTTGACTATGATGGCCCAAGAGTGCAATGACAAGGGTTAGAGATTGCAAGTGCCTTTTTCAGCATCCACAGTAGAAGCTGACGTTTTGTTTTAGAAAATTCAGTGCCTCATTACAAAAAATATGAGGCCTCCGGAAGGCCGTTAAGCCTGGACCCCGTAGTGATACTACGGAGTTTTTTTTCAAAAAAATAAATTCAGAAACTGAAATTCTGACGTGGTCGAAGTTCCATGCCAGCGCTGACGTCAGCGCCACATCAGCGTGACGTCACTTTTCAATTTTTTTTTTTCGGGAAAAAAAAAGAAAAAAAAAAGTTATTTTTTTTCAAAAAAAAAAGTTTTTGTTTTTTGTTTTTTTTTCCGTAATATCACCCGCGGGTCCCGAAAATCAGCACTCACGGCCTTGTTGAGGCCTCATATTTTTTGTAATGCTAGTGGTGGAGATTTGTGGACAAGCAATAATTGATGTTGCTACCATCATTGATTCAATTGTATTGGAATGGAGGATGTCGCATTCAATGTTGGCAGGCCTCCACTTGAAAAGCTTAAGGAGTTCCTGGAGGGCAAGTACTAAACCGGTAAGTTTATGAGGAATGAAAACTTTGAAGAATTAAGTAAAAGCATTAGAAAGGGACATTTACATTATTTAAGTTCAAGAATGAAAAAAACAAAAGGAAACTAGTATAGTGTAGTAATTCATTGTGTGAATGAAATATCCAAATATTTATGTCAATTATATGTTATCTTAATTTTTTCCTATAGGTACAATTATAAAAGTTGTTGTGAGAGATTTCAAGTACTGCTTTTGTCCATCTAATGTAATTGTTACTAAAGGTAAATGACATGTCAACTGAGTTTTATGGTTTAAAGACCATGCAACAAATCTTCTTCAATTTGAACAATTGATGAGCCTCATCATGCAGCTTTGATGTAACAAGGCTAGAGAATTTTTTTATTTAGAAGATCGTTATTTGGTAGTTAGCGAGGTAGTTAGTAAGGGAGGAATATGTGCAGAATTGGGTGTAATTTAGGCGGTTTGCCTTCCATTGAAATCAAAGAGGAAAAACAGGCAATGTAAACTTTGAATTTGTCATACAATCATCATATCAGATCTTCAGTCTAGATAATATTACGTAGGTAGAAGAAGACATTTATAGATGTAGAAGTGATAGGTACAACAATAGATAGAGAGATGTTGATGAGATTTGTACTTTAAACTTCAAATGTGATAAGAAAGTGAAAGGAATTTTAAAGTTCAATATTGATTCTCTATTGTAAGCGCTTATTTATCCACCTTTGAAAAATACTGAGGTAAATACGCAAGCAGAACCTGGTTCTTAGTTCTACGGTTAACTTCATTCTAGAAGGTGCCTTACGCCGGTCCATTGTGCCTTCCAAGCAATGGATCTTTTACCTATTCTTAATTATACATAAACTTGAAATTAACTAATGAAACCTAGCCAAATTGAGAGAAACTACTTCAATTAACTTCAAATATTATGCCACTGTGATTTTTATTTAAAGGAAAGACAGTCTAAACTTAGACACATAAGGCGAAAGAAAAGCTCATGCCATTTCCAAAAATGTAAAAATTTAACTTCGCACGACCTTCCTACCTAAAGTTATGGACGGATGAAGCTTAGCCTTCAAGTGGCTATGTAAACTTCATCCATTATTTTGAACTTGTTCCCTATTTTGATTTCCTTTGAAATTTGTATACTACTTCTAAGTAGTTTCTAAGTCTAGACTTGTATGGATGATTTTGACCTTGTTTCGTCCGTTTTTCCCTTCTAAACTTTGTCCATTGCTATTTTCTTTAGTTTAACTCCAAATTTGATATGTGATACTTTTTTGGAAATCTCTAGACCTATTTTACAAGTTTATAAAACTAAATTTTTTAAGAGATCTGATCTAGACACTTTGAATTAAACTATTAGTTCAGTCACTTGTTATAAATGCAAATTTTTGAGAGTTAAAAAAAAATAGTGTATGTTAGAATCTTACCTTGGTTTGAGCTTTGTGTAGTAGGTTATCGAACAATCCTTCAAATTACCCATTATTAGCCATTTTCCAAGGTTGTTTGATAATTTTTCCCACGGCTTAAATAGGATCTAGAAATACAATTTGAGGAGTTAAAATACTACATCTTTTCTTTCTCTTCTTTCTTTCCCTTCCACACTATTTAACTTCAATTATTATATCCTAAGGTTGACGCTTGATGGAATAGAATATTAATGCTTCAAACTTCAAATTAATAATTGACTCTTGGAATCTTCTATCACCTATCCGAGTCAGTTACTGTTTAATCTCAATTCTAATGGTTTAAATTGTCTTCCTAGGATTTTCACCTAATCCTTATCAACTCTCAATTATTATAGTCCCTTCAACTACCATCTTGTTCTATCATTCTCCCATTTGCAAATTGAATTGTAAAAGTTCTACTATTGAATTGAGAACACTAGTCTAAATCTCTTCCTTGCCTGAAATTCCTGCTTTCTTCTAAATTGTGATATTTAGGCAATGAAAGGATTTTGGAGACTATTCTACTCTACTCCTTCCTCTAACTACAACTGTAAAATCTCAAATATACCACTTCATTGCAAAATTTGCGTTTAGTTGTGGTGTTTGTGTGTAGAGTTTGAATCCATAGTTTTGATTTTCCAACAACCAAATCGTTAAGAAAACAAGCCATAATATGCAACCAGTTGAGATTGCAAGAAAAAAGGGGTGACTTTCAAACCAAGCTAATGTAGAAGCCTCAGTGTTGACTTGGTTGTTAAATCAAGTTGTGTTGACCTTCCTTTGTAACTTGAAATTTCCACTTATTGATGTGGCTTTGTATTTGAGCTATGCTCCTTGGTTGCCTCCATGCGTTGCTTGAAATTTCAGATTTTTGGTGTGGTACTGGCCCCAATTGGTTACCTTCTGAAATTTCCACCTTTTGACGTTGAATTGGACTCCTAGTTGGAACTCTGGTACACTAGCTTATACACTGGTTGGGCCAATTTTTGGCTCGATTGGCCAATTTTGGAGGTTTCCTATAAAGGGAACCCACAAACAACAAAAATAAAATTAGAGACTCTAAAAAGTTGATACTAAGGACAAAGCTTTGCCGTCCAGGGGTTTAGGTCCGAACTTAAGAACAAAATACAAAGAGGTAGTTTAGTAATTGAACATCAAAAGTAGGATGGGGGACCATAGCTTTATTGTTAATGGGGTGGTTGTTAAATCTATTGACACATCTAAAACATCCTAAGTCAAAGCTTTGCCACTCTTTGACAAAATCACAAGTGTAACAAGACAATTCCAATGAGGTTGATTCTAAGCAGGATTGGCAAATTTGAACGTCCTGGGGCAAATCACGTCCAAACGCAACGTCTGCAGACAATGCAACGGACGCAATGGTCACCGTCCATCAGACAACAACCGACAGGCGGACGGGGGCGGATAGGCGAATGGGTTGACGGGGCCAACAGACCAACAGGAGGATGGGCCAATAGGAGTGAGTGGGCGGACAAGTGGTTTAAGTGAGATAGGGTTTTAGGTAGGGCTTTCTATTTCATTTTTTAACTAATGTCAAAGTTGTCATAAAATATTACAATGGATTATTGGAGTTCAAGATTTCAACATTCCCTAACATATTGGATAGAAATATCATATTAGCACATATTACATGTCTACAATTTGGTTTTCATTCACAATTTCATTCAACTACTTTTGGATAATAGGTATTTGAAAAAACAAAACCTTGATGGTGTGCCCAATATTAGGGAGTAAATTTTTATTACAATGAAAAGTTCAAACAATCAATTGTTATGATATGATGTATTTATCACAAGCAACTAAATACCTAAGTCTACATTTTTTCAATCCTTAATCCCTAAGGTTGGTAATCACTATCTCCTTTCACTTCAGCCCCGCTATTATGACATACTGTATGACTTGTATCCCATCCGAAATCATCATCACTAGATGAATTTTGCATACTGTCTGATAAAGATTGTACAATCTTCCCTCCTTCTTCTTGTACTTGTTTTGATGCACCTAATCTCATTGGTCTACTTGACTTATGACCTCTTTTGGCTTTTGGTATAGACTTTTCAATACCTCCCTTGAGGTCATGGATTAGTTTTACCTTCCGCTTGGTTAGAGGTAGACATGCATCAAGGGGGATTCTACCTACATTCTGTTTTTTCAATGGAAAGATTGCAAAAGGCTCCATTACTCTTTTCCTCTTAGCTTTTTTGGACTCCTTCACTACAGGTGGTCTTCCTTGCGATCCTCCTGGAATGTTTGTCTTCTCTAAGGACAAAACTTCCGATGCAGGATTTAACGATTTGAGCGAAGAACGCATTGGATGGCCAAAAAGTCGATGAAACATAGACTCCAATGTTTTCACATCATCATTGCCTGATGAAACAGATGGATTTAGATTGGCATGAGTGCTTAATTCTTTCAAACTGCTCAAATGTTGTTCTTTAAACCGTTAGTCTCTAGGACCGTTCAAAGTTGTACTACCGCTTGTATATAGTACATGCGGAGGACCGCTACGTGGTGGTAGTTGGAGATCTCGTACGAGTTGCTTCATGCCTTTGGCGTTGCGGTCTTGCGGATTGGCATTGGGCACACGGACTCCAACACATGTGGATTTTGGCTTCCCTCTACTTAAGGTAGTTGAGCATTTTGAATGCTTAGAAGCCCAATATTTTCACTTGCCAATGCCCCTGTTAATTCAACACTTTGGTTGCCCACATTTGTGTGGAACTTCACCCCACACTCTCTCATATCATAGTGTTGGTCATTTTCTTCCACTTGTATTGTTGTCATGGATGGACACTCGAGAATTGGAATCATTTCATCTGTTTGGGGAGTTTCATCATCTACAAACGTTGCCTCATTTTCCTCCGCTTCCTCCGCATGAGTATCCTCCCTATCCACTAGAATGTTTTCACTATGCAACAATCTGTTTTCATCTAAGTATTTAGCTATCGAAGGTCCACCTTCATCATATTCACAGTCATCCTCATCTAGCGGAAAGTTGTAAGGGTCTTCACAAACGTCTCCAATGTCTCCATCGTAACGAGGTAGGCTTCGAAGCGGTTCATCATCAGAATTGTGTATGTCGTGGTCATCTTCATCGTCTATGAGGGGATTAACTTCTTCACTGTCTTCACCACCTTCATTGAAAGATGAAGGCAAGGCCAAATCCTTCGACTCAAGGTTCTCATCGTACCACTTCTTCTCGTCGTTTTGCTTCAATCCAACAAGGACTTTGGAATTGATGTAAACATATACCAAACCCTGTCAGCGTTGTCATAACGAACTAGTTAGGGTCATTGGACCAGACGTCCGGACAGCTTTCATTTTGTAAGCCGTGGAGTTTTTCTGAATGACACGTCACTTTGTGGTGTGTCATAACGTTGGAACCAAAGCGCAAATGTTGAGGTCGGGTGGAGACACTAGTGTGTGGGCGCGGACGTCATGGCATCACAGTCAGGGCACGGACGTCATCGTTATGGCGTGGATGCGGACAATCAAGGCGTGGACGTCACTTGACTGGTCGTTGACAATGTGTGCGGTTTTACATAGTGTAGAGGATTAAATGAGTTTTTTTTAATGTGCTCTATAAAGGGGGATTTAGGGTGCAATGATCTTAAATTGATGTAATTTGATAAAAAAAATTGCATCTTCATTCATCTCATTGTGGCTCTCATATTAAATAGGATTAATGTATCATATCTTCTACATAACTGCACTCACCAATGTCTTCAACATGCATGACAAATACAAAAATATTACAAACATATTCATAGACTGTAATATTTGTAATAACCAAAAATGTTTATAAAATTCATGCATTGCAGAGTACAATAACAATACAGTGAATCTATATTTCCAAAATACGCCCACTTTTTTACTGGTTATCTAAGAAATTCCTTCTTCTTATCATCGATCTTTCTTCCAATTGCTACAATTGTCTTCAATTCTTGAAGACTGAAGACCTACCATTGGTGCACCTCAATTATTGAAATGACTTGATCTCTGGATTTCTAGGGTATATGGACCCACTAAATTGGCATTTCTAATGACAACATCATCATCTGTTGGTGCCTCATCATAGTTAGGGTCATCCTCATCATTGGCGCTTTCACTACTGCCATATTCATCTTCTCCATCGCCACTATAGGTGGTCCAATAGCCCTTGACTTCAAAGTTTTCATTTTGAAGCTCCACAATTGTTTGACCATGCCTACGCTTGCGCTTAAACCTCTTGTGTCGCTCTGCTCTAGGATCCTCTGCGTCAAAATTTAAAGTTGAGTCGCTTTGAACTTGAAGAACAACAAATAATGGGGTTGACGAATTGGGTTCCAGTATGTATGTATTCAAGAACGGTTCTATTACCATGTTTGGGTCTCTTATCCCTATTCCAAGGAGAGGACGTTTAGTAGGCCTCAATGATGACACTTCGCCGATATGTCGGCCTCCAGTGAGTCCAGTCCTTCTATGGCTTTGCTGATACTGACCCATTGTGTGATGAACAGGAGGCCAAAGGGTTGTAGGGGGTCTACTTCTAGTAGTTCTATGTGAAACGCTCTGAGGTGTCACTTCAACATTTTCCATGGAGCCTAATCCTTCTTGAAAAGGTTTGCGGATGGCATTCGAAGTTGCGGGAGAAGATGGGTTAAGGGAACATGGTGCCGATGTATTCTAGTCAAGACCAACACTATACTCCACAACTGGTGCAAGTACACGGACAAGGTCTTTTGGTGGTTCAATAAATGCAAAAACGTCGTTGGGATCTACACGTTTTGGGTCAAAATGCCTTGCCACATAACCAACTATTTGATTTCTTGCAATCAAGCGTGCCATTCTTGTATTTTCAATGTTTGTGCCGTGGTGTCTTTGGATGATTCTATTGCTACCAATTGATGCACCCACTCCCCTAGGCCCCTTATTTTAAGATGTATTACATGTATTACTTTTTCCACCGCACTTGGGTTGCTAAAACACGGGAAGTGTCCTCAAAAAAAAATTACGGATAGATTTTACTACTTTAAAAGTTTATGTTTTGAATTATTGGTATTTTTTTATGCTAATAGTAATTAGTTATAAATTTTTTAAGAAAAAAAAATACACTGTAAAGCTGAAAATAAATTTCACACCTCTATATTATATAAGAAAAAAAAATGAAAAAAATGAAAAAAAAAATTCTATATAATAGATTTCTATTGAAAGTTTAGTTTGGTTGAATATTGATGCAATAGTCATCTTCATGTGAGCTCTATAAATATTTTAGTTGGAGAACATGCCATTTAGTTCATTTTTCAACCCTTTCTAGACAATATATCTTATGTTATTTGGGATTGAAATTTTTGTCAATAGAAACCTTTAGTCATTGTTAAACAAAGCTCAAAATTTTAGGATGAAATTATAGTTTATTCAAAAGTAAATAGGGGGTCAAAAAATCACTCCGCCACACGTGGGTACCCCAAATGTAGTGAGAGTGACCTCCCCTAGTCAGAGGGGAGATCATCATCATCAAAGTTAGCCACGTTTAGATTATCGCTCTCCAAAGAGGATGACAAAGGCTGGACTTTAGCAATGCTTTCATTTTGAGGAAGAGGAGGCAAAGGGCTACGACGAGGATCGGGTCTCCAAGGACCCCAATGGCCATCAAGGATTTCCTCTTCTACATTGTCAGCATCTCTGCAGTAGTTCCTCACTTCCTTGAGTTGATCAACACCTTGCTTCCAAAGATCTGGGTTTGGCCGATACTCTTGAGGTGCTCGATTGGCTTCCATATCAACCTCTCCTCTTCCTCTACTTGTATCTCGTCAAATGCATGATTGCGTTCATCCACCGGAACAAGGCCAAAGGTATCAGAATCAGAATCCTCCGAGAGGATATTTGCATCATACCAACAAGCTGCATAGGCTCCTGGTCTTTGCTGAAGTACATGGCTATTGGTATAAATATATACCAATGACTATGCCTTTTGCAGGGGCTCACCAATTTTGGAGCTTATTGTGAATAAAAGAATACATACTCCAATTTCGTTCACAAGAGCATGCCAAACATGTCAAGAATAGAATATGCACGGCAATTTTAGAAAGTACATGATCTCCAACCTTGTGCCACCATTGATAGGAAAGCATCTGTGTCAGACAGATGTTGGATGTCTCAACAGCACTATATGGTCCAATACCCTCTTCAAATTGTGTTAATTCCGCCAACACGTCATCAAACCTCACACCCACTACAACTTCCAATTTGTGGATGACTTGGTACAATGCACAAAGGACAATTCCGTCTGCCTTAAGCGCCACGTTATCCAAAAGGTATGGATTCAAAGGGGCCCCGGCGTAGTGAAAGTCGTAGCACAAGGAAGCACAAATCCCCCTATTAGGTGTTAAAGTAATGTAAAACATCCTAGATGACTTGTGTATTGTTCCCAAAGGATTTAAGTCGTAGTTTCCTCAAAATTACCAGAAACACAATGTGGAAAACAACCCAAGGCAATAGAATCCGGAATTGAAGATATGCAACTCCAAATCCTTCCTTAGGTTTCCAAACAACTCCCACTCTCTCTCTCTCTCTCTCTCAATTCATATCAATCTACATATTAAATCCAGGCATGGAGGAGTGTCACTATCCTGTTCCTCTCCCTGATCCGGATCCAATTTCAGTAACCTAATAACCATTATATAGTTTAACCTCTATATCAGAGGGATCCGCTCTTGGATTTGAGGAAGGGAACGTATACCCTACCCTTTAGAGGATTAAAATGACTGAAGATATCACTAAAGAAAACAACAACTAAAAGAAATCACTTAGACTTAGTTTATTCTTTACAACGGATCTAGAATTGAATCCGTACCCTTAGGTCACTTAGGAACCCCCTTAATCCACTTAGTTATTACAACAGTGGATCAATCCAGATCAATTCTATGAGCCAAAACTAGTAACCAGATAACTAGAAGATACTAACTTCTTTCCATTCCTCTCTCTCGGATTCAGTTGGATCTCATCAGAACGCCGACTAGTTTATGCCCTCCCACTCAGTAGAACACACCTAATCTAAGAACGGCTTTCCCACTCAGAAGACACACAAGAAATGATAGTAGCTTAGCAATTCCTTCTAATACACACAGTTTCCTAACCAACTCCTCACACTCACAGAACTGGATCCAGAAGGAATCTGGGGGACCCTCTTTCCACTAATATATTAGCAAACTAGCTATCTGCACTAGACAATGGTTCAAGCATTGCCGGCATACCAATCCAGAGTCAAAACTTTGCAGACCAACGGTTAGGAAGTGGAAATCTGAAATGAATATGTCAAACACTGAAATTGCAAGAAATAAATGTCCGGGGCTTCCAATTGAAGTCAGCCCCTAAATACAAAACCCAAGGGAATCCTAAAAGGTCCCAAGGAACAAAACCTAAGGACAGGAGAATGACAGGTGTCATTCCTTATCTTCCTAAGTTGACTTTCTACCTACCCTGCTGATCCGCAAAATGTAGATCTGAGATCCTAAAAACCCGGAAAGTGGAAGTCCAAGTGCATCAAACTAAAAAGCACTTGATTAGTAACTTCCTACCTACCACCAACATTGGTTTTCATCCTATTGCCCATGATCCTTCCTATCTACTTCCTAGGCCGCTCAGGAGAAGGTTCCTCAAGCTTGGTGGATCCTTTCCTCAGCAACTGTTTCCTCTCTGCCTCAACTGGATTCGGAATAACTGGGTTGATGATCTTGACCTTGATTTGTACAGCCCCGCTCCCTTCTGCCTTCACTATCGTTCTCTTGGGTGCTGCCTCTCCTTTCGGATCTCAAACCTCACACAATCCCTTCAAAATACCAAGCTACGGAAACTTTCTACTAATGCCAGTCTTCTTCACCTCAACCGGATCCGGAAACTCAATCCCTCTCTCCAAACTCTCTTAAGCGCTACCAGGTAAACAATACATGCTCAGAGGATACTAGCAACTCCTAATTGAGAATGGTGAGTGGAATTTCCGACTTTCAACCTTCAGCCTTTTCCCCAAAATCCGCCTCCATCTAGTTAAGGTAACCATTTCCGCAATGATAGCAAAAGATACCGACTGTTCAACAGCTATCCTGAGTTTTCGATAGAGCCGTTGAGCGTCCGGATTGCCCTGTTATCCTCTGGTAGATCTTCCAATATCGTCGGTAGGTGTTAGCACTCGGTTCCAGTATGCTGAATGATCCTCGACTGGTTTCCCGGACCCGATTTTTGGTACAACCAGAAAACATTTATTTTCTATTTTAACCAATTTATCTAACTACCACTACTCCCCTGGAAACATTAATTTTGGTATAACCTTTAAGTTACCTTTACAGGAAACAAAAAAAATGTATCAATACTAACTCATTCCTTTAGATTCCTAACTAACTCGACCTATCCTCACTTTCTTGGTTCCCATAGTGAACGTCAATAAAAACCATGTCCCATCTTGCATTGAAAGACATCTCCAAAACATCTGCTATGTCAGCTCGTAGGCTAAAAGGTCGTTTTCTTAAAGAATACTCGTGCGCTTGCAAATTGTGCATTACGAGCCATGTCCGACCCATGGCTGGTTCAGCCATCAAACACAAGCAATGTCTTCAACACGTCTTTAGTCATGTGCACGTAGTTCACACATCGTTGCCAAAAGGCCACATCTTCGATGGTTGTCACCACATTACGTAAAGCAGTAGCTGCCTACATTCCATTTTGTTCATTCCGTAGGGTATCAAAGTAATTTAGAACACACGCATGGTCTTTCAATCGCTCTAATATTCCTTTGAGTCTCACCAGTTGATGCAACATGAGGAAATTACAAGCAAAGCGGGTTTCGTTGGGCACTACAAGTTGCAGGTTTGGACTCAACTTGCAAAAAACAGACATCGTCGCATGATGGTTCCAAATGTATTGGCACAATCTTTTTGCCCTCTCAATTAAATCTTGAAATTCCTCTACTTTGGCCCAATCTTCCAACATGAGATCCAATGCATGTGCCATGCAGCCTTGCTTGAAAATGTGCGGATATGTTAGAACAATATCGTTCAATGCCCCAAGCATGTTTGTTGCATTATCTGTACAAACTTGCGTCACATATTTAGGACCCACCTTCTCAATGTATACTTTCATTTGGTCTGCTATGTAGCGTATGGTTTTTTTTTGCCCAATAGTGTCAATGGACCCCGAAAATACATCACTTGTAGGATATGACATCATTACATTCATGAGGGGCCTCTAATTGACATCATCCCAACCATCGGTGCATACTGACCTCCCATAATGCTTGACTGCAAAACCAACTTTGACTTCAATCTGCTTCTCGATTTGCAACTTCTTGGATTCAATCAAATTAGTCTTCAACTAATGATAAGAAGGTGGACTGTATTCAGACCTGGCCACGAAGGTTGCCCTCACTACCTCAATGAAGGTTGCATTCCTTGCCACATTAAATGGCACATTTGCCTCATAGAAAAAACTTGCCCACTTCTCATCCAACTCCTTCCTCTTTGCAATGTTGAAGGCATCTAGCATGTGTTGCTAATGTAATGGCCCAGATCTCGTGGAATTCGATGTAGTGAGACTATTGAACGTGTATAAAGGGTCATTCCCTTCAGAGAGGTTAGCCCCTTCTTCTGGGCCCCCACCCGTCACTTCATTTTGAGCGGATTGACTTGAACTTGCAATTGAAGCTGCTCTCGATGGACCACTTGGAACTGATTCTCCTTCATACATGTCATTGGAATTCATTCGTTGCGGGACAAAGTTTGCACAATTGGCAAATCTATGTTGCACCGGTCAGGGTAGACTACAACAAATTGACCTCTCCAACTTGGTGCCATATCCAAAGTGAGCAAACACTAGTAGAAAAAAACGTGTCCTAACCCACTGAAAAATCAATTGTTTTAGGTTGATTAGGGAGTGGGTTCGGACAGCTTGATTCAGACAACAATCAACATCTTTCAGTTGATTTGGACATGAATTAACAACTTTCAGTTGGTTTGGACAACAGAAATGTGTTGATTGTTCGCCAAACCAACAGAGAAAATTTTAAAAATTGCCGAATCAACAAAAATGTGCAAATTAGGGTAGGCAATTCTAGTAGTGAAAAGCGCACTCATGTTTGTAACTAAATGTCCCATTGCAGAAAATACAAGTTACTTTAGTTCCATTCTCTGAAAAATTATACTATGGTTGCCATTCTTTCATTTGTTTCCGTTGACTTTCTATTGCATTCACGGATAACTACAAACGCCTTCCTCCTTCTTCGTGTTGAATATAAAAAACGATATTCCACATGACAAGGTGCTAGTAACAACAATTAGCGCTAGTCCACTGCTTGAATTGATTTTGACATCACCTCAACAGTAAACCAGGGCCATCTTCCACCCAAATAGACTCACAAGGAGCTCAAAATGAATTGAAGTCCAAGAAAAAGAGGTCAAGGTGACAAACATGGGGAGTGCTGACCCTACCTGCTGCTTATATACTGAGGCCATGCAAGGGCGGGAACCGCTTAGGCAAGGGCGGGGACGTCACACGTGGGCGCGGACATGAGGAGTGATAATTCACCTAGGATGAGGAACAGAAGGCGCTCACTTGAATTAGCACTAGTAGAAAACGCAGGAATTTTGACAGAATTCTGTTGATTTGGACATGTTGTCCTGGTCACTGTTTTGTTGATTTCAACAGAAATCTGTTAATTTTAACAGATTTTTGTTGAAATCAACAAAACGTTGACCAGGACAACACGTCCAAATCAACAGAATTCTGTCAAAATTCTTGCGTTTTCTACTAGTGTAGGGATGTCAGGGCACGGACATGATGTCAAGGCGCGAAAGGAAAGTATGGGCGCGGATAGCAGGGCACAAACAGAAGGTCAAGGCGTGGACGTCAATCATACAACAAAGTAGGCGGGCATTTCAAATGCACTTGGGCATGGAATTGTTGCTTTCCATGGAGAGGGAGAACCATTAATTGCAGCCAACTCTTATTTTCAATTTGGAGAATATCTTCAAGTACATGAAAGTCAAATGCCTAAATTAAGAGCTCAACCGACTAGGATTTGCAAGGGACTTCATAGAACAACATGTCTCCTTTCGTGTGGCAAAACTTCTCATTCTTTACTTCCTCAAACACTTAAGAACTAATCTGACCAAAACTAGAAAAATCTCACCACTGAAATGAGTGTGTTTCAACTCATTCTTAGATAAATCAATAATTTAGTTTTTTCTTTTATCTTGTATCTACTTTGATTTAACAATTTTTGAAGGAATAAAATTTTGGGGGGAAAGAGAAACTTCCAACTCAATTCTTCAACATAAAAAAATTAAATTAAAAATATGTAGAGCAAAAGTTTTAAATTAACCCCTAAAAGACCATTGTCTCCTCAAGGGACAAAATGGATTTTGGGCAGGTTCCTATGACCTCAATTTTTAATGAAACTTTTAAAAACTTTTTCATGAGATAGACAAACTTCTTAGCTTTGTGGGAATATAAGTTTTATTTCGATCAGTGATTGGGAGCAAAAGTTATGCCATACGGAACATAATTTTTACTTTACCGAGCAAAACAAAATATCCACAAAAACATGAAATTAAAATTTTAAATTATTTCTCATTATAGATCATATTTTTGTCTACATGTGAAGCTTTGATTCATTCCATTTGGATTAGTGATGTGAAGGGTATGAACAATCTTGTTTTTCAGGCAATCCAAACATCTTCTTGGAAAAATAACTTATAGGATTCATTTCTGAATGAAAATTTTCAAATTTTTCAATTTCTTTTTTGACAAGGTTAACCCGTACAACCCCGAGGGTGTTTTCTGCCAAAAACCACTCAAAACTACCACATTTGTTGTATTCACTTAAGGAAACCAAACTTTTTGGTTTTTTGGGAATTCAACCGTAGGATCTTGTACTTAACTTGTCTGAGATCATGTAGTAAAAATTTCATCAAATTTCACCGTACGGATTGGAAGATATTAGCATTCAAAGTTGAGCAAAAAGTTTTTTTTCAAGAAGATGCTTAAATTGCCCGAAAAACTAAGATTGTCCATAACTTTCTCATCCCTAGTCCAAATAGAATGAATCAAAGCTCCACGTATAGGTAAAAACATAATCTTTTAGGCAAAAAAAAATTTAATTTTTTTTTTGACTTTTTGTAATTTTTTTTGGGCTGCCCGCCAATCTCCATTTCTTGCTCATTGTGCCATAACTTTTGCATCCGGCATCCGATTGAAACAAAAATTATATATCCACAAAGCTCTTGCAAAGCTACACAACCTCAAAAAATCTCAAAAAAATTCACTTCAAATTGAGACAATAGGAACCTACCTGGACCCAAATTGTCCCCGAGGGGACAAGCGGGGTTTGAGGGGTTAAGTTTGATTTCTAGAACAATCTCACCATTGGGATTATTGTGTTTCAATCCCATCTTAGAGCTAATAATGATTTAGTTGTTTTTTCAATCTTGAACCTAATTCTACTTGACAATTTTTTAAAGAATGAAAAATAGGCATTTTTCTTTTGAAATTTATTTCCTAGACTTTCAACTCAATTCTTCAATACAAAAAAATTCAAATTCTATAGTGCAAAAAAATTGCACAAAGGGTGGTCAAATTCATCTGAAATCGCATGGTAGTGTTCAAATTTTATTTTTTTTCAATTTTGAATGCTAATATCTTCCAATTTGTACTGTCAAACTCCATAAACCTTTTACCACATGATTTATACAAGTAAAGTACAAGATCCTATGGTTACATTCTAAAAAGTATTTTTTTGTTTTCTTTTCTTGGATGAACGCAGTAGAAATGATAGTTTTGAGTGGTTTTTGACAGAAAAATGACCTTGGTCCTTTAGGGGTTAAAAGGATTCAAAGTCTTATAGAATACTGAGGCTAGGAGCAAAAGAAATAATTTCTTCACTTTAAAAGCTAAAATCTAGTGATTGATATAGTCAAAGATTCTTGAAATTTCTACTAGGCATTTTTTTACTAGTCCTGTTCAAGATCCTATGGTTGGATATGCAAAAAAACTAATCAAATGTTTGAAAAGGGGAATGTTAGCATGTGAGTACAAAATCTATGAGCTTATGAGCCTAGAATTCTATATTGTAGACATATTCTATTACTATAGATGTCTATGTTATAGTACTTTTGTTATAGATTCTTTTTGTATTATAATCTACCTATAATATAGACTCTTTCTATATTATAGTGTACCTAGATATTATAGGTACGTATGTTATAAATATCTTCAAATGATTGTAGGTACATACCAACAATTAGGTTCAAGGCTTGTAGCTCACGTCCTTGCGCTCATGCACTAGTATCATCATATTTAAAAAATTTGATTGTGTGAATTGAAATTGGCAGTTTTGAGTGTTTTTTGACCCAGAAAATGACCTTGCAACTAAGGGCTTTTCATTTTTTTTCATTTTTTTCCCCTTCTAATTCATTCTTGTTACAATACCACTTGCTGTTATGATTTGGAATGTAGAAAAAGGCAATTTTGAAATATTGATGAATTTATTGATATTTTTAGATATTTTATTCTTTTCAATAGAATCATAGTAATGTAAAGTCCATAAGTATTTCAAATAATGGATTCAAGTTCTAATTTTGGTATATTACATATAGAATTTAGAATTTACATCATACTAAAAGATTCAAACTAAATTCAACATCTTCTAATTCTCATTGAAGTTTGAAGTTTGAATATCTCCATATGCATGTAGTGGAGAAAAATTATTTTCTACTTTAAGCTTGTAGATCTTACAAATGGTTAGGAACTTGAGTTTGAAATTTTTTGCATGTATTTTACATGAAGGCCAAAGTAAGATGTTTTGGTTATTCTTTTCAATATTTATATTTTTTCACTGAAAAATCTTGACACAAAAATGATCATTTCATTTGTTCGGGAGAGCTCAAAATGTAAAGGAATTTTAGGAGTTAATGAGATCTTAACTTGAGTTCCCTTGATTGAGAGGAATGTTTGGATGTGAAGGACTAAAATATATGCTTTGATACCATGGTTAGAATGTAAAAGGTCTGTATAAGATAGAATGTTAAATTATCCTAATCATTATTTCACAATGCTTTACTATCTTATATATTTCATGAAGTATGTTGTTTGAGACCTATATTTATATATATTTTAAATATTTTTGGAGATTGATGCCAATTCTTTTCATCAATAATGACTAGATGAGGCTCTAAATGCTTTGTAGAGGGCCTCAAATAAGCCTTTGAATATGACAATTAACAATGAAATAAAATTGAAGAGCTCTAATAGAGAGATTTTTGAAGTCAACATTGTTGTGACATTGTAGTCAAAGTTCTTGAAGGACACGATTGATGTTGTGAATATACATTAGGAAAAAAGTGAGCTCTCGAAGGGGCTCTGAGTTCTTGGACAACAGATAACAATGACAAAAAATAAATAAACAAAATTGGCTAGTGAATTGCAGGATTTTATTAGCATATGACAAACATGGTTGTCTTGTTGGACATGTTCGAGGGTATTGGTGACATGTTGGACGTCTGATGTTGTGTGTTGTATAGGACAATTGTCGAACAAACGGAAATGAGCATCGCATAGAAATTTAGGGTTTCAATTTTTTAACCTCGGGCTACCCGAATTTGTCTTACATGGCTGGTTGTCCAGAGTGATGTGGAAAGAGAGAACCACATCATCTAGGACAACTTTGGATTGGGGCGCATGTAAATCTGAATTGGGCAACCGCGAGTCCAAAGATCAGGGCGACTTCGGGTTTAGGACATAGGGCAACTTTGGATACATCTGGGCGACCGCGGCTCTAGGTTAACCCACGGTCACCCCTCACCGCAGTCTCTCACCCGAGATTACAACTAGACACGGTTGCCCTGTACCAGCAGTTGCCCCTGTACATCAAACCCGCACGCACCTGTGAATGTGCCACAGGGCCGCCACATGGCATCCAAGTGGTCCGGGCAGTGGAAGAATTTTTTTGGTAAAGTCAAAGGTTAATTTGACACTTTGACTTTGTTGATTGTCGTGTGACGTCGGGGACGTCGCATATCGCAATGTCCAGGAAGACAACCCTGGTGACAAATCAATTAAATAATTTTTAAAATATTTAAAATACTAAAATAAACACATAATTACAAAATTTTCAAGTTTGATGTAGCATGAGTGCTCAGGGGGGTCACTTAGAGTATCCATTAGAAACCATGTGTGAACAAAACTTTGGACCCCCTATTTACTTTTTGAATTTAAAATTTTAAAAAATAAAAAAGATATGAATAGATTTTCCTACTTGAAATTTTATATTTTGAATTATTAATAATTTTATTGTTAATAATAATTAGTTACAAATTTTTGAAGTAAAAAGATACAATGTAGAACCGAAAATAAACTTTCACACCCCTATATCATATAAGAAAAAATTGTCTAAAAAATGAACTAAAAATTCCTAAAAATAACTCTCTATTATAAGTTCCTTTTGAGTTGAATAATGGTTCAATGGTCATCTAAATGTGTTCTCTATAATTATTTGAGTTGAAAAACATGCCATTTAGTTTATTTTCAACTTCTTCTAGAAATCATTTCATATTTTATTTGAGTTGGAAATTTTGGCAATAGAAACCTATAGTCATTATTAAACAATGCTCAAAATTTTAGGTTGAAATTATAGTTTATTAGAAACTACTTGTTCACATGTGATTTGTTGTAGTAGAACTAAGTGCACTCCTTGAGCATGAGTGCAACCACGTCAAATGAACATTTTTGAATTATTCTTTAGATAATTCTATTATATATTTTTAATCTTTTTAATCTTTTATTATATTTTTAAATATATTTTTATTGTGGCCATTGTTCTTCAAAGGAGTTGTGAATTCTATTGAGGGGAACGCTTCAAAGGAAATCATCACCTTTAAAGTCTCATTTTTTTCCTAATGAAGTTACCCTTTACCGTTGCCAAATGTTTTATGCATTATTTTGAAATACCATGTACAATAAAGAAAAGGAAAGTAATGGCAATGATCAATCAACGATTGCCTTAGTTGATATCAAGGCATAGAATGCAAGATTTTCTAAGATTGACAAAAAAAAAATCATATACAACTTTGAATATACGATCCATATACAACTTTCATGGTATGTATATACGACGTTTGAATCTGTCAACTTGATTATAAGGTTTTCAAAATTAGATATGTTTTTTCAAGACTTCATTTCATTGTTTTTATAACTTATTTTAGTACCAATTATAAGTCATCACTTGAAACATGGTGCTACTTATTACAAAGAAGTTGTTTTGAGTTGTTTGAAGAAATACTTGTACTATCTTCTATTTTTAGTCTTTGCTTAGAGTATGTTTTAAACTAAAATTTGTGTATTATACCTCCAATGATTTAGAAATTTACAATTGAGGCATACAAAACTATTCAATACTTTGTAAAATTTGTATCCGTTTTTCATACATATTTTACTATTTATAAATAGACCTAAATCATATATGTGCTTTACAATTTTGGAAAAAACGAATTATTATTTTCAACTCATGTTTAGAAATTTATGGCTAATTTTAGGAATATTATTTTTCTTCTAGGTCTAAATCATTGTAAGAAAAATTAACGTAGAATCATTTTTTTTACAAATCTAGTAAGACGATTGTACAAGAAAAACAACCAATAAAAGTTCAATAATATTATTTGAAAAAATCTATAAAGTAGGCTCCTTTTTGTATGCTGGAACTTAATGAATTATTATTGGTTGCTTTTCTTGTACAATCGTCTTACTAGATTTGTAGATAACCATCATTTTTTTAAAATATTTTAAAATATTATCTATTTTATATAATTAAACACTAGTAAAAAAACAGTGCCCAAATTAACAAAACATCAACAAATTTTTGTTAATTTGGGTACTGCATCGTCAATTTTCACAAGTTTTTGTTGATTTTCGTAAAAATTGCCCAAATCAACAAATGTTTTTGTTAATTTGGGTACTGCATTCTTAAATTAACAAAAAATCAACACTTTTTTGTTAATTTTGACTAAAAAAATTCTCAAGTAAATTTTTTTATTTGAAGAAATGTGTAAATTATCATATTTAGTATTCTATAAATAGTTTCTTTATGGAAAAAATAAATAAATCATTCCCAATTTGGTAAATTTTAAAGTCAGCAGACTTCAAAGACCATTTAGGCATAGTAAAACAACCTTTTTCTAAAAACTTTGAACTAAGAAAAGTTGCTATATACAAGTATCTTTCATCTCCAAAAATCCGTTTGCAATTTTAAGTCCCCAATCAAAAGTTATGACTGAATTTCAGAGAGGATCTTTCATAATGTCAAAAAAATTCAATGGAACTCCTCTCTGAAATTTAGTCATAACTTTTGATTGGGGACTTAAAATTGCAAACTGATTTTCGGAGATGAAAGATACTTGTATGTAGAAACTTTTCTTAGTTCACAGGTTTTAGAAAAAAGTTGTTTTTCTATGCCTAAATAGCCTTTGAAATCTGCTGTCTTTAACAAAAAAATGAAAAAAAAAATACTTTAACTAGGTAAAACAAAAAAAAACTCACACACGCATGCATGTGTATGTGTGGTGCAATGGTTTGAACCTTGCACCCCAAGAGTGAGGTGCAAGGTTCAAACCTTACTGACGTGGGGGGTGCCACGTGGCAGAGTTTCATTGGGGTTTTTTTTGAAAAATTTATTTGTAAAGGAAAATTTCAGTGCCCAAATTAACAAAAAATTAACAAAAAAATCAATTGTGTTGTGTTAAAAAGTACCCAAATTAACAAGTCCAAATCAACAAAAAAAATCAACACTTTTCTGTTGATTTTTGTTGATTTGGCACTGTTTTTTTTCTACTAGTGAAAATCATCAATAAAATAATTTGAAAAAATAAAAATAAAAATAAAAAAATAAAAAAATTTAATATATATATATGGGTAATTTTTTTGGAAAGAACGTGCTTCATTTTGCATGTGGCATAAATTTTAACGATTTTAGGCCTCATCTTTTAAAAAGAGATGTGACATTGCCTATGAGATTTCAAAATCAAAATGGTAAATGTCTCAAGATATGCAAGCTACTAAGATTCACTAGAAGAAGGCAATCATGGAGAGATTGTTTTGTGTGCCTTGGATTTAGTTCTAATGTTGTTTAATATATCAAAATTTGTTATAGCATTCACTCCGCAGTGATGCATTGCAGCTCTATCATAGACTGTGGTTGCTTCTTCTTGTGTGTTTATAGACAATACAAGCAAGTATGGATCAGGTCAATGATAGGGCTATCTTCTTTCTATCCATTTGTATAGTGTCTTCTTCTAATTGGTTTTTGAATCCTTGGTAATCAATATGCGTTTCATACTAGATGACGTGCTCTGAACAATGATCCTTTGAACGATCAAAATCTAGAACAAACACACATTAAATATGATCCACCGCAGAGGTTCAAGAAGGTAAGAAGTGGGTACCATAAGTGTCCAGGTAATGATACTTGGCACTCGATTAGAGCTTCCCATTGCCGTCTTGGTAATGCCTACATGGACCTAATATGCACAATCTTCAATTACCTTTCTACCAAGATTGTGGTTTAAAACAGCTTGAAGCAAACCATGCATTAGATAACCACATATTAGAAGCATATTTTCTTTTCAAAAATAAAAACAAAAACAAAACTTTAGACATATTTCTCCTCAAAGCACTACTTGAAGTAGTAGATCTGCAACATACAAATTCACATCCTTCATATGTACCTTATTTCTCTACAATATTTTAATCCCCCCCTTGTGAATCTAGGACTTCTCTTGACACGAAAGAAAGTGATACTATTAAGTTTAGACATGTGTGATTGCAAACTCTAAATGATCCTTCTTTTCTTTCAGATTGTAAAACAAAGTAGAGATTTGAAATGTAATCAGAAGTGTGTACTCTAGCATTATCTAGACTTTATCTTCACAAAATGACAATATATTATTTTTATCTTAGGTTCTTCATTGTCTTCAACTCCTCTTCATATAGACTAAGTTGAGGTTCATGGGCCATAAAAAGTGGAATTTTAGTTCTTAATAGAACACTAATACCAGAAGATATTCAAACCAAAGAAGTCATTTTGGATTTCAAGTTCACCAAAATCATGATTTGCTACTGAGTGACAGAAATTAGGAGATGACTAAGCCTATGGATACAGAGAAGAATAGCGTGCAAGTTCTAGTGATCCTTTTTGAGGGAACCCCAATAAGATTCTTAGATTAGTTCCCAAAGATAGGTTTCAATTTTTTTATTGTACTGAAGAAATAGTGAAACTCCAATTGTTAGTCTATATGAATTACTACCTCAAGAAAAATCAATGGAAGGAATCCATTGCCAAAAGATGGTGGTCCAAGGTTGAAATCACACTAGGAACTCTACTACAAAATTGATTTGCTAAGATTCTCTCATGTGTGGAAAACTCCCTAGTTATTGATGCTTTAAAGAGGGAGTGGGATTTTATCTTCCTTCTTTGAACGTGCAAAGTAACAATACGAGCTTGTACATATTTTTTGGAATTCCATGAGAGGTTCCATAAAAAAAATTATAATTTTTTGACTTGCAAAAGATGCTCTTTTGGACAAGCAACTACCAAAATCTTTGATGGAAAATTCCTAGAAATTATCCAAATTGCAGTAAAATCTCATTAAATATTAGACTAGCTTCTTTTATATTAATAATCTACTTTGACATGTTTCAAGATATTCTAATAGTAAAAAATGACCAAACCGACAAAATTCCATTATTATCGGCAAATTTAAAGATTATGGTGGAGTTGACTGATGTCTTGGGAGCATATGAACTTCAAATGGATCCAAGTTAGGTCTTTTCTTACTCCCTCGTACCTACCAAAGAGCCTAGGTTAATTATTTTTCATTAAAAAGTCAAACTTTAGAAGTTGAATTTTTATCATATTTTGGTTTTAAGTTGGCACTAGGTTTGATGGGGAGGTAAAGTTTGAAAATGGCCTTCTAAAGGCAATGGCGCAATCCATTTGCAATTTGAAATTAATCTCCAAAAGTTAGAATTTTGGACAAATGTAGAAAGTGAAAATCCTAAAAGATAAGGATGAAAATCCTAAGAGATAAATTTACTTAGGAAAAAATGAAAGGAGGTGGGTGACTTGGAAGAGTATAAAAAGGCACCCATTTCCCTCTTAGAACACCTCTTCTAGCTACTTTATTAGCACGTTGACACATTGGTTCACTTAGTTGGATTTTGTTGGCATTTTGAGCCAAAGTTATAAAACATGCGTTTTTGGAGAATTTTAAGCTCTTTTGTTGGTGTTTATGACAAGTTTGAAGGACGTGGAGTCCCTTCAAATTTTCTTACTTTATCTTGTGTTTATGTGATGTGTGCACTACCTTCTAGAGTTTTGTTAAATTTTGGACTTGTTTATTTGGGTGTGCTAATTCTAGAGCCAATCCCCCACTGGACCTTAGTGATGATGCTTTGAAGGGTCTCTAGCTTGTAGTTTGAAGTTTTTTTGTACTTATTTATGTGAATTTAGATTGTACTAATTAGTGCCATTCTAACATACATTATGCTAACCTCTATTCTAGTACCTTGATATAATTAAAATTTGTAGCATCCCCCTTGTCATTTCTACAAGTAGTGAAGCTTTTATCTTTAGAGTTTCTAAGTGTTTAATATTTTTACAAAAGTCCCATAGACGACGGAGCTTTAATTTTTAAGGTTTTGAAGTGTTTAGTATTTTTACAAAAGTTCCATAGTTGAGGGAGCTTTGACCTTTAGAGTTTCGAAGTGTTTAATATTTTTACCAAAGAATCCCAAGATAGCCCTTTAGTTGGTGTCAAAGGTTAGCATTTAATTCTCCAAAGTTTTCATTTTCTTAGTAATAAAAAATTAGCATCGAAAAAGATAACTTTCAGTGTTCAAATTTTTTAAAGAAAATCACGATCAGAAAGGTCCAAAATTTGATCCAACTGGTCAAAGGAGCCATTTGTTCAAGTCTGTAACAATTGAAGAGGGGACCGTCCAATGATGGGTCACCATGTTAGCCAGCCACATCATCAACCACCACAACCAACCTACGAATCCTGGCTAGTGGTGGTCCACCACATGGTAGGACCAAATGGAATATTGGACTGAACATGACTTGAGCCCGGACTAGATTGACTGACATGATTTGAAGCTCGAGCTAGATTGAACGTACCTGAAGCCCATGGTGAGACTGAACGTACTTGGGCTCAGGGCGTGGATTGATTTCTTGACCATGTTGGATTGATTTTTGACATATTGGATTGATATTTTGGTCCCAAGCTTAGTGACTAAAAACCTAGGTTTAGAGAAAACCTTGTAGTTGCTTGCCAAGAAATACAAACTAGGGTAGGATTATCAATAAATTAGCATTGGAGGAAGTAAGAGAGGAAGTTAGAGTAGAATCAAGTATTGCAAAAAACTCCTCAAATTGCACCACTCAACTAAATGAAGGAAGTAGAGCTAATTAAAGTCAGCACTTGAAGTTGTAACACTCAATCTTGAATTCAAATTGCAAAAGACTTAGAGCTAGCCATGGAGAGGAAATTGGAGAAGAAGTGAGCAATTAGAAGGATAGAGTGCATCAACTAGCACTTGAAGACCATCTAGCCACTGAGATAAGGTTAGGAGGAAATCTCAAGAATCCTAGGAGGCCATTAGAAGAGGGATTAGGTAGGAATTAGTGGTTCAAGTAGGAGATAAGATGGGTCTTATTAAGAACCCAACTAGGAAAGAGTAGTGGTAGTTGTAAATTCAATTAGAACAATTCATGCTATAAGAGGAATAGTGTAGAAGGGAAAAAAGTGGGAAAAGGAAAAGAAAAAAATGCCAATGAGGAGAAATAAGCTAGTTAGAAGTGGAAGTAAATTGGAATACAAACTTTGTATTGAAAAAAAAACTTATTTAAAACGTCATCACGTCAAGTGATTAGCAAATTTTCTTGAGGAAAAATTGGCAGATAGAGAAGAATTTGAAGGGGATTTTGACAACCTAATTGGTAACAAACTATTTGAGGTAGGCCACAAATTTCCTCCTTTTTATTTAAATTGTTTTAATTAGCAAGTTTTAAATAAGGTCGAGGCTTAGGATCAAGTCAAACCATTAGGGCTAAGAGGCAGGTCAATTTGAACTTATATTCCTAAAGAAGAAGTCTAGAGGTTTACAAAACATAAAACAAGCTCGAAAACAAGTAGAAATTGGAGTCAAAACAAGAAAGATATACATAGATGAAGTTAAGGATCCAAAATGGATGAACATTACCACAAATTATGCACAAGGAATAAGATTAGAAAATCTAGAAATAAAAATAATTAGGGCCTAAAAAATGAAATTAGAAGTTAATTTGGATAGTTAGGTTAATAATAAATGGAGGATGAAGTTTGAAGCACCAATTAACGGTCAAACTTCATCCGTTGAAAGCTTTAACTAGGAAGGATCAATTTGGAAGTATGATAGCAATTTGAAAAGTTCAAGTAAAATTTTTTAAGGAACAAGTGCTAAAATTTTAAGACAATAATTGACCAAAAATAAATCAGTCCTTTACAAAATCAAGGATTAATAAAGAAAATTAGGTTAAAATTTACCAAGTAATAACTTAAGTTTAGAATTGGATAGATTGAACTTAGAAAAAGCCAAAACTAGTTCAAACTTAGGAAAATATTCAAAACCTTAGAAGTTAATGAAGGATGAAATTTAGACTAAGAAATGGATGAAGTTAGGTAGAACCTATTTATTCAGGGTCAAATTTAGAGTTTTAGAAGGTTAATATTAACCTAGATCCATAGCAAAAACCTTTAATCAATTTGAAATTAGGAACATATAAAAATTGTGGATGAAGTTTGAAGTACCAATTTGCGGTTAAACTTTATCCAATCATAACTTTTGCTAGGAGTGTTAAAAATTTATGAATTTTATGCTTTGGCTTGAGATTTTCTACAATTTAAAATTGCTAAATTTATATCTTCAAAACTATTATTAAAAAAAAGCATAGAGGCCTAGTTATTTAGGTTGTTTAAGTTATTTCTTGTAATTAGTTCAAGGTTGTTGGCTCTTTTGCAAAGTTGCATGCATTTAGATACTTAGAAAAAGATCCATTATGTGGAAAGCACAATAGACCACACCTAGGTACCCACTTAGCATAGAACTTTACACTAAATTAGAACCCACAATGCTAGTATGTGAGTTCAAGAATGCAAGCTTGTAAGCATTGAGCATTTGAGCCTACAATATAGGTGCCTAAAATATAGATACCACATACTATAGAAGGTGTATATATCATAGACACCTATAATATGGATATTTGTAACATATATATCATGTAATCATAGACGGTTTCTATAGTATATACATCTATAACATAGGTGTGCAGTATTCTAGGCTCATGGGTTCACACTCCTAATTATGCTTACATAATAGCAATCCACAATTTGAACCTAGTTATGTACGTCTAATTACCAAGGATGAATAATTAAACGCCTATAACGTACGTAGTACTTGTCGGTTGAGTTGTGTCTCAAAGTACTAACCATTCTCCACTAAACTTTTTGTGGGGGATTTCGTGACATTTTGTTGAAGAAAATCTCCCTGAAGCCTATGCATTTTTGCATTGTAAATGCTTACATGGTATAAAAACATATATTAATATGTTATTTTGATAGATTTGATTATAATAATATAAAAGAAGATGACATTATTTTTAGTAGCTTCAAAGTGATGCCTTCTCATTAATTTGCGATCCATCTATTTAAAAAGAGACAACCACTTGATAGCTTCATCAATTCGATGTTGTTTTTCTTTGTTTTTACTTTAGATTTTAGTTTGTCAATCTTGACTTAGAATCTTGAGTTTTTTCTATGTCTCAAGATGATGGGCTTCAAGCAGAATCAGAATTTGAGTTTTCTTTGTCACAACTGTCGAATCATTTTTTTCTATCACTGGGTCTTGCACCATTGCATGAACATCCTCAAGAAGAAGTTGGGCCTTCTCGACTACCAAAAGCAACCTTGTGCGGAAAAGATTGACAAAAGATTCTAGATTGACATCTACCTCTTTCTAAAAATGTTGGATTTTAATCTATAAAATTGTTATTTTTAGAGTTTCAAAGATTGATCACTGTAGGTCCTAAAATTACCTATCCAGAATGATAAAACACTTAGTATTTGAATTTTCTAACCAAAAGTTGTTAACGGATGAAGTTCTACCACTAATTGGTCTTCTAAACTTCATCCATTTTTTTCTATCAATTTACAATTTGAAACTAATTTTGACTTTGACTTTTGAACTTTAGATTTTTATTAAATCTTAATTTCCTATTTTTGTTCTAAATTGATTATTTTTACTAAGTTTCATCCAACTTTAATCCTAAACTTCATCCTTCTATATCTTTTCCGTTTTAACTGATATTTACCTATTTTATCTTTTGGAAAGCTTTAGACTTCTACTTTGATTTTATCTTCAATTTTGATCTAACTCTTGATTCTATAGCTCTAAGCCTTAGCCCAATTGTAATTCCTACTAATTTGATTAAATTGAGAGAGAATTGGTGTTTAGAACGTACCTCGGATTGTACCTTGTCAATTAAATGGTTGTAGACTCCTTCAAACTCCTCATGAACTGTCACAAATTCTTGATTCAAATTTTTCCTTGTTTTTTGTTTTTGTTTTTATAAATTTATTTTTTTTACAATAAGAAGTCTTTTGTTTCTTTTACTTCCTTTCTTTCTAAAATCATTCTTTCAATTCTTCCCTTGACTTTAAGTACTATTCTACTCTATTTTAAATTTTTTGTTCATTGACTTTTGAGACAATAGAATTTTGAAACAATTGAATATTTTACCATTAGTTTGACAATTTGGGCATTCTTCCCATTGTCAATGTTTTCTTTCTAATGAATCAAAAGAAATTCTTGATGTATCTCTAATCTAGGCTCTTTCTTTTCTAACTTCTTCCTTGACTTTTATGACTATTCTATCCTATTTTGATTTTTTAATAGTTGCCTTTGGCAACAATAGAATTTTTGACTAATATTTTGACAAATTGGGCATTATTTCCTTTTGTCAACGCCTTTTTTCTAATGTATTTAAAGACTTCTTGATGTATCTTCTAATGCAAATTCTTTTTAGATTCTTCCATTCTTCACCATCTCTTCATCTTCTGTGTATTTAAGTTTTGAGAGCTTCACGTGTGCAAGAGTTTTGATCAAAATTGTGTCTATTTTGTAGGTTTCCAACTTCTATGGAGCTTCTACCTATCTCTAATTCCCCTCCTTCCTTCACTATTTGTATTCTAAATCAAAATTTTGTTGTCTCTTGGGTGTTTGCCAAATTTCTAGACACTTCTAAGACATTCTAAGTCAGAGCTTTGGCGTCTTTTAGGCAACAAAGAAAATACTAACTATAATGGAAAAGGGCCGAATTAGTGAAAGTTAGTAAAACGCATTTAAAACTCACATAAATTTCAACACAAGTTAATAGTACAACTTCACAATTCACAATCTCCTAGGGAAATTTTCAATAAAGATTTTCCACTAAAAAATGTATACAAAATATCAGCAAAATCACTAGAAGGCCCCAATAAGATTTTCACCAAAAATTTTCAATTTTTGACTCTTTACATTGGTCCAAATCCTACCTTTTGGGGAAAGACTTCAAATTATAAATGGATTAGGCCACTGACTTCAAAAATCCATTTTTAAAATAGGAGAATCCCTTACCCCCTTTTCCTACGCAAAAACACAACAAAACCTAGCGCCAATTTAACATTCAAAAGGATTAAAAATTCAACTTTGAGAGTTTGACTTTTTGTGAAAAATAACTAGCCTATATTCTCTAGTAGGTATAAACGAGTAAAAAAAGGACCCCTCTTTGATCCCATCATGATTTTGTATGCCTCCAGAACGCTAGTCAACTTCACAAACTTTCTTTAAATTTACAAGTTTTGAAGAATCTTGTTGGTTTGGATACTTCTGGCTATTGGAATATCTTGAAACTTGTTGGAAAGTCTTATTAACATAAAAGAATCTATGATGATTTTTAGTAATATTTTATCACATCTCGGGTAATTCCTACAAATTTTCCATTGTGAATTTTGGCGATTGATTGTCTGAAAGAATATCTTCTAGCTATCAAAAAATTCTGGAACTTTTTGTAGAACCTCATATGGAATCCCATCAAAGATGTTTCTTGTATGTACCTTGCAAAAGATCTCACATTTTTACCTTGCACATTTGAAGGAGGAGAAAAAAATCTTGCTATCTCCTTTAAATTTTGGTAAACAAGGAATTTTCCACATGGAAGGAAATCTTGAAAAATTAATTATGCCATTGGACTCTTGACATGATTTTCACCTTGAATAACCATACTAGGGTTGTAGATGTCTTTCACCAATCATTACCTACAAGTTAACAATTGGGGGGTTTACTATTTTGTCGATGTAATGGAAAAATTAAAACCTATCTCTGGACTCAACATAAGAATCTCACTAAAATTTTCATAGACCAATTTAGCTAGTATGTGACACATACACAGCAGGTTTAAACAATTTCAATAATTTCAATTTAACATGCTCATTTTGTACAAACTGTGGGTTTACACCCTATTTACATGTGGGATTTGACTGTAACTAAGGAAAAACATTCTATTTAGGATCAAATGCTATATTGGCATGTGACATACCTATTTTGGTTTTATACTCTTTGGAGAGCTTTTTGTATATAAACTACACTCAAAATTGTAAAAATTCAAAAAGAAATCATGAGTCTCAAGTAACAAAATGAGGACTCACACCACCTCAACGTGTTTGGTGGGCCTGAAATTTGCACTATATTAGATGTCATTATGGCACCAACTGAAGTGTCATGATTGCACTGGCATCTTATCCTTGTGCACGGGATTTGTTGCACGGGATACGGGTTGCTCAATATGAAGTGCAGGGTTTGATCTACAAGGTTCAATCGGTGCTTTGTAGAAAATATTTCCTTGTAGATTCACGATTTTGTTTAATGGGTTTATGTGCATTGTGTAATTTGACTATGATAGCAATGTTGACTGTATAGTTTTGAAGTAGTAATTAAACTCGGCAAGATTATGGCAAGTCCTTTCCAAAATGGTTGACTCTTTTACGTTTTGTAAATCAAGAAATGCATCCTTACACTGAAGGTACTTTGATTTTTTGAAATAATTAGTGCAATGATTGAAATAATCTTCAAATTTTAGTATTGATTTGAGAAGAGTGATCCTGATTGCTCAAGAATGTTTTGAGGTGGTAAGAATTTGGCTATAAAATTTTCTTTCTGCAAGTTGAGAGATTTTGATACATTTCTGACATGTTGCATTTCATATCTCAAGTAATTTCGAGGCTAATTACACTAATATGGATTCGATGACAATTCCTTAAAGCATTAATGAGATTAGGGTGTAAAGAAATTGTGTTTTTTTGCAAGTCAGAATAAGGTCTATATTCTCATTAGTTAATGTTTAGAATTATTGCCCTCTTGAAATCTATCTTACTTGGATCTAAATCAAGTTGTTTGTCTCTTAAATATTAGACCCAATGGAAGGGGCTTGGTTTAAAATAACATTGAGGATGCCATCTCCAGTTTTCAACTACAATCCAATTTTTTTAAATCATTATTTTTGTCTCTAACAAATGCATTTATTAATCCTAAAAGACGAAAGACTCCAGATTTCAAAATGACAAATTCAATTGATTATATTGTGAAACATGTAATTTAAATGAGGCCTTATTTTATATCACCAAATATCAATAAAGATTGTTTCATAAATTTGTCAAAAAAATCTACAAATTAGTAAATTACCTACTCAAATTGGCTAATAAAAATATGCGGTCAAAATTAGAAATTATGGTCCTTTAGGAATTAAGATCAATTTTGCATTTCAAATCACTAATGGATTTATACCATGTTCCAAAAAATATGGTAAAGATGGCATTTGAAGATATAATGAAGAACCAAATCCATGGGATTTCAAATTGCATGCTTAATACATTGAATGGTGTCACATCAAAAAGGTCTTCTTGAAAGTGTGATACCATTAGTACTCAAATTTTCACAAGGCAAACATCAAATATTGTTTCAACAACGCTATTGGATAGAAAAGTCTTACCTTGGGAAAACGTGGGGTTTCTAGCTGCAACTAAAGATGGTCCGGAAAATGAAGGATCCCGTGATCAAATAAAATTATGCACATGCTCACACTAGAAGAAAATGAGGGGTTCTGCGACTGCAAAGAGCAACTGCTTTTTGAGTTGTGTAACTAATTTGCAACATGTGATAATCTAGAGGTCCGTAGTTGCAGTGGACAAGTCGCTTAAAAATTAGAGTCGCAAAATGAAGTGAATCTGTTTTTCATCCGGCAACGTAGTATGAACTTCGTTGACGGCCTTTTCTGACGTGGTCGCTTATGTGTACTCGCTGCCACGTGACGTTGGTCATTCAATCGATGAGTTGTACGACTTGTTTGCAACTTATCCATGACTCCATTGCGACTTGTTGGCGACTCATTTGTGACTTGTTTGTAACTTGTTTGCGACTTGTAGATTTCAAAATTCTAATCTTAATGATTTGTAGATTTTGGATATTACAAATCAAAATTCTAATTTAGATTTCAGATATTTAGATTTAAAAGATTTCATTGGTTTAGAAAATTATGTAATTTAAAAATTCTTGAGACGTCAACTTAGACATTTAGACATTTTTTGAGACATTAGTTGGTGCATATCATAACCATAGGGCAAGATTGGTAAAAAATAATTACTTAAAAATAAAAATAAAATGAACAAGGAAATTTTTCAAATTCAGTAAAAATTAAAGAAAATTTACCATCTACCATCAAGATAATTTTTGATGGCAAAGTGATGGAATTACTTCATTGACAATTAGTGAGACTATGAAAGATGAAGAAGAAGTTTTATAATGAAATCCATTGTCCGTCTATGGTTAGACAAAGGATATGGTATAATTTGAATATGGAACCTTGACCACTAGACATTGGGATTGTTGATTCAGTCATGTTGACATTGTTTCAGAAATTCTACTTTGAACACAATTCTTGCTTTACATATCCCATATGGTACGTTTTACTTCCTACCACCCCACTTGTATATATAACTTATCTTTTGTCCACAATGTACGTCCATCCATTTTCCTTTTTTGCAAAGCATGCCATATGGCTACCCTTTCCTTAAATTTTTCACATCTAATCATCATATTATTACAACTCATAGTAACTTTCATAAACTTATCATTAGTCAAAATGACTATGCTCTCTAACTTTTTTTTATAGTATTTTCACTGTACTCTCCGCGACATCCACAGAAATCTACCTTCTTATGCCATCTTCATTTTGATGTCAAAACTAGCATCCTAATGTTATGTTTGATGTTCAAAAAATTTGACGTCCAGTTTTTGAACTTCAGAAAAAACACGGGTTTCTTCTAGTGAGAGTAGCACATCACATCAACTCGTCAAGAAATAGAAGGTCATACGGAGAGCTTTGGAAGATGCCTTAGTTGACATGGCAATGGAAGAAGTCAATGTGTACCTACATGATAAAGGTGGAAGAGCATCTAGTGATGCAAAAGACAATAATTATCCCAACGTTTCCATTGAGGATACTCTATGTGGTTTGAGGATTGAATTAGAAGAGAAAAATGACCTCATTTGTAGCTTCAGAGAAAATGTCACATTTTACAATACAAATGTCAAGGAGAAGAGCAGCATCATTGCAAGGCAAGGATATGAAATAGAGGAACATGAGCATACATTACATACCACTACAATGAGATATGAGGGTCATGATCCACACGAGCATACAAAGGACAAAAGTGCACAAGTAGACGGTATTGAAATAGAAGGAATTGTCAAAGATACTACAGTTGGAATTTGTGAGCCCCTCAATTTTTACTTTGGACTAAAAGACTTGTTTTTTTTGGTTTTGTACCTCATTATTAGGTTTTACAAATAAAAATCTCTAAAAATAGTATTAAATTGCAAATTATAATAAAATACTTTCTAATGCAATGTTTTGCCTTCGAAAGTCTTGAGTTCCTAAAAGACACCAATTTCTTGTTTTTAGATTAATTAAGTTTATCTAAAAGGTGTTCTAAAGCAAGTATAGGTTTAGCTTGCAATAAAACAAGATATCAATAGCAAAATATGTTTTTTCAATTACAACAAAGCTAAAACCTATAGTGCTTGTATTAATGGCATGGCTAAAATAGGAATCTTGGATTTTATAGGTGGTAAATTATTCTTTAGGATTACAAACTCTCATTTCCTACCAACACAATAAATTAAATCAAAATTATCAATCATTCTAAGAAAAAAGTATAAAGTTAGAAATCACCTTTATAGAAATCAAATTCAAGTGTTATGAAGGAACTCAAAGAAGATACATTCAAAGACTAGAAAGAGATATTTTTAAAAGTAAAACATCCCAAAAGACCAAAAGTGCAATCAATTTGTCACAGTTCTAAATTAATCAAAAAAAATTCTTGATCTATTTAATACAATAGAAAGTAACCACAAACAAACCTTCTCAAGAAAAGTAAAAAGTAAGAATATGAACAAAGTACAGAGTAAGTAATATGTACATATATTTATTGTATATATAGGACCTTCTAAAGGTCACATATAAATTCTTAGATATTTTTGAATTTCATAAAGTAGTTTTTTAGAAAGTCAATAGCTATAATCAACTTTGGTAAAATCTTAGAAATTATCCAAAATTGGGATTAAAATTGAGGAAAAATTAGGGTTTAATTTTAGTTGGAATAAATCACTCCAATAAGTTTCAAGTCATTTGACATTGGCGAGGATCCAAATAGACAATTCCAATAATTTTTGGCAAATTTTAAATGAATTTGAGGTGTTGACCAAAGCCACATGAGTATATACAACATCTGAATAAGCCTAAGAAGAATATTTTTTTATTCCAACATCCTTCTTTTAAATACCATAGGCAAATCAAAATCCTTGATTAATATAAATTCCTTCATTTGGAAATTTATGGTTCTTTATTTAAACAATTCTTCGACTTTTACAAGTTTGAATGACCTTGACAAATGGATTAAAGATATTTAATCTATTGGGGGTCTTTTGAAGCCAATGGTACAACCATTTGGCATTTGGAACTCTTGTCCAAAATGTTAGAGTTAAGTCCAACAATAAATTTGCCTTTCTTTAGTAACTAGCAATTAAATACTAAAAACCTTGGGATTAAATGAGGATATGAGGTCTTGAAGCAAAGTATAAAATGCCTCCTCTTTTTTCTATGATCCCCAAATCAACCTTTTTATAATGTTATACTTGATCATTTGGTCTATTTAGTGGTTTTGGGCCAGTTTGGCCTATATGTGTCAACATGGTGTTTTGGGAGTACTTTGGGTATACTTTGAATATACTTTGTAGTGTTTTTTGGTGTACTCTTTCAAAGACATGGGTGTACCTTCAAATCTTGTCACCTTACATCTAGTCTAATGTTTAACAGGTTTCTTTATTAATATTCATGGTCTTATGACTTTTGTTTAAACCTTTGAGTCATTGTTTCAAGGTTGTAATTTTGCACTAGCTCTTTATGTGGGAATTCCAAGCTTTTCATAACTCCCCTAGAGCTTTGACATGCAAATAGTCATTGTCTATTATTTTACATGTCCTCTTGACTCTTTGTATCTAGTTATTTCTTGAGTATATGTTATCTTGCATTATCTCCTAGCTTGGATAGAAATTCCAAGCTTTTGAGAATTTTCTCTAGAGCTCTATGAGCGATTGCTAAGCTTTGTGAATGCTAGTTGACCTTTGTGAACATAGGCTTGATGAACCTTATTGAATGATGATTGAGTTCTTTTAACGATCACTTGAGAGCTAGTGGAAGTTAGATTTGCAATTAGAAGATCTAAACCTTCTGTTAGTATTAAGCAAACTCAAAGTTGTAGTTAAAAGACAAATTTTACTACTAATCACAATTTGACTTTCAAAAAGAAAAGAAAAGAAAAACAAATAGAAGAAAGTATAGTTGATTGGATTTAAGTCCATTAGTATACACTTACTACAAGTTGTTGAGAAGCTTAAAAAGCTTGTGGCAATCTTATGATGGTGTGAATAACCTTAAAGAATCTCATTTGCAAAGTAGTTGAAGAGTTTTTGACAACATTTCAACTAAAAAAAATTCGTTTTTACAGTTGTAGTTGTTTTCAAGTCGAATTCAACTTTGTACAATGCTAATTGCATTCATTTTCTAGTCGAATTCAAGTTTTTTGTGATTGCAAATCAACACAATGGATTCCACAAAGCAATGGATTCCACAAAGCATAGATTTGTCCACATACAATTGCATAACAGACCTCATGTGGCAATGAATGCATGCCACATTGGCAACCACATAAGAAGAATACATTGACAAAGTTCTAACTAGAATGGCAGATGAGAAACAACTCCATTGTCCTTTACTACATTTCCACTTGGGAGGTGCATTTAGTTCTACTACAACAAACCATGTGCGAACAAGTGGTTTCTAATAAATTATAATTTCAACCTAAAATTTTGAACATTGTTTAATAATGACTATAGGTTTCTATTGCCAAAATTTCCAATTCAAATAGAATATGAAATGATTTCTAGAAGAGGTTGAAAATAAACTAAAATAGCATGTTTTCAACTCAAATAATTATAGAGAACACATTTAGATGACCATAAAAATAATATTCAACTCAAAATAAACTTTCAATAGACAAATATTTTTAGGAATTTTTTGTTCATTTTTTAGACAATTTATTCTTATATAATATAGGGGTGTGAAAGCTATTTTTCAACTCTACAATGTACCTTTTTACTTCAAAAATTTATAATTAATTATTATTAACAAATACAAATATCAATTATTCAAAATATAAACTTTGAAAGTAGGAAAATCTATTCATATTTTATTTTATATATTTTATTTAAAATTCAAAAAGTATATAGGGGATCCAAAGCTTCGTTCACACGTGGTTTCTAATGGATACTCTAAGTGAACTCTCCAAGCATTTCCAAGAATGATTTGTCCACAATGACTATGAGTCTCAAAATTTGCACTAGTGGCAAATGTCCCATTCAACTAAATATATAGTTGTTCTTATAGTTGAAAAAACTTCATTTTCTTCTAGTGACTCTAGAGTGAGATTTTTGCACTACGCATGGTTGTTAATTTTTATAGTTGCATCATATATTATATTATTTACATACCTACCAAATTTTAGAAGTAGAAGAAGAGGTTTGCAAATGCTACTAGAGTTGTCCAACAACTTTAAGGCAATATAATTTTGGATGTGGGCATCCAATTGGAAAAAAATTCTTATTTCCACCAAGGGGTTACATATTCACACATTGTATCAAATCCAACTAAAATTGACATTGTGGAACTTTCTAAGATTTCTCATGTATGTTGAACAATCACTTGGTTTTTTTAGGGATTAACCCCTAAAGTTCTTTCATGTTTAGAGGCCCAAAATTGCTTCAAAATACTAATTTTCAAAGCAAAGGCTAAAATCTTCATCTATATTTATTTTTTAACAAATCAAACCATAGGATCTTTTATCTATCTTGTTTGAGTACACCTTCCTAAAATTTTAGAATAAAAAACCTTACCAATTGTAAGATCATGATGCTTGGATTTCAAGAAAAAATATTTTCAATTCTTCCCAATGGTTAGATTTCATCTTTCAAACATTTTATACAAAAATGTGTAGTTCCTGTAGCTTACAACTTTCCATTATATATTAAAAAGTAAGTTGTGAATACATCAAAAATAAAAATAAATAAAAATCTCATATTCATGCTTAAAAATATTAATAAGTAGAAAGAAGTAGAGAATGATTCAAAGTACTATATTGTTAAGAATTTAGTTATTGAATTGAAAACTATTAAGTATTTAGTTATTGAATTGAAAAATGTCAATCCCAATGATTTTAATGTTTTAATGAACAATCTGCATCTTATGATTTATTTATTTTTTGAATATTAAAATTTTAGTTAAAAAAATAATTCAAATTTTATTGTAGAATAAAAATTTCATAACTATCCACAAACAAAAACGAATAAATTTCATCTCGTTAATCAAAATGGAATGATTCAAAGCTTTCTACATATATAGAAATCTAGAAAACCAATTTCAAATTTTTGTTTCTTGAAAAAGTATTTTTTTCCGAGCTGACCAAGCTGCCAGGGTTGAGAAAGAAGTTAGATTTCATACAATAATTTTTTAATCATGTAGAAAAAAGCTACAAAAATTGTTGCAATGTAAAGCTACTCCAATTGGTTTTAAAATGTTGTGTAAAACTTTCCAAGAAAAAAATGAAAATTATGCCCAAAATTTCTATGTTGCCAAAAGATGTTATTTAAGTCTTTAAGGGTTAAACAACAACAATTTTTTTGTAATATCAATCCTAGAGCCTTCATTAAAATGCCATCCAATTGTATTTATAGATTATTAAGGATTTTAGGACTACTACTTAACCTTGTAAATGAGTGAAGGGTGTTTTTTTGTCTTTCATCAATTTTAGACAAGTAATTCCGCAATTGCGATTGCAATTTTTTTATTTTGTGGTTGTAATTTTGTATACAGAATTATAGATGTACACAATGATTAACTTGAATTCAAGCCAAATTTCATAGAACTTGGATTCATGGTTACAAAATTATGTCCAATTCAGGCATTTTCTTTCTACACATTGGCAAATTTGGCAACAAAAAAAAATTGTATTTGAGTTTGTCTTTTCTAAATTAATTTTTCAAAATATTTTTATAAATTTCAGAGGAGCTCATCAACTTTAAAAAGTTGTTAGATATGTACGTTTTTCTAGAAGTTTTTTAATGATAAACTATATAATTGCATGAAAAAAAATCTTCCTCAAAGTTTCAATATAAACAACTTATAATTAGTGATTAGCTTACATTTAAATTTTAATACAATATACTTCAATGATTAGCTTTCAATTAGCTATATGATTTTACAATTGGGTTGAAAAAAATAATAAATTTTTTTTTGAGTTGTTTGGATTGAGTCATTGACATTGAAAAACACATTTCACGTCATAATTTTATAACTACTTATTCAAATTGGGTATAAATTAGAGAGCTAAAAAGCTAGTAACATGACACTCATTCTTCAAAAGATTAACCCCTAAAGGACCAACATGCATTTTTTGACAATATAGAAATTTTGGGCAAGTACTTGTGATTAGAGATTTGCATAGTTTAGATTGAAATTTTAACTAGATGTGGGGACAAGGGATATCTTTCATATGCACTAAATTTCATGACATTTGGAAATACGAGTCAAAAGTTATGGCCTAATATGTTACTTTTTTCGTAAATGGGCAATCTAAGCACATAAAAAAAATAACTTTTTTCAAAAACAAAAATTTCAAATTGGTTTTCTAGAGTTATATATATATATGGAAATGTTTTAAATCATTATATTTTGATCAATGAGTTAAAAGTTATGAGGAGTTTTATTTTGCAAGTAGTTATGGATTCTTTGCTTTGAATTAAACTTTGAAGTCCTTTATTTTTACTCAATTTTCATTATTTTTTGGAAAAAATAAAATCATAGGATGTAGAATGTTTATAAAAATATTTTAACCATTGTGATTGGAATTTTTCAGTTTCGTAACTAAATTCTTAACAATTTTGTATTTTGAATCATTCTTTGCTCTTTCTACTTCTTTTTTTTTTTATATGTTGTACAATTCCAAATGATCTGAAGTTTTTCAAGCATGTAGCAAACTTGCCTTGAAGAACAAATCCAAAGAAGCACCACCATTTGAACATTTTTTCATACAAATGTGACCTTGTAAAGTTCAACTGCCCGTTTTTTTGCAAGGCCCAAAAAAGGGATTTTGTCACTTCAAACATTAATATCTTGCAATCTATATGGTGGAAATTTCTGAATTTTTTTTCACATCTTCTCAAAATAGCATACTACAAAATCCTATAGTTACATGTATCCAAAAAAAGTTCTAAAATTTGGTGCTTGTATTAGAAATGGCAGTTTTGAAGTGTTTTTGGTGAAATCATAGTCACAGTTCTTGAGGGGTTAATTAAAAAACTTTGATTTAAGGTTAAGCAACCCATTGTGGTCAAATGATCCATAGTGGACACCTAGAGAATGTCCCAATCATGGTTTTTTCAGATTTTCAGATTTTGGCTTCAATGTATGTCTTACAAGACACTAATGGAGTGATTAAGGTAAACTAGCCTATGACAGGCAGAATGACTGATATGGTATGTTGCCATTAGCAAAATAAAATCAGATTTTTTTCTAGCAGAGACAACTTTGAGAAATGAAAGAAGCAGTTAAAATTTTAGTTTTTGGACAAAGTAGGAATTTGTTATGAATTTTTTAAGTATTTTTCCAAAACAATCTGTAGACTATCTGAAATCAATAAAATATGTCTTCATGATGGTCATCTTACCACCTAATGTAGTCTTCAAATTTCCTAACACAACCACAAGAATTTTTAATGTGGCCATCACACAAAGGAATAAAAAAACAACTCTTTATGATGAGTTTACACTCACAGTGTGTAAGTGTCCTATGACAGTCATTACTAATTCTATCACAATCACCTAATGCACTAATGTGGGCCACTAACCAACCTAATTAAATTGTAGAAGCAAAAATCTGAAATGGACTGTAGTGGGGGGATTATGTAGATGTCTGCATTAGACAGTTGGCCTGTCATAGGCTGGTTTACCTTAGTGACTTCATTAGAAACTTCCAATTTTTCAACGAGAATTAATTGTAAGAATTGACTTCCTAGGCCTTCCTTGTTAGAAAATACTATGACTGCTTTAGATGAGCTAGATGAGCAAAATGAGCATGATGGATTCAGATTTTGTTGATTCTCAGGTAGTCTATAGACTCTTTTGGGCCATGATGCATTGAACACTTCAAAAATTCATAGCAAATTCATACTTTGTCAAAAAACAACGTAATTTCAATTGCTCTCATTGTTTCTCACACTTGTACTACTGTGGGAAAAAAATTAAAAAAATTTAGCAACCTACATGATGTTGAACTCTTAATTTTATCCACAATGGGTTGTTTTACCTTACAATGACTTGCCTCAAAACAACCAAAGCCCAATATGGACTTTTGAATCCTTTAGAGGTTAATTATATCAAAGATATAATGTCAAATGTTGCTTTAAGTTATTTTGAGGCAAAATTTCCTTCTTCTCTTCCAATTCCTTTATGCACAGAAAATGAATGAAGTCCAATTCCAAGTCAATCCAAAAATACAGTAAATCCATTAAGGTAAACCTGCCTATGACAGGCAAATCACCCATGACAGGCACCTACTGAACCCCCCCATTACAGTCTTTTATCAATCTATGAGAAACTTTTTCTTAAAAATGAGATGAAGACTGCATAAGGTTGATTTGTAGTTGTTATCAAAGCCTTGGGATACGGTTATGAAGTTATTAGTAACTGTTATGAACACTTACACCAATTTATTCTAAAACTGGTAGTAAAAAGTAGTTTTTTTATTTCTTCATGTCATGTCCATGTTAGAAAGTCTTGTAGCCATCTTAGAAAATGTTATGACTGTTTTAGGTGGGAAGATGACCATCATGGAAACAATTTTCTACTGATTTGGGGTAGTCTACAGACTCTTTTGGGCTTACTGGATAGTACACTTCAAAAATTCACAAAGAAATCATATTTTATCCAAAAAATAAAATTCCAAGTTGCTTTCTTCATTTCTCACATGTGTCTTTGTATGGAAAAAATTTGATTATTTTTGCTAATGGCAATACAACAAATCAGTCATTCTGCCTGTCATAGGCAGGTTTACCTTAGATGTGTTTTGGAGGGTCTAGAGGGCCATTTCAGCTCTGTTCCCGGCATTGTTGACCTCAGCAATTAAAGAACGACTGCTGTCAGAATTTTTTTTTTTTTTAAATTACCAAAAAATCATTTAAATTTATTTTTTTAAACAAATAAAAAAGTAAAAAGAAAAAGTTTGAATTTATTTTTTGAATTTTTTGAATTAAAAAAATGACGTGGCAATCTCTCTGCTACGTCAGGCAGCTACTATGGCGCAGTTTTCAAAGTCTGAGAACCCAGAGGAACTCGTAGCCCTCCACAAGGGTTGAAAAACATCTAAAGCTTAGATATTCAAAAATACTACATGTTAAAAGGGTTTTAATTTATAGTTGTAGCTTTAAATAAATATTTTTGGATAGGTGAATACGGCACCATACAAGATTGTAGTGGCAAAAATTTTAGACCATTTATAATATTTAAAACCCTTTTTGTAGGCTTTCCACTTCAAATTACAATAAAATATTCATATTTATGAATTTTTTAATTTTTCTAATATAATACATAAGAATACCATTTATTTTTTAAATCTAATATATAATTGGTATTTTTTTAACATAAATTCAATTCAATTCAATTCAAAAAGCAACTATGCTATGAGAGTCTTGCCTTTGTAGTAATACCTTGCTATTGGAGTAATGTCATGTTTGAACTTCTTCACTTGTAACTTTTGTCAATGCAAAATCTCAGTCTTATCTTTGTATCTTTAGCCTACAAATCTATAGCCCCCAAAAACTAATTGAATAGATTGTCCACTTATAAGACACTTTTAGGCTTGGGCAATTGTCCAATGCTAATAATCTTGTAGGCTTGTTGTGCATTGGATGAAGGTGAGAAAAAAAGTTCATCCATGCAAAGTCTAAGGTAGACACCTAAATATGCCATTCACCCTAAATTGTCATCTTCACTTTATGTACATCTCCCAAATCAATTATGTACCTACGCGGAAGAAACTATTCTAGAACCAAACTTTGTTCCTTCATAACTTTTGCATACAATATCCAAATGTCACATTCTTTAGTGGGTTAGAACTTCCTTTTCACTTGCCAACAAGAAAATATGAAAATTTAACCAATCTAATTGTAGTAATTAGGCACAATAGCAAAAAGTGGTGGTTTTAGAGATACAATAAACATGTCATTTATCACACACATCCAAAAACCAAACAACAATCATTGCCATTTACAGAACGGTAACCGCACAATTCAACTACCAATTCAATTGTGATGAGAACAAAATTGTGTATCACCGCTTAATGACCGCGCATCGTATGGCAAAGGGTTGCAAGGGATTTTAAACTAGATTTCAACTTCATTGTGTTCAAATTGCAGTAAAATTTGTAGGAAGAAATCACTTTTCTGCATTTTGTTTTTCAAAGGTGAATCTTAACATGACCTTTAATAATCGAGACACATTTCAGAACATGCAAGTCTCTATATTTATGTGGAGAAAGATTTGAATTTTGTTTGTGCGGTGATTGGCAAGTTTATTCTACCCACCTTGGCCCCATAGCCGGAAGAAAGATCTGAAATTTGGAAGAGGAAAGCCCATGATGTTGGGGCCTAAATCCAGGCCTAAATGGGGCCCGGCCAAAGTGGAGGCCAGGAGCTCTGAGCTCTCCTGTCTTGGGTGTAATTTATAATTTAGAGATACTGAGAGATGGCAGCCAGACCCTGGTCCCCAGCCCCTTCGTGCGCGGCTCCTCCAGGAGTCCAGGCTGCCAGGCTGCTCCCCCCTCCGCCTAACGAAACCGCTTAATTAAGAGTCCAGACGACTGGGGCCTAATTTGGAGATTGCAAGACCAGTACAGTCGTACCATAGTGCTAACCTAAGCTTAACTTTTAATTGTTCTCCTAATAAGTTGGGTTCAATAATCTTCTGAATTGGGTTCCCCAGATTCAACAAAAAGTTCTGGAACTTGAGGAAGCTCTAGCATACTCAAAAATGGACAGATTACAAAACCACAAATCGTGGTGGAATAGTAGTGAAGAGTACTGATCACCAATTCACCATAACATAAGGTAAACCAGCCCATTATGGTCAGATGACCCATAGTGGACATCTTATGACCCCATGATGTTTTTTCAGACAATAATCAATATCTAACTTGACACCTATGGAGTGATTAGTGACCTCATTAGAAACACCCAATTTTTCAATGTAAATCATTGTAGGAAGTGATTTTTCATGGCATTCCACATTAGAAATTATTATAACCACTTTAGGTGATTAAGATGAGCATATTGGATACACTTTTTGTTGGTTATGGGGCAGCTTGTGGACTGTGTTGGGAAGATCACTTCAAAAATACATAACTAATTCACACTTTGTTTGAAAAATAAAATTTCAATTGCTCTCACTATTTCTCACACTTATCTTTGAGTGAGAAAAAATTTGAAAATTTTCAACAATGGCATGAAGGCAGACTCGAAATTCTGACCACAATGGGTTGGTTTACCTTATATGTGTGTGTGTGTATATATATATATATATATATATATATATATATATATATATATATATATATATATATATATATTGGTGTGTGAAATTCAAAACCATACAACAATTTGAATCTATTCTACACACTATTTACCATCCAGTGTTGCCCCCCTTGTTGAAATTACAACTTGCATTCTATTGGGCACATTATATATTCAATTACATCAGAGATGCTTGATCCCATATTGCATAGGTTATTTGTATAATCACTTTCTCATTCTCAGCCTACTCTAGTGTTGCAACAAATTTTTGACTATCTTCCAAAGGTTTTCTATGGTGAATTAGGAGGCCAAACTTACTTGTTCAAACCATGCGCTTGCCTCCTCTTCTTTGGAAGTTGTTGTATGATCTTTAAGTACCAATGTTACTATGATTCAAATGCAATTTGCGGTTCAAAAATCTATGCATTTTCAAGTGTAAAAGAGCATCTTGAATTTCATGGACTTTTTGCTAGTTGAATCTACATGGGAAGAAAATGTTGTAAGATTATTGGACCCAATTGTACTCCGGAGTAACCTTGGAATTCTTGTGGATTTAGCCACATGGGTGAATAAGACACTTCCTTATGTACCAAGTTGAATGGTAGGAATTGTGGCTCTAAATTCCTTAATGCAAATAGTTGAACCTTTACTTATGTAAAAAATAGGGAGTAGAAATTTTCTTACATACACAACATTATAACATATAACAAATCATATAAATTTAATTTTTTGACTATCAACAAATAACATATATTTAACTTAATTACTTTGGGGCTATTGGCAATCATATATATAATTTTTTTGGCTATTCTAACACATAACGGCAAGGTATATTTACAAAAAATGTTGTGAAGAATTAGTAATGTTTAACATTTAACATTTCTAACCAAGTCACAATAAGTTACACAATTACACAAGAGAAGAAGGTTGACAATAGCCCCTCATCCATCACCAATGCCTCCTTTGTTAGACACCTTTTTTTTTTTACCATGTACTAATATTTAATGTTATAAAGTTTCACGTGTTTATTGCAATGACTTAAGGCTTATCATTTAGTAGCCTATAGAGAGCTTGCTTCTTCTTTTTCTCTCAAGTTCTCATCCACAAAGTTCAATCAAAGTACATATTCTTGCAGTAATTACTACCATTTTTAATTACACATTTAATTTGATTTAGTCATTTTAAGATTTGATATATATAGAAGAATATTTAGTACATTATTTGGATGCAAGAAGGGGCTAATGAAGACTAATTGGAGTCATGCACAATTGGCAAGCAAATATATTTGGATTTGAGTGGGGGAATGAGTTGCCACTAACTGTTTTGGTTACTATTCACCATTGTCCTACTTAATGCCATGTGCCCCGTAGCTATTGATGGAATGTATATATCATTGAGGGATGAAATAAAGTGGATTATTTCACACCATATTGTTGGAAAAAGGATAATATAGCCATACACTACTTAATAATATGAGGTAGAAACACTTACAATTGTCCAATTAAGGGATTGAGCATTTGAGCATGGTTTTTATCATTGAATTGTATATTTTTTATTCTTGTTGGAAGTCAAAAGAAGATTTTATAAATATTTTTCTTGAATGTTGTATAAATAAACTAAAGTTTTGAAAATAGGTTTATTTTCCAAAATCAACCTTATATTCTTACAAATACAGATTATACAATAAATTCAATTCAATTTGAAGCAAAAAAACATTTGAATTTAATTTTTAAAAACAGACCACAATCAACCCCTAATTACCTCAATTAAGTTTTCTTTTTGAGCTATGGACCCCAAAGAGGAAGATTTACATTGACAAAGCCACACATGAAGAAATTTGAATAGAACATAAGTCCATTACATAACAACACGCATAAAAAAAACACTTATACCATAGGTGCTTGTGACCTTTGTTTAGGACAATAAATTAAGGAAAACAATTTACTTTAAGTAAAGGCATAAAGCCATTTACATACATGGATATGGATGAAATATGTAATAATAGATGAATGTATTAATTTATCCAAATTTGCGTACATTTATTCCCCAAATAAGTGACACTATTCTATGATTTTGTAGCAATTTAGTAGTTTTATCTACTAATAAAAATAAAAAATAATTAAAATTTCCTCCAATTTTTTTTAATGTTTTAATGTATGTTTTTTGTTAATATTTTCTAAAGAAAATAAAACCCTAATTCCAACTCCTAAGTTTGCATTCTAGATGATTTTTAAAAATCTTTCAAGCAAATAACTTTTCATTGCTCCTAAAGTAAAGTAATGCTTGACTAAAAGAAGAAAAAGAAAAAGAAAAAATTATTTTTAAAGGTTATCAATAAGAAGACTAGTCACTAATTATAAAAATTTTAATTTTTAAATGAAGATTTGAAATTACTATAGACTTTTGAAGAAAATAGTGAAGAAAATTTATATCAATTATCAAATATGCTTAAATTTTTTGAAAATTTATCCATAAGTATGCAACTATGTATTAAAGTATAAATTATCATAGTGTAAATCTATTTTTGCATGTCTTTCAACATTTAGAAACATTGTTATACGCTCTCAAACTTCAAACTATAATAAAATACACATTTTATGGATTTTTCAAAGCTTTCATACCACATTAGAAACTGAACTTGCAAAGCTTTATATTGATCAAAAGTTGTCATATCAAATTTCCATGTCAACTTTGACTGGTTTTAAAAACAAGTAGCCAAAAGTGCTACAATACATTACATTTTTATTATAAACCCTATACAAATAGAAAATAACTTATTTTGATAAGAAGTTAACTGAATAAATGATGTGGATATACCGTTAACAAAGTTTCATACATAATACTAGATGGAAATAGTTGTTTCCATATTAGCAATCACTAAAAGTGTTTGTTCAATGTCCCACCTCATTTCTACCATCAAACATTGCACAAGGTAGATTAATAAAAGAATATTTCATTTTAGATGAATGTGCATAGATAGTCAAAAAATTTAAAAATATATATTTTTACTTTAAACAAATATAATAAGAAAAATTAAATTATGATACATTAGGTGGAGATTTTTGTCCTCTTTGGTGTTGCAAGGTTGAATTGTCTTTTAAGTGTAACCTTTTTGAAGTATCCTCATAAAGATCCAAAATTATTTTAATGAGGTCTAATTTTCCTTACAACCATGTGTGCCATGTGTAAGGTTAGAGCCCTTCTACAAAATGAGTCAAGGTCACATTGATCACAATTTAACAAAATTCTCTTTTTCAATAGAAAATCCTTGACATTTAGAGTTGGAGGTGAACAAAATCAAGTTGAAAGAAAAAACTCCAACCTATAAGGAAATGTGACTTAAGAGTTTGCTCATCCATAACATTATTAACCTTTGCTAGGGAATTTCCTATTGCTTCCTCCAAAATAGGACCCTTCTAGTGTCGAAATTTATTAGATGATGGAAAAATGCTTTGTTGACTTCATGTTTGATGATGGAGTTTGGCCAGGGATGGGTAGACCAACTCAACAAACCTGTCTTATTTAAATAAATGAACCCAACAAAAATTGCAAATTACTATACCTTTGGCCAACCAATAAAGTAAATGAGATTATAACTAGATTTCTCCTTGATATCTAGGGGGAAATTATATCTCCACCTAGGAGGTGGAGGTGCAACCGCTTAAGAATGTTATGTCTTTGGTACTACATTATGCCCTGCAGACCAAAACAAGTGATAGGAAGACTACATTGTTCCATTAACCCCTAAAGGTTAGAGACTTTGTTTTCACCAAAATCGCTCCAAAACTACTATTTCTAATACAAGTACCAAATTTTAGAATTAGAAAATAAATAAATAAATAAATGTAACCGTAGGATCTTGTATTAAACTAGTTTCAAAAGCTATGAAAAAAAATTCAGAAATTTACACTATGTGAATTGCAAGATATCAGTGTTTGAATTGACAAAAATCCTTTTTTGGTCCCTACGAAAATCCGGGCAGCTGCACTTCACAAGGTCACATTTGTAGGAAAAAATGTCCAAAATGGTGGTTACTCTTTGGATTCATTCTTCAGAGCAAGTTGGCTACGTTCTTGAAAATTTTCAGATCATGTGGAATTGTAAAACATATAGGAAAAAGATAGTAAGTAGAAAGAGGTAGAGAATGTTCAAAACACTAAATTGTTAAGAATTGAAATATGGAATTGAAAAATGCCAATTCCAACGGTTGTAATGTTGTAATAAACAATCTACAACCAATGTTTTTAATTTTTTTCCAAAAATATTGAAAATTGAGTTAAATAAAGGATTTCAAAGTTTATCTTAAAGTAGAGATTCCATAACTACCCTCAAACTAAAACTCCTCATAACTTTCACCTCATTAATCAAAATGGAATGATTCAAATCTTACCATGTATATATAAATATAAAGAACCAATTTCAAATTTTTATTTTTCAAAAAAGTGATTTTTAAAGAAGTTTTTTTAGCTGCCCGGGCTGCCCGCCGACCAATGAAAATGACATATCATGCAATAACTTCTTAACTACGTAGTGTAAAGTTATGAAAATTGTTGGGTCTTAAAGCTACTCCTTGGGCACATCTTGTGTGAAAATTTCAAAAAAAAAAAAATTCCGGTCGTAGTAAGTTGCCCAAAATTGCTAAGTTGTCAAAAAATGATGTTTGGTCCTTTAGGGGTTAAAAGGGATCAAAATTACTCACTCCTAACTTTTCCTCCCTTCAAAGTTAAGCAAGCATAGCATTCAATAGCATGCACTTTATCACTGCCTTGGCTTTATAGTAGATGGTGTAGAATATTCCACATCCAATGGTACTTCATTAGTCGCTAAGTGGAGAGGTAGAGGCTCACTCTCATGAGTAACTAAGGTGCATGAAAGAAAGGCCACGAGCATGAAGGTTATGGGAGCCAACCCCTTTCTGATCACCTCCCATTTCCATAGTATAGGCTGCTTCCTTTTTGATTAAGTGGAGATTGGTAGTGATTAATTGTGATATAGTTTCCGGCTCAATTGTGACACATTATGATTGACTGCAAGACTCTCAATATTGCAACCAATCCTTGATCAATTTTGCAACTAGTCTTGGTCAAAAATAAGAAGGTATATATGACCAATATGGGTCAAACATAATCTTCAGCTAAAAAATTTATAATAATTATGTTTTGAGAACTAAAATTCTGAAAAATTATGGAATCCTTCCAAACTCTATTTCTATCCATGAGAAAATTTCCGCACTCAAGAGACTTGCTCCAGATATGCGTAATTGTTTAAGTCGTTGGAAATGGGTTGGCTCCCTTAGTGAATGATATGATGAAGCAGGGAATAAGCTCACATGCCTAAGAATTTGGTTATATACAGACAGTTCCAGATCCAGTCATTCTTTGGGCAATTCATCTGACATTCTCTGTGGATCTGGCAAACGAAAAATTCTTAGGGCTTGTCAAGGTGGAAGTCAGATGACCCACAAATAAGGCACCTCTGACTGAGTTCAACATTATAAGGTACTACATGAGGTGAATGCACCAGAGTTAGAGAATTTTTCTAGAACATTAAAATGCATTGTTTGCTATCCACTGAAAGAATGTAAATACTTTGGAAAATATGCTGAAGGTCACATTACATTTCATATAGAAAGACCAATTTTATTGTACCAATTTAAAGAAGAAATGTGTGTTTTTTAACAAAATTTGTAAATGATGTCTATGAATTTTTTTAATGGATTTCTTGGAGCCCACAAATGTGTTATTGGTCAATGTTATGAACATTGATCCCATATGAAATCCACAATCAAATAGCTCATGTGTACTTAAATATCTTTCAATCATTCAAATTATATTCTAAAAACCAAATCCCTTGTAACAATTCCATACATAAAATAAATCTTATATTTTCCTAACATCAAGACTTTAAAATAGCTACAACATCAAGGCCTTCAAATATCTACATTCTATGATGAATGCACATTCCAAAAATAGAAGCTCTAATTGTAGTCACTAAGTTATTCTATTACTGTCTATTTGGAGAGATAGAATATCCTATAAATTATTTGTTAGAAATATATATGGCTTGAATATCAATATCTAGGTTGGGAAGATGCACCTATAATCTACACTTTTAAATTCACAATATCTTATATCCATTGTGTACACTATGTATATTTGTCAAATGTTTATAGACTAAAATATTATGTATGTAGATAGATGACCATTTTGGATGTACTTAAATTATGTAATAATAATCACCACTCTAATATGAAGGTCATTGTAAATAAAAATCTATTGCATGTGCAAATCCTTAAATTATTTTGGCAATATACTTCAAAAACTCACTGCAAATTCATGTTTTTTAAGAAAACTTAATTTCAATTGCTATTGCTTTTTCTACATTTCATAGGAAAAAATTAGGATTTTCAACCATCTTGTGGGGTCAAAAAACCCATTATGCCCTCAAAGGATTCATTTTTTATATCCTTAAAGACCAAAGGGTAGTCACTCCAAAATTCTACTAGTATTGTCAATATGCACTATAAAATGCAACTTAGAATAATTATTTAATGATGAATTTTACAAAAATGTTGTAAAATATGATCCAAAGGTCATATCTATATGTTTAGATCTACTACAATACTAACTTCAATAAAATTCAAAACAAAAAATTCAAAATTCTTTCTAAAATTGATTGTAGACTTAATCTTTGTAATTTCTACAAGTTATTTTTTCATTCAAATAAAAATTTTAACTTTTAATTTGGATATTTTTTTCTTAAGAGATTTTTATTTGATCATTTTACTTATTGATACAAGTTGTTTTCAAAGGATGATTTTTTGACCAAGGAAAAAAACTTTTGACATGAAAATACAAATAGCATTTTAAATACAGAATACTTGCAAAGATTTTAAATACATAAATTAGTACCACACAAATATTAGAGAGCTAACATAAGAGTCCCCAAACTTTTCAATGGATGGAAAAAAAAAGATTCTTACTAGGTGCTTGAGGCATGTTTGTCTCCCTATGTTGTTTAAAATTTGAACCCTTAATTCTTAAAGAAATAATATAGGAATATCCAAAAGCAACACAATCCATTTTGCTCCACCTACATTTGGGTCTGGAATGACCCACCTGAAACCACCAAAAACTTGTAAGAGCAAAAACAACCAATGGCAACACAAGAGTTCTTTTAGGCAATCAATGGGGAGTTGAAGCATTTGAATTCATGCTTCAAAGGTGACTATTTAAGGGGAGCCTAGTGGTATGGATTGGTACCCTCTGATTTTGATTTCAACTTTGAAAATTCTTAGAATTTTGTGTGAGTGACCCAAAAAAAACCAAAAAAAACCACATGTGGGGTTGATTTTCTATCTAGGAAATTAGTATTCAACCCCTAATCACCATTTGGACCACCGAAGAAGTGTCAGTTTTGGGCGCAATCCAGGGGATCGAAGAAGGGAGACATTGAGTAGACGAGATTAGGAGAGACAGGGGCATGGCAAATTGGCAAGAGAGGAGGAGAACTTATTATGTGCAGCCGAGCAGAAGAGTAAGTTAAGTTTGCCCCGCCAACGTGCGCGCCCCGAGACTGCGCCGCCACCACAGGCACTCATCTCTCCCCTTTTGTTTCCCCCTCGCCTGCCCTGCTTCTAATCTCGTCCACCTCTAGCGCTGCATTCGAATTCGCTTGCCCTCTTTAGATCACTTTCTAGCTCCTCTAGCTTCGCTGCTAAGCTTAACGGTCATCGTTGTTGACCAGGTTAGCTAGGATCGATCATTAAAACACCCCGCGTCATCCAATATCATTGCTGCCGCAGCCGGGCTCGCTTGGGTTCAATTCGCATGCCAGCGCTTTTACCTCTGCTGGTTCCCCTGGACCACTCTAGATTGCGTCTTTCTCAGTTCTGTGTTTACAACTTCAATCACAGCTGTTGAGGATTAATTCGGTTTTCCTTGTCTTCGCGTACCTGATCTGTCAAGCTTTCGTGTGGAATGGCGAGGGATTTCAGTCGAAATTCGAGTTGTCATGGTGACGGTGCGGATTTCGCTTCTGCAAAAGAATGCAAGTGAGAGCTTCCGAAGTGGCGATAGATCATGCGTGCTTTACTGCCTCGAACGGAGAGTTGGAGTAGTAGTCACCTGTTTTTTCTAGATCGAGGGGTACTGTGTGGACTCTCCGCCGTTGCATGGAATCTTTCAAAGGACGGCCCAAGTGCTGGTGCAGATTTGATGGTGCCATTGAGCTGCTGCTGGGTCCGCAATTCTATTCTCCCAAGCGCGGTCATGGTTGTGGGCGCAAGGCAGGGCAGAGATGTAGCGTGTGCAGGAGGGACAGGTTGTACTCCAGAGTGGTATGGCGTCAAATGTTGTTGAAGATTCACACCCGTAAGGTTGGAAATAGAAGAGGCGATTCAATATCGAACTTAGATTTGTCATTCAACACTGGATTGCCTCAGATTGGTTTACAATGTGATCCATTTCTTTAGGGTAAGGCCTACCTCACATTGTCTCGCTCAATCAAGAGGTGCGTTTTAGTGTAGTCGACCAATCTAGGCGGAATCTGATCGTAAAGAGAGAGCAGGGCTATGGATCAATTGAATCAGATGAATCAGTGCGAAGGAGAAGCATCGGAAGTTTCACCTGAGAAAGTCAAAAGGGAATCGCCATCGTCATGTAAACAACAACCACCCGCAGCCTCACAACAACGCCGTGACGAGGATTGCAACTCTTGGTCGCCAAAGGTGGGTCAATTGAGTCGGAAATCCAGTCTAATGGGAGCGCAAATCGCTGACGAGGAGCTCTTCTTGCGGCGACAATCCTCCCTATCGTCCATGTTCTCCGAAAAGATGCGAGCGTCGCCAGGCAAGAAGCTTGGTAGCATTGATCAGGGCAATAGTTCTTCTCCTCAGAATCACAGTGGAGTATTGCACTCGCCGTCGCCAAGCAAGCGCAACCCGCATGAGAGCAAGGGCGGAGTGTCTTCGCCTGGTAGTAGGAATCACAGCGAATCATCACAATCGGATTCGATTGCTCATCCCCGATCTTCGAATGGACAGACAGAGTTACCCGGGAATACAAGGCTTCCGAGCTTGAACCTCTACTCCTGTGCAGTAAACCCTAATAGTACCCTGCTCAATGTCGCCCATTTCACCTTCGACAATAGTACTACACAAGCTCCCGAGAACAACAACCTCACGGAGAGGATCTTTAAGAAGCTACTGGGGCAATCGAGGCTGCACCGATCGAGCGATGAAGGCAATTCGCCGGTGAGTACGCTCGACAGTTCCAAATCGCCTTCGTTCCGTTTGGGGAAATCGAAGAGAAAATCCTTGCGGAGTCGTGTGGAGGACGCCAACACCGAGGTCGCCGCCAACCCCCGATCCAAATCCCAATTGGCGCAGTACCTGCGGTCCATCACAGCGTCCAATCTCGCGACGGACGACGACAACCTGGAAGGACCGAGCGAAGTCGCTTGGTTGGAGCCTGATAGCCCGTACCATTCTGACCGATCCTACGCTTCCAGCCCGAAGAAGAATGAGAGCTGGTCATCCAGTGGCAGCACTTGGAATCTCTCTCTGGTGCGGAATCCATCCGCCTTTCTTTTGTTCATAGTTCGTTTTCCCCTGGGGGTGGCTCTATACTTGGTCAGTGTTGCATTGAATGTTTTTTTTATTTTGCTAACTACATTACACTTTCTGGCGATTCACAACAATTCCTCAATGCAATCTGAGTCCCCTATCGCATTTTCCTACTTCAATTTTCCCATAGAAAACTAAAATTGTGTCGAAAGCTCGCGATATTTAGCCTAAAGTAGAATGGCTGTGCAGAATCCACTGCGCACGGTGTCGACAATTGTGAGCAGGCGGCATCAACCGACCCAGCGACGGAAGATGTCGCGCTTCGGGGAGTCCAAAGGCGACGCCATCACGCGAATCTCCTTGACGGGAAGCTACGATGGCAGTTATTCCGCTCGGCCGAGATCTGGGGCGGTGCGGAAAGGCTCGGAGCTGAGCTCGGGGCGCAGTTGGTGGTCGGAGATTGGATCCAGTAGGAAGTCGTCCTCCATCTGGACTTGCTCCTGGCGCACGGAGAGTTCAGCCGAGCCGGACTTGCATGAGCCCGACATGGTCCAAGCCAACGCCGCCAAACACCGACAGGTATCCACCCTAATTCAATCTTTTCCCTTCGTTTCAGTGTAATTCATGTGGCAAATCATTTTCAAGGAAGGAGAAACGCCGATGTTGGAAGTGGACGACCAGTAGAACGACCAACAGTAGTGGGCACTTTGAAACCCCATCTACTCTCAGTTGAGGACGATGAGTATCCACTTCTGGAAGTATGAAGATGAGTCTCTAATTGCTCAACATGGAGTGCAGTTTCCACTGTTGAAAATCATTGGGCACCTCCGAGGTCGTTGACAACATCCAACATTAGTTGGTTTTAGCCTTTGGAATGGGAAGATTGGCAAAAGTACTGGATACTTTGAGTTCCCATCTTCTCTTAATTATCCATTACAGTAAGCTGAGTCTCTACTCAATAACAGGACATGACGATAATTTATCATCGTGGACATCATCCGGGTGACAACTATCTAATTCGGATAGAGTCCGTGAAGAATTCCAATGCGCTTCGCGGCAAGTTCTGCCGAATTTCCAACGATGGAAGTGGCCCATAATGAATTCTGTGAAACTGATATTTGATTGTCTTTGCACAATTGCGAAGATGGAGGGGGTCCAAGCAAACGAAACTTCAGAAACAGCGTTTCCGTTCACCAAGCCGATCGCGTCCTCCTTTGTGTTTCAAGGAACGTCCGAGACTTCGCAGAGCTCGACCCCGGATGCCGCGTCCTCGCGAGTTTCCAGAGCCACCACTGATCTCCACCAAGCTGTATCTGTGATGGATTCGGAGAACGTGTACGACATTTACCTGGACCCCGAGGACCGGGGCTCCATCAGCGGCAGTGAGGCCTCCCCACATTGGGATGCCTTCCGGAAGCACAGCTTCGATTACGTGCGGGAAGTCGCGGTGGGGAGTAGCGGCTTGTCGAGTCGCGCTTTGAGCCGTTTGTTGCTGATGGAACGACCCCAGATGGAGATGCGAGATGGCAGGTTTAGCGTCGACTTGCAGCGAGGGCAGAAACTCGACAAGGTGCTGCACACGCGCTCCCCCGATGTGAGGTTGCGCATCTTCGCACCCGAGGCGAAATCATCTCCGAGACGGTCCATCTTGTCGCCGTGTCTGGTACGCTATGCTTCACATTTCTATCATTCTTCAAGCAACCAAGATGTTGATTGGAAGAGATGAGGTGGTTTTGCTAACAGGGTCAGTCAACAAAAGACAGGATCAGGTCCCCAACGGTTTTAGTATCCTCTTCTAACTGTCACCTTTGGTTTGAAGTTTCCTGCGGCGCAGTCCGTTTAGACGATGTCTGTAAGAACAAGTGCTGAACTGCGAAGACGTACTGTTTTGTGTTGCCGCCGTTGTGCAATGTGCAGACTTTTTTGCAGAGATCACCTTCCAAGAATAATCCTGGTGCAACACAACGAGCACCTACTGCATCCAGGCGAAAGTTGCAAGTCATGAATAGCTTCATTGCTCGGCTGGGTCCTGTCACGGAGACTCCTTCCCTTGCCGGTCCATTGTACGTACAATAAGTCAAACCAGTGAAGGTTTAAATCGCAGGAGCTTCTTTAGAGGTGCGATTCCTCTCCTCTATCTTTCGGATTCAAAGATTCAGTAGGGTAACTACACCGAATGCAATTCTTGCATAGTTTTCATGACTAGAGTGGTCAGTTTTTGGAAAATTCTTGATCACAACTCAATGAAGATTCCAATGCACCAGCGAATGGATTATTGGAAATTATATGCAAGTTTTGAGCTCTATTCTGAGAAGTGGTTTTAAATCGACATGAATTCTGATGCTGAGGGCTAGGAGATTCTCAAAATCTATATGTACTAATTGTGCAAGACTTTGGAGTGTGGCATTAGTGGTTGTCGCAATTAGGTGTAGTACCTAATATGCCATCAAAACCCATTCCTGAAACCGTAGATCTGTCTTTTCAACCTCGTTTGTTTCTGTGTGCTTCCAGGTAAATAGCAAAGCTGAGCTGAGAAATGGACATGAGACCTGTACCCCTGGCTAATGGAATCCTTGACCACTTGGACAGTTTATAGAAGAGCTAGCAAGTGCCTAGTAATTTGTCTGCACAGGAGGGGTTGTCAGAGTCTGTAATTTCAGCTGTGTGATTCTGTCGTTTGTTTCCGAATCCGGTCCCACGGAATTTTGGTCTTAGAATGTCACCGTAAAGTGCGGGATGTCAGACCTTGAAAATTTGGAGTGTATTAACAAACCGGGCACAACACAATTCTTCTTTCCTCAAACTACTTATCCCTCTAGTAGAGATTTGGAGCATGATCACGTTCTCCCGCAGGTTAGTGCAAACACTCCTTAGTCCTAACCCTTTGTAGAGAGTTCAAATCACCTCCATTCTCAGAGCATGAGTCTTGAATCCTGGCACCCCCTATGCTGTAAAGGAGCAACTTGGAGAGTATGTAGAGGAGCAACTTTCGTCAAGAATAGAATTTCCAAAGACGAAAGAATCTGTGAGTATGGTAGCTTGGTGCCTGTTTTGACTCCGCCATTCCGGAGAATCATTCAGTTTTGGTGCCCTCCATAGTCTCTCACTCATACACTTCAATCCTCCAATACCTGAAATCAATCAACAACTGTAGAGTCACTCGTCTCATTATATAGTTCTGCTGAACATGGAGTGCCATTCATGGATTGACGAATTTTAGACTTTGTTAAATGTTATGTCTTCAACAGTGAATGGAAATGTACAGATGCATTGTGGGGTCGTGCGAAGTCGTGGAAATCCAAAAATGGCCTCATTGATGGTTTTTGTTTTCCTTCTATGACTGAAGATTTAAAAAAACGGTACACGGCTACTCCAGAATGGTCTTGGGTTTTTCATGCCCGAACACAAAAAAGAGGACAAAGCGAATGTGAAATGAACTGATTCCATCTCTTCTCCACATGAGTCTTTGCGTCTAAATCGCTTTCTACTGAGGTATTACAATTTGCAAGAAGCCCTAGAAACATGTCTCTAAAGAACAAGCTTTCAGAGTTACACCTTCCTGTCTTCCCTACGTTCTGACGTGGTGTGCATTTCAAGTTGGGCACTTGGTTAGTCCCTTGCTGTACAAACACGATGCTGCAATCTGGCAAGTAGATTACATAACCGGCTGTCTCACGGAAAGTTGTCTCTGAAAGTCTCCCAAGACTGACGAGTGAGACATGCTACCAGGCCAGCGCGTTTCCGTTGGCTCTTCCACACATGGTCTGCAAAGATTCTTGGGAGGACTACTTATGCGGAGGTCTGAAGGCGACAAGCATGGGTTCTCTGATGAGTTTTACCCCATCATCGATCAGGGAAGTATCGTAGACACACTACTTAATTACCGTGCAGCACGATAGTGTCTACGATTGTGTACCCGTTTCTGAAAGTGGAGCGCGACGAATTGAAGACACTCCTGTGGTACAAAGACCAGCTCCTCCTCCAGACCCAAGACCTGCATCAGTCACAGTTGTGGAGCTTCTCAGTCACCGACTAGTGGAGGACAACATTCAGTGGACGAGCGCTGCTGCTGCAAAGTATTAGACACTTGCACGAAAAGATGCAGGTCGAGGCGATGTGGACAGTGAGGGAGTCATAGTTAGGGAGGAATGATTCAATTCAAAGATCGAGTCAGTTGGTTCCAGGTGAGAATTCCTCACTGCCTTCCTATCTATGTTAACCCCTAAATGCCCAAGGCACCCAAATCTGGTGTTTGCAAAACTTTGAAGTTATACAAAACCTAACCAAGTTGCTATTTCTAGAATTTTATATTTTTGACAAGTTCTTCTTGAAGTCTAGTTTTAGCATCAAAAATACGATCTTGAAAATAGATTATAGTGATTTTTCTATTTAAGATTTTGTGCAAGGGTACCCATTGCAATCTTGACTTCTCATAGTGTTGAGAGCTCTTGGAAATGAACCTCAAATACACTAGATCTTGGGGAAAAAATCACATGCAAAATTCATTCAAAAAAATTGTAAAAGAGATTTTAAGAAGCCATAAATTGAATGGGGTTATACATGTTAAGCTCTTTAACCTCATATTTTTTTGGTCACCAACTTTTTAGATTTGACTTGTGAAAAGAGGATTGAAAGACTTCACATCACTTTTGCAGTTTTAACACCCTCATGGTCAAACATTATAATCTTTCACTCCATATGTAATATTGTTGAATTTTTTTTCCTATGAGATCTCTAACATGTCTAGATTGAATTTGTACGGTTACAATCCAAATAAAAATGATACAACTTATCAAAAAGTTGGCGTTTTGTTCAATTTAGTGCAAATTTCAAGATGCTCAAAACAGGCCTTGGGCATTTAAGGGTTAACGTCGACTAATGAGATATTGGAAATGTATTACGGAGTTTGTGAACTAATTTTAAAAGCTTTTAGGTCCACAACAAACATCCATTCATATCACAAAGCACACGTGTAGTCTTTGTTATATTTCCACGCACAATCGTCATTGTCATTGTGACACACGTGAACCCGGGCGATTCCACATTCATTTCACTAAGTTAAGTCAACATGGTTTCTCTAGCACACTGATTGACTTAAACTTTGTACTAAACCATTACACGTTATGTTTCTATTTTTTTTATAAATAAAACGTAGTTGCAATTAAGCTCGCTGTGCCAGTTTAAATTGTGCAAAAGGCATGAAAAGTAATATTGATTTTGGAAAATCATTGAAATAACTATATATTCATGGATGGATGTCCCTCATCAAGGCAAAAGTGGTCATGTAGTAGATTCAAACATTACAATGTATGGTGTGCAAATAGAGGAGATTGTGATCATTTGCCTAAGGCTAAATTGCATCCCCTAGAGTACATGACAATGCATATGGAGGACTCGGGGAGTTCACTTAGAGTGTCCATTAAAAACCATGTGCAAACAAACCTTTGGACCCCCTATATACTTTTTGAATTTTAAATTAAAAAAAACAAAAAAACATGAAAAGATTTTCCTACTTTGAAAGTTTATGTTTTGAATTATTGATATTTTATTTGTTTATAATAATTAGTTACAAATTTTTGAAGTAAAAAAGTTCCACTGTAGAACTAAAAAATAACTTTCACACCCCCATATTATATAAGAAAAAATTGTCTTAAAAATGAACAAAAAATTCCTAGAAACAACTCTCTATTGAAAGCTCTTTCTGAGTTGAATATTGATTCAATGGTCATCTAAATGTGTTCTCTATAATTATTTGAGTTGAAAAATATGCCATTTTAGTTCATTTTCAACCTTCTTGAAATGATTTCATATTTTTATTTGAGTTGAAAATTTCGGCAATAAAAACCTATAGTTATTATTACATGATGCTTAAAATTTTAGGTTGAAATTATACTTTATTAGAAACCACTTGTTTGCACGTGGTTTGTTGTAGTAGAACTAAGTGTACCCCCTGAGATGAAGGACTTAGATAATGAACATTTTAAATATATATTAGAGAAGTATCATGTTATGTAGTACACTTTTGACCTTCTAGTTGTAGGCATTTAGATGTAGTTGAATGTGAAGCGTAGAGTAACATGCCTTCAAAACAATGTTTTTTTAGGCAACTTCAAGCCTATAAAAAAAAGGGTAAATGTGATAAGAAACATCATATTGTAATGATGGTCGTGAGTCATTGCAAGAAACACCAATCCTATTCTCCATCACAATTAGAGTGATGTTGTTATCATCTACTATAACTTTTGAAGCACAAGTCCCAATTAAATGAAATTTCAATTGAGCATGTCTAATTTGATGTTAATCATATCCCTTTTTTTTAATTAAAAAAAAAACAATTTATATTTAAAAATTATTTTTGTTAATTTGTCACACTTTGAGATTTAGGAGGTTTCACTATGTTAAGAGTCTCCAAATTTAACGATTTAGAGCTGAAATTTTCATGGTTTATTTGCATTGTGGAAAAGCATATAACTACCAAAGAAAATCTGAAAATATACTATTTTATGTCCTCCACATGAGTGCAAACAACACTCCCATTCCCCACAATTTTTGAACATTGAAAATGGTTCTAAGATCATTCTTTTGGTGACATCTTGTTACCATCAACTCTTCCCAAATGACCAATTTTATAATTAAAAAAATAGCTTTTCCTATCGTTTACAAATTAAAATGTCAAAGTACCTATTTTCATGAAAGTTTGCACTTTTCTTGTTCTCATACTTAAAAAAAATTCTATGCTTTTCCTTCCTAGAGTACCTTTTTAATAAAAGTGTGTACATTAGACATATTTTTATGTTTATTTGAACTTGTTTATCTAATTTCAAAGTATTCTAGAAAAAAATCATCAGTAATTTACAAACGCTACAAAAACAAGGGGGTGATTCTTGCAATGACCCCCCTACACATTGTTGCAACAATTTTTCCAAAACCTCGTTTCATCTATACACAAGAGCCAACACATACAAAACTTACATACTCAAAATTGGCCTCTTTCATATCATGTCTTAGATTGAAGGAGTCACAAAACTCAGAACCTTCTTGAAAGAAAGGCCACATAACCATTTGTCCAAAAACAAAAACAAAAACTTGTTTCAAAGTAATGAAGTGTGAAAAATGTACAAGGTTTTTATAATTATAAAGTATGGAGCGTTATGACAAATATTCACAAAATATTTTTTCCAACAAAAAATAAATGATGTTTTTACTAATATGGTGATTGCAAGAAAGACCATTTCTATTTTATGTCACAATTGGAGTGATGGAGTTGTCATCGGCCATAACTTTTGAAGCATGAGCCCGATTTTTTTTTATTGGAGATGGCTAACTTGATAGTAATCATATTCCTTATTTTTTAAGAAATTCCAATTTTGTTAATTTGTCACACTTTTCAATTTAGGATTTTTTAGTATTGGGGAGTACCCAAAATTAATGATCTAGAGCTGAAATTTTTGTGATCTATTCTTACACTAGGCATGCATGTGCTTATCAAAGGAAATTATAACAAAAACATTATTTTATGTAATCTACATGTATGTTACAAGGGCACCCTTGTGCATGCACTTCTAAACACTGAAGATGATTTTGAGATCATTTTTTTTGTGAAATCTCTTCACTGTAAAGTTCTCCCAAATGTCCAATTTTTAGTTTCTTTGAAAAAAACCCTATTTTTTTCAAATTAAAACGTCAAAGTACCTATTTTCTTGAGATTTTGCACTTTTTTAGTTCTTCTATTTAGAAAATTTTCCTATACTTATCTTTCCTAGGCAAGGTTGTCTTGTCGTACATGTTCCAGGATATTGGTGACATATTGGACATCGCGTGCGACAAGCGTCCGACAAAAAAGAATCAAGCGTCTAATAGGAAATTTGGATTCCATTTTGGGCTGCCTGAAATTTTCCTATGTGGCAGTGATGTGGAAAGAGTAAACCACATCATCAAGGGCGACCGCGGGTATGGAGATTAGGGTGACTTTGGGTGTAGGGGCGACTGCGGAAAAAAAAAAAGGCGACTGCGGGTACGCAATTCAGGCGACTTCGGGTGCAGGGGGGCAACTGCAAAGTCCAAGGAGGCGACTGCGGGAAAAAAGGGACGAGTGCGGGGGAAAAAAAAAGAGGTGGTCGCCTAGACGCGGTTGCCCCTACCCAACTTGCTTACTTAGAAAATTAAATTCCTAAGTATTGGATACTAAATTAATAATGAAGCTATTTCATTAATTGAAGTATGTGAGCTATTTGTGTGGTGACTATGACACCCAAAGATTTTATTTTCTAGTCATATAATAGTTGGCTATAAAATTTGGAGAAAAAAAAAGAAGGCGGTCACCTTTGTTGTACCCGCCGACCCGTGGTCGCCTGTATCGTACCCGTAGTCGCCTCTACCTGCAGTCGCCCATGAATGTGCCACGGGGCGGCCAGATGGCCGGGCACTAGAAAAAAAATTGAAAAAAGTCAACGGACAGTTTAACTTTTTGGGACGTTGCGGAGCCACTATTGAACGTCGCATGTCGCGGAGTCCAGGAAGATAACTCTGTTCCTAAGGAACATTCTTCTTGAAGGTGTTAGGTGTATACATTGGACATTTTTTTTGATAATCTTCTTTATTTTATTTTCTAATTTTTAAAGTATTCCCCCCAAAAGCATGAGTATTGTGCAAAACGCTACAAAAATTGTTTGGTCTTTCTTGCAACCACCTGATAATCCCTTCCCCCCCCCCCCCCTCCCTTTAACATTTGAAATTGTCTATTTTGTATGGTGTACAAGCCAAGTGCAATGTTTCACCCCTAAGTGCAAGAATATCTAATTTGGTGTCCATCTTTATAGACATGTGGAAGACAAGGAATTAAGTATTTATTGATTGTTGTTGAGGAGTGGATGCAATCCTAACTAAAGAATGTGTATTCAAAATTTTCAAATGAGATTTGTTATTTAGAACTCTCGATGGTACTAAAAATCATAAGAACCACAAAATTTGACAAACTATGAAAATTGAATCTTAAGCACTATATGAATTTCTGAGTGTTTCTAAAAGTAATTATTGATTAGAAAGGGAATGCAAAACACTCTTCCAATACTAATTTCAAATACATCATTCCAAGTTTCTAAATGTTAAGCTTGCATTTGAGATAGACTTACAATATTAGGCTTTAAACAATACAAGTTTTTTTTTTGTTTTTTGTTTTGTTTTTCTTGCTTTTTCATTTAATCTAAATCCTAACAAATAAATGCATTAGTTTAAAAAATTTATGAGTTAAATATAGGTATCACTGCACACTCTGTTGACGAATATTGATTGGTGCATCAAAAGATCAACTAAACTCATATATTTTACAACTCAAAATTTTAATCTTTTATTAAACATCATCATCAAAATAATCTTAATGTTGCATATATCAAGTCTTGACATTTTAGAGATTTGGACTATAACAATTAACAAACTTTATTTTCTACCTTTAAAATAAAATTCCTTCATTAGCAATTAAGGGTCATAATTGATAATTTGTGTTGATTACCTTTTGGAAAAAAAATCAACAAAAAAAAAGTTGTCCTTAATTTTTTAATTTTCTATGAATATTTGAAGTGAAAGGATAATAGGTAGCTATAAGTGGCCCTAGACATGCATAAAATATGTTCTTCAAAAAGTAGGCATAGAGTCCATTAATATTTCAAAAAGGTGAGCAGATTTTACTAAATTAATAATATGATTAATAATATGGTGGTGTTTAAGGTTAAAAAGTAGGGATCCAGAATGATTTTTCTATCTTACCTAAGAAGTTGTGAGGATTAAAACAATTGCCTTCATTTTGTTTTAAAATCAATTGAAGCACTATATTAAAAAGTTGTTCATCAAATGATTGTGAAAACAACATTTGCTTAAACCCTAAATTGATGCAGTAACGTCAACAAAAAATAATATTGGAATGGACCCTTCAAGTTGTCCTTGTAGATTGAAAAATACTTCCTAAAAGCTCCTTATTAAATCAATGTCACAATGCTTCAAACACTATAAGAAAACCATGTTTTTGGCGATGTTTTTCTACTAACGTGCAATGTCGGATAAAACATGAAGATATCAGAGGACATTTGGCCCAACATGGTAGTTTTGTGTGGTTGTTGCGAAAAACATTAGCATGTTATTGTAAATCCAAGTTGATGTTATCATTGACGTTGACGTTTTATTTTGACATGACTACAGATATACTAATATTATTTGGAACGTAAAAAAAAAAAATTGCCACGTCAGCAAGAAAACCAATTTTGACTATGGGTAAATTAGTAAAAATTACTACAGTCTATGATAAAATGTTGATCATATGTGAAAAATTTAGGGGAAGGGCAACTTTATGGCATGCTTTACAAAAAAAGGAAAATGGATGGATGTATACCATGGATGAAAAGAGATGGTCTTTATACAAGTGGGGTGGTAGGAAGTGAGACAATCCATATGAGATATATAAAGCAAGAATGGTGTTAAATATAAAATGTATGAAACAACATGATCAAGATGCCTGAAACAATGTCTAGACATCTGAAACAACGTCTAGACGTCTGAAATAACATTGAGATGTTTGAAACAACGTTGAGACTTACAATAGTCAAGTTCCCATATTCTATTTATCCCATATCTTGTCTCACTATGGACGGACAACAAATACAAATAGGACCTCTTAATCCTTAATTATCACTAACTTTCAATGAAGAAATTCCTTCATTTGGCCATCAAAAATTCTCTTGATGGTAGATAATAAGTGTTTTTTAATTCTTGTTGAATTCAATAATTGTTTTTGTTTATTTTATTTTTAAATCAATGTTTTCTACTGACCTTAACTTATTGGTATATTATGCAGCAAGCAATGTCTCCAAAAATGTCTATCTAAACGTCTAAATTGATGTTTCAAAAATAAATATTAAAATTTTTAAATGGCATAAAAGTGTGCTCACAAGGCATGCCACATCAAATATTAGTGGATCCACGTCACTTTTTTCGTGTCCATGCCACCAACAAACCGGAAGAAATGTTTTCCTACATGGCATTACCCACCCACGTTGCACTTACGTGGTGCTAAGCTATCCACCAAATGGCGCATCATGGGAACCTTGGAAGACCATGTTTTTTGGGATGTCATAAAAAAATGAGGTAAAAAAGAGCATGTTTTCAAAAAAACTGGCACTTTTTTTGCCCATCCAGTATGACAAATTTTAGGTGTCATCTACGCTGATTCTCTTTGCGTCAAAATGAACGCCAAGCCATGTTTTTTTCAATATCACAAAAAACACCTGTGTTTTATAATAATAAGTCCAATACTGAGTTCCAAATTTTTCTTACCCCAAATTTCTTTCTTTAAAGGCCACAAGAAGATGGTATTAGAAATGCACCGGGGTTATTTCATGCCTAGGAATAGATACTATAATAAAGACCAATTCAACTTTTAGATAATTTTGACAAAATATCCAAACGGAATGGTAATCAGTTGCAAAGCAATGCATATGGTCATCGTCATCAGATCCAATAATTGGGTTATGAAATCCAATATTTTAGATAGCTAATCAGGATAAAACAGTTGCTTCCAAGATGAACCCAACACAATCTTCATTTTTGCACATAGATTACATCCAATAGTGAATTAAAAGTAGCCTAAAATTAAAGAGGATGCATGTGAAGGATGATGCAATGAAGGCTTGAGCACAAATGAACAACAATGCATAAGCATAAATTTCATAATTGTTGGATTTTCTAGCTCAAGATTGGAATTAGTACTGACATCTAGTCATCAGATCAAGATACGATATGACATATGCAAGAGTAGACAAGATTAGATGAACACACACCATCTGGACACAAAATGCTAAAATTCAATCTCTGGAAACAAGAATTGAAAATCAATTCTATACATGGTTCCAACAATAAGCTACAATAAGGAACAACCATCCATGGAGTTGTTCAACAAACAACATTTGAAAAAGTATACTCGATTCTACACATTTAGATTAACAGTCTCATTTCGACAGTGTCAAAAACGTACCACAAGAATATTCTAGATTACCACGCAGCTAGCAAGGAGTCTACATGCATGTACAAAGTCAAATGCAAGTCTAAATCAAACTTCATTAATCAGATATAAAATTTAGCTAGATTTCAAATCTCTAGGTAAGCTCTATCAAAACCCATTACAATTTGAAGCAATATAATTCACAAATTAATCAAAGAGGAATTAATACAAGAGTGACAAATTAGATCAAAGCGATGGAGTACCTCATATGGAGAATGGGAAGGCGTCCCCCTCCGCCGTGGAGTCTCACTCTCAGATAGGCCAAAATAGGCCAATCACTTTAAAGTGATGAATTTAATAGATGGATGAGGTCGTGCTACTTCGTCGTTAGTTGTTGTATTGAATTCTTTATGTAGGTCCATTGTTGTACTAACTTATGTGCCGATTGTTTTTGCAAGTGGTTCTATAAGGTTGGATTCCGAATCGTGAAGGTACGAGTTTAGAGTTTAGGTGCTCTTGATTCTTTGTTGACTTGGAGTGCCTTCTTGGGTTTAGGGTGCTTCTTCGAACTACCTTGCATTTTATTTCCTTTAGTGTATTCTCTTGTAATGATGGTCGTCATGGTTTGTAACTCCTTCAATCACAGCTCATTCCAAATTTGGAATACAAAACTTTGAATCTTTCATCTGATTGTTTGGTTTGATGTTGCACTAGTTGACTTGCTTGCCTCGTGTATGTGCTTTGTGAGCATTCATCTTTTATTCTCTTTCCGAAATTATAGAATCTACAAACAATGCAATTTTGAATTTTGACAGGTTGCTGAATTTTTTGTTGAGATTGCAAGTAATCTTTCTATAGAAAATGAAGACAAAGTAAAACACCGTCCTCAACAGTCTCTGCAATGTGACACAAACCTTGGAGAAAGAATTCAACCTGGTGAGTGGTTGTCTCAAGTTGGAGGAAGTTGTTTGTTCCTATTAAAATTGACAATTTTTCAGTTCAATTTCTAAAAATTTGTAGGCTTGTTCTAGATTTTGAAGGAAGAACGCTTTGACAAGTGGATAATGGTTAATTAAATGAATCTTGTATTGATCATGTGAGCTTTTGTATTGAATGTGCTTCTGCCTGTGGTGTTGTGGATGTTCTGATAATGCTTCTCATGTTGCAGTCACTTCGAACCAGTTTTGAATTTGAGCTTTAATTAGGCCCCATTTCCATATGACATTCCATCTGTTATGGTTGCAAAAGTACTCCACTTAGAGTAAACCAGATTCATTCCCACATTCAGCACAAGAATTCTAGGTTTCTATAGAACTGCTTGGCTACTCAAATATTGACTGCATACATGATTTGATTTTCAACCAATTATCACAGTTTTACATGTATGATAAATCTATATATGAAATAAAATACACATAAATTCTAAAATGAGTGCATATAAATCTACTACATTTTAAACTTCCCTCTTTTTGTCTTCATCTTTCTTTTTAGTTTCAATTGAAATTAATCTCAAATAAGGACATTAGAATTTCCAAGGTAGTTTTCTACCTGACAATAATATTACTATCGTATTGCAAACTTTTTCCAATCAACCATACTACGATTGTTTGGTTTGATATGTTTCTTTTCATTTTCATGATGCAATAAATATAAAAACAATTGAGTCTCTTTCTAAGAATATAGAATGCCTTTTGCTGCAATTGGTACAATTGCCAAGTGAATGTCTTTAAGACTTGGCAATTGATTACAAAGTAGAGGCTCATATATAGATTCAGATCTTTGTACTTGTAAAGAATCTAAATCAATTGAAGGCAATGATGTTGGTAAATTTGCTACAATTTCAAGTTTAGCTTGCACCTTGACCTCTTTAGTGATACCTCTCTGAATATCACCTATAACATCAGAATTAAAAGATGATAGGATTGAAAGTTGAGTTTGCAAATATTTATATCATCTTCTAAGTTGTTCATGTGAACCAAGGTTGACAAATCTCAACGTCCAGCTCAAAATCGCGTCCGAAAATCAAGTGTCCAAACGCAATAGACCTTAGCGTCCGGCATCCAGCCTGGCAACGGGTGGACGTTGAGGTCCGCTTGTCACGGGATGTCCGGGGACCTCACGTCCGCGGACGTCTAGACGTCCAAACAACCCTAATGTGAACATTCATGAAACCCAAAATATCCTTGGATGCTAAAGCATTCCATTGGGGCATTATAGAAAATTTCCAGTGAATTGACTTAGACATAATTTGCTCATCTTTTACCATAGCCAATAATGCTTCATTTGGTGATAATGTAGAGTATTGTGAAGTTGGAGGTAAAACATTTGCCATAGAAGGAATACTAGTATTATTAGGGTTGCATACATTTTCTTCTTCATGAATGACATATGATGCACCAATATCTTGCATAACTTGCACTTTTTGTCTAAGACATGAAGTTGTTGTATGAAGGGTGTAGATAATACTTGAAGTTCGTACTATAGTTTAGGCATGTTACATGTTAGAATTTACATATAAGTTTATTCTCAATCTACATAAAATCTAAAAATTATTTATAAAAAAATGCAGATTTAAAAAATAATAATGATATTTCAATATAATTAACATTTTGAAAATCAATATACAATAATTAGTTACTACAAAAGTTTATTTTCAAATATAAGTTCCACAAATTAACCTTGAAGAAAAAAACCCATCAAGACGGTCATCAACTACTCAGTTATCTAAAAAATTTCATTTCTTGTTTTGAGTGAATGAGTGTTAATAGACTAAAAACAAGTGAATCCTAAAAATAAGAGTGTAAGTGTGTAATAAAACCTATACCAAATACATATAATTCTAAATTCTAATTCTATTTGAAAAGTGACTTTAGTTGCATAATGATAGACTATTTAACCTATTGTATTTAATCCTTGAACGCCCAAGCTGTGTTATAGGTTATCTAGCTATTGTAGACTAGTATCCACAAAATTCACATAGCGAGTGCAAAAATGAGATCAAAGAGGTTTTACACTTGAAAGTCCAAAAGAAATGGGGTCTAGAGGTGCGGGCAAAATTTGGAAAGAATTGACCATACAAATCGGGAGATTATAATGGTCAAAGTGTGAACGAAAATGGTCGGCAACACAATTTTGGAGGAGGTTTTGCATGTCAAAACGATGTTAGGTAGAGAGGCCTTGCCTTAGGAGAACGTGGGATTCTTAGCTGCAACTAGACACGGTTCAGAAAATGAAGGATCTCGTAATCATACAACTCATAAACATAATGATAAACTTTATACAATACCATGTAGGCCAACAAAATATCACATGTCCAAAAAAACCCCATAAGATGCCATATAGTCGCAAAATATCTCACATGTTTATAGAAAAATAGAAGAAGTTGTATATAAACCGCATAGACTTCCTTTGAAGAAGTAGCCAATACAAAAATGAGTGCCACAACTGCTCTACAACACCAAAATAGTTTTGTAATGTCTTTTTGGAAAGCTGACACAAATATATACAAATCCTCTAAATTTCACTCAAAACTAAGATAATGGCCGACTTTTATAGCCAGTCAAAGCTCAAACTCTCCAACTCAAAAGTAGCTCATCACTACTTTGCCTCTAAGCTTGTAAATTTTGCATCCTAACTCCAAACTAAGTAAATAATAGCTCTTTAGAAATCCAAAAATCCAATACATAAACACTTCATATATCAAAATCAAAAACCTCCTCACCCAAAAGTTATGAGCCCTCGAAATTTTTGCCCCCACTCTCCATGACAATCACTCCTCTCTCACCTCCTCATGCATAACTTTCACATAAAAACTCCAAATTAAGTGAGTAATAGATTTTTGGAACAAAAAAATACAAGATGAACAACCCTATAAATTTTCATTGCAAATTTCTCCTATACAACCTGCTATGGCTCTCCAAAGATACGGTTCTTCCAAACTAACAATGAAGAGGAAGAAGAAGACCCTCCACCTTATCTTCCACCTCTTTCTCCATCCCATCCACCTAAGCAAGTGGATTTTAGTCCCTAAAAGGCCATATGGATCACAATTCATCCATTGACCATCCTTTTTCTCCCATAACTCTATCCTTATCTCCTAAGTGGCCTTTAAATCCTTTAAAACACTAAAAGAAAAAGAAAACAAACTTCACCTTTCTATTTAACAACTTCAAATGTACAAATAAAGTTTAAAATGCCTTCAAATATAGAAATAAAATAACTAATACCAAATAGTTGTTTAATAGAGGTAAAAAAGGTAGAGTCTACTCCATCTAGATCTTTAGACTCCCCAAAAAATCCTCTAGTTTGACAACAAATATATGTTTTTATATAGTGAACAAATGTACAATGCGACAACGACACCTAGGCCGGAGGAATGTTTGGCAAGGGGAAGGGTCAACAAGCATCTCACTACTAGCCAAATTTCAAGACCGCTTGATGTCTACAACATTTATCACACACACTCAAATCCCTAAAGGTTATAGCGTAGATGTAAGAGCCAATCAACAATAGTATTTGGGGCAACTAATAGATTGTCTAAGCGCTTGGCAGTACACACAAGACCCCAATACCAACTCACCTCTCTTGCATTGAAGGAACCAATCAACATGGCCAACTAGATTTGCCTATTCGAATTTGGCGTAGGAGGCCAAAGAACATTCATGTAGGGCAAAGAACAAGAAAATGTGGATTCCAAAATAATGCGAAGGACTTCATTTGTTTTTAAAATAAATAAATAAATAATATGCAACTTGTATTGTGTATTCAAACAATCAATGGTGAAGAAAGAGACTTTGGGGATTCAACATTAGAACAATTTTGGGATCTTCTTCTTTTAATTATGTTTAGTAGATTTGACCATATAATGTGTATTGTAGTGTGTAAAAGCATTGAATTGTAATTCTTTAAACTATATAGGCTCACAAAATTATTAAGAAAAATCATACATTATTCAATCTAGGCAAAAAATTGGTAAACTATTCTATTTTTAAAGTCATTGATTCCCTAATATGTTTTACTAGAATCTATCACACTTTATCTGTAATTATTTAGTTTCTATTTCTTTTGTTTCACAATTTCCTTTAGTCCATTTATATTTGGGTTGACATCCTTGATCCTTCCCATTTTTTTGACTTTTCATTAATAATTCTACTCTATGTACCAAACTTTTTGCTATTTGCATAGATGTGCTAGTAAATTCTTTCATTGTACTTGATTGTGAAGTAGTATTGAAGTCAAATTTTCCATACCAAATAATTTCAACAATTGTATCACATTCTTACTCTGCATACTTTAGATTTTTTTAATAAAGAATTGAGTTGAAAGTCTAGGAATTTTTTTTAGGAAAAAACACATATAAGTTTCATTCTTTAAAAAATTGTTAAGTGGAAGTAGATCCAAGATTGAAAAAAAATACTAAAATGGTAGTCCTATAGCTCTGAGATGGGATTGAAATACAGTAATTCAAATGGTGAGATTGTTTTAGAAAGCAAAATTAATCTTGATATACTATGCTTTTTGAAAAATTGTAAAAATTGCATTTAGAAATGCTATATGTTATTTTTTCCAAGATGATGCTTAGATTGCCTCAAAAACAAGATTGTCCTTAATTTTCTCATTACTAGTCCAAATAGAAAAATCAAAGTTTCATTTGTAGACAAAAATATAGTATTTAAAAGAAAAATTCAAAAAAAATTATTTTGAATTTTCATTATTTTTGAGAGACTACCCGCCAAGTATAATTCTAGGCTTTTGTGGTATAACTTTTGCTCCCAAGCATCAATAAAAATAAAAATTATATTCCCATGGAGCTAATCAGCTTTTGTATCTTATGAAAAAATCTCAAAAAATCTCACCAAAAATTGAGGTCATAAGCACAAGCCCAAAATTCATTTTTTCCCTGCAGGAGACAATGGGACTTTAGGTGTATATTCTTGTTGAATATGATGATTTTTCTTATTCATTGTATTTTATTTTTGGATTTTTCAAAAATAATTATTGTTTGCCAACCTCAACCTACACGTACAATATAAAAGCAACCTTTCATACTATAAAAGCAACCTTTTTATACTATAAAAACAACCTTTCATACATAGAATTTTTTTGCATATTGAATTTTCTAAATGAAGTTGAAATCAAATGTGAAAGTTGAATTAGAGAGTTGGAAGGCTGAGTTGGAAATTGGGGGGGTAATTATGTAGACAAGTTAATGGACAAAAACAAGTACAAATGAGTGGTGTATGTTTCTATTGAGCTTGGAGAATCTAAAACATCCAAAAATTTGAAAATAGGTCATTTTATGTACAAGTAGCTTTGAGAGCGGAAGCAAGCTATCTTCTAAGTAGGAAAAATGTTTTAACTTTTAACAGTGGCATAGAGAGAATGAGCTAGAATCTTAGTATGGCATTTGATAATCATGCCAAATTACTCAACATACAAGTTTCTAACATGTTAAGAAAAAAAATTTACTTGAGTTAAAAGTGTTTTTTTAATAATAATTTTGATTAAATTATAAGAAAATCAAAAAGTGCTTTAAAAATTTAATTTCATGCAAGTGTGTTACTTGTACCATAATATATCCAAATTGGGCTTCTCAAATGCAAGATTCTTCTAGCCTTTTTGAACAAGGAGTGCATTCGTCATATCGAAAATGACAAACTTCTCTTCATTAGCAGAAAACACTATAAGATCAATGAAGGTGAATCAATGAAGAATTATACATCTTGACCTCTTCAATATCAATTTCTCTAATACCACATCCATTGTTCTCCCATTAAACCTTGGGGAACAAACATACCCAGGTCAAACTCAAAGCTCGTTCTATATTATACACACTTTGTTATTGTCATAAAAATATGATAGTAGAGATAACCACAAGTGTAAAAAAGATTCCGGACCTTAAAAAATACTTCCTTGATGCCACTATTACAATCAACACTAGTAATTGTCATACTTGTGTTAAACAACTTTCAATGATAATGATGTGCATAGGGCATATGATATGGACACCACTACTAGAAAAGTGACATTTTAAAACCTTAGGCAATAGATTCATAAATATGAAGAAACTGTACACCACCTCAACATTTGATCATCTACTAATAAATTCTAGCTCTTTATAGCTTCACCACATAGTATCCATATGACACGTTATTTGATGTGTTGAAATTCTCTTTAATTTATCAATATGAATGACTAAAAATCTAACGAGTCTCACAATGGAATTTATATTAGGCAACAAGTATGGTGATTTGGGGCATATTTAACATAAAGAAAACAAACATTAAATTCACGCACACGAGGTATAGAAGAGTGTCATCAACAATAATGAATGTTCTTTCTTCCAGGAATAGGAATCACTTGCAAGAGCAATTCAACCTTGATAAGTTGTGTGGCTAGAAGATAAATTGTGGCTTCGTAGATGTAGTACTTGCCTTTTGAAGAGCTAATTCTAGCATCAAACAAAACTCCATTGCTTTCGTAAAGCTGGAATGTCTTCTCTAAATCTCCACCAATTGATGTGGAATAGAGAAACAACCGCACCTTCTACACACATTCCAACAAAATTGGAAGGTAGTGATTTAAATCCTGCAAACGTAAAAATATAAATAATTATCAATCAAAGAACATGACCTATTAATGCCTATTGATCTGATCCTACATAAAAGAAAAATTAGATTAAGTGCCAGTACCTTGGAACTAAAATCACCATTTAAGAAACAAAATAACCATAATAAATTAAAAGACCTTACAAAAGAAATACAACATTAATATGTGATAGCCAATGAGAAATAAGCCTTTGACAATCATCAGTCATTATTCATAGTCTTGAACCTATTCCAATATTATTTTTCTCTTGTTTGAGTGATACTTTCAATTCCTCTTCAATAACACCTAGGTTGGTGAATCAATCTACATTGCCAAAGAATGCTATATAGGTTTGTATTAATGACTTCATGCCCCAAAGAGCGTTAGTGCACATCCAACAATCTTTTAAAAAATTTGGGATTTTGAATAGACAATACCTATATTTTAGAAGTCTAAATATAAAATATATTTCCAACTTTTGATATGTTTGCACCAAGAGGAATGTCATATGCATACAAGTCATCCAAAACACTCATTGTTTGGATCCCCATTGCATGAGTAGCTTGTCCATTTTTTGTTTACAAAAACCCTCATGGCCTTTTTTAGCTATCAAAATCCAAAATCAAAGTCAATTTGGATTCTTGGGGATGAAATGTTTGTGATAAGAAGATTTTGAAGCGGATTGTAATATGATCAAAATTGGCTCAACGTTTGAAATTACATGCCAAATAGAATGTTATGAATTAAGTGCGAGTCAACAAAATAAAAGAAGACTAGCTCAAAGGCTAAAACTAAAGAGCTAGATTTAACCATTTTCAATCAAGAAGATTCAATCATCATTAGTAGCACTCAAGGCCAAGTGAAACTTCAGTAGTTTCTTTACATCAATATTGGCAACATGTAATTGCAATGTGTGATACCCTGTAATATGAAAAAACTTAATAAAATCAATTTCAAACGACCAAATTAGAATGTTAAAGTTGAGATTATTAAAACATTAGGAATCCAATCCCATCTCCTATAGTGACCTTTGTTACCCATAATTATTTGTCTCCTCCAATCAATGCTTGGTTGGCCTTCAATTAACACCCATTTGGTGGAAGCATATTTGATTAAGAGTCTATGACCACATACCTAGGGTTTTCATTTTGAGCAATCTTTTGCTAAAAAGAGATGAATTTTCTTTTCAGGGAATATTTTGGCAAGATATTTTTGCTTTCATAGTGGATGAAAGCGCATTTTACTACCAAATCTTGGGACAATATTGCTCTATTGCTCTTTGGATGAATGTACACTTTTTGGAATGAATGAATAAAATTTCATCCATATATTGTAGGTTTCATTAATTTCCATGGATGTAAATAACTACAATGAAGATTGCATTCTACATTGCCTATAATAAATGAAGAAACAAAAATGGGCACATGCCTCTGATTGGAAATATTATTCTCTAGTATCCCTCCCTCAAAGAGTGGACTACAACCTCATACTTTGAATGCTTACCTAAGAAATTCATTCAAAATAATAAAAACTTGATCTTAAGAGAGAGTTTGGTTCTTGCATCCAAAGTGAGCTCTCCAAGCAACTCTATAATATGTCCCCAAAATCACAGTCTTGCTTATTGGTTATAAATGCTTGAAGTGACGCAACTAATTTAGTGTCCACTATTTTCAACAAAAGAAGACCAACTGACTGCAAACCCAAATCTAGGCGTGGTATGTCACTACAAGAGAAAGGTGTGTTTTAAGTAGTGTCCTAGACATCACGTCTTTTAAGTAACGTCTTTTAAGTAAGTTTTAAAGTAAAATTTTACTAAAAAGATTGTCTTTTTAGTAAAATTTTACTTTAAAACTTACTTAAAAGACGTTACTTAAAAGACGTGATGTCTAGGACACTACTTAAAACACACCTTTCTCTTGTAGTGATGTTTACCTTCGGTGGTCAACCATGGGTCTTTCCTTCCAGTTTTACAACATCCAACCATGGTTACAACCATTCTCTTAAGTTCCAAAGCATAGATTGTAAGATGGAAAATCTCTCAAATACATAGACCAATCAGTGCATGCCAACGCCCACCTTCAACACTTTTTGCAAGAATTGTCAAGCCGATAATGTTGCTAGAATGAAGGAAAAAGTGAGTACTCCCACTTTGGATGTTCCAAGCAAGCAATTCTATCTTCACCTAGAAGCCCCTTGTTTTGCCAAGCTCATCTAGTTGGCCAATTCTAAATTTATCAAACAATCACAACCTCAAAATCACCAATTCGGGTCGTGAGAGAGGAAGCACTACAAGAGAAAGGGGTGTTTTAAGTATAGTCCTAGAGATAACATTTTAAGTAATGACCTTTTTAGGAGATTTTCAGTAAGAATTTACAAGATATTTGTGTCTTTCTAGTAAAATTTTACTAGAAAGACACAAATATCTTGTAAATTCTTACTGAAAATCTCCTAAAAAGGTCATTACTTAAAATGTTATCTCTAGGACTATACTTAAAACACCCCTTTCTCTTGTAGTGAAGCTTCCTCTTAAGTAATAAGGAGCATATCTCAAAAACAATTTGAAAAACCTACGCAAGGGTAGGGAGGTCAGTGCTCTAAGATTTGATTTCTAGAGCTTTAATTTATGCATAATGAACTAAAATGGTACGAAATAGTGAAAGCTAGTGCTGGAAGTTATTGCCAACGACAACCCTTGTTAAAGCATGGCAGAGCTTGCCTCACAAAAGAAGGTGATTCTCAATCACATGATTTCAAACTCTATGAGAAGGCTAACCCATTATAGACAAAAAAATTGCATTGTGCCCAATTTGGTAATAACCCTGCAAATCAAGAGCTTTAACAACCCCATCAAATCCTCTATCTTTAATTTTTCATAGAAAGTTGAAACCATGCGGTTCAGAACTAATCCTATAGTGGCTTGTAGCACAAGACCTTCAATTTTGGCTTGTTTATCGATTCATTTAACCCCTAAAGTCCCAAGACCATTTTCCTATCAAAAACCACTCAAAACTGTCATTTCTAGAGCAATGAGCAAAAATAAAAACTTTAATGGGTTTTTTTCATATTTTACCATAGGATCTTGTACTAGACTAGTGTAAGAATGTGTGGAAGAAAGTTCAGAAATTTTGACCTTGTAGATTGCAAGATATTTGCATTTAAAGTGAAGGAATCTAGTTTTTGTGCACCTTGCTCAACTACATTTTTTGGCTTTGAACCTTTTTAACTTAAAATTTTTTCTCTAATGATTTTGAGTTTTTGATTTTATATGATGAAAAATTGTGTTGAGAATCTATAAAAAAATTTAAAAAAAGAAACACTTAGTTTTCACTCATTAAAAAATTGTTAAGTAGAAGTAGGTTCAAGATTGAAGGAAAAATTAAATCATTAATAGCTCTAAGATAGAATTGAAATATACTAATCTCAATGGTGAGATTGTTCTAGCAAGAAATCTTGGCCTTGTGAATTTTTTTTTTTTTTTAAATTATTAAAATTGAGTTCAGAAATGAATTATACAAGTTATTTTTTCAAAAAGATGCTCTAATTGCCCGAAAAATAAGATTGACCATAACTTTTGCATAACAAATCCAAATGGAATGAATAAAAGCTTCTCGTGTAAAATAAAAATAAAATCTACATGAAAAAAAAATTTGAATTTAAAGTTTTTTTGAGGCTTTTTTTCTGCCCGCCAAACTAAAATTTGGGGTTTTGGGGCCATAACTTTTGCTCCTAGGCACCGATTGAAATAAAAATTATATTTTCGGAAAGCTAATGTGATTCTCTATCTTCACCAAAAAAAAAATTCAGAAAATCACAAAAATTATTGAGACCGTAGGAGCCTATCCAAAATCTATTTTGTCCCCCAAGGGGACAATGGGACTTTAGGGGTTAATATAGAAAGTTTGCATTCCTACACCCATAGCTTTCTATACTGAATAGGGGTTTTAAGGAGACCTATACTAATTAATTGACATTATACTATATATAAATATCTACCTCTGTTGTATATCAATAGTTTCTTAAGTGTCCAAGGATTGTACATCATGTTTCAAACATCTACAGTTTTCCACAGTAAGTCCCTTTAATTTTTGGTCCCCTTATACCCCTATTCAGTGTCGACAGAATCAAACACCAGGGAACAAACTCAGATTGTGTAACACCGAATGGATGCATTGCCACAGCCAAACCTGATGTGACAGGGGCTGAAAATCGTTCACAGTTGCAAACTGATGTCAATTCCGGTCTCCCCAAAAATTAGTCCAAAATTCGAATTCGCTGAACCTCTCCCTCACAGCCAGCCCAGCATACAAGCATCCACAGTTTTGGATAATATGGCAAGATCATAATAATAGGGCTTCGAAAAGCTTTAGGTTTGATCCTGATGGACTATCACCAGTTCTCACCTTCTATACATTTTGCAACTGATGCTGTCAACTCACATTGCGAAGAAACCAATGGATCTCACTGACACGCAACAAGCTCACAATCCTGTGGAAGCGGATCCCTGCGGATCGTCTTAGCGTACCCTGTACTATGTAATGCAAATGTAGTAAACACAGGGAGCGTATATAAATTTTCGGTGATGCTCACGGGGGAATTACAGCGTTTCTTCTGTGAGGAGCACTTTTTTCCTTTGTAAATCTTCCCTTAGTCTCAACTTCTTCCGTGTTGGAAAATCTGTTTTCCAACACGGAAGAACTTGAGACTAAGGGAAGATTTACAAAGGAAAAAAGTGCTCCTCACAGAAGAAACGCTGTAATTCCCCCGTGAGCATCACCGAAAATTTATATACGCTCCCTGTGAAATTTGTTGCACTCTGTAGTGCAAGTCCCAAGGTATGTAACAAGTTTAGTAACTCCTCCGATCGATCTTCTAGACTGCCGCGGGCCGTTAGATTCAAGGAAAATAGCAATGGCTGTCCGATCAGTTCGAATGCAACTCCCCGATCGATTACTTCTCTCAGTGTTCGTTCTATTTGGCTATCCTAGCCTACACTACCTGTGATCAGATTTGCAGGTTTGGTTCCTGATAAGGATTTCAGGGTGCTTGATTCAGATAACTGTGCTGTGAGTCTTGTCTGAGCTGTGAGCTTTGAATTCCAAACCCTTGACTCATTCGGTTCCTCCAATTTACTAGCACTAAATAATTAATCTTCGTCACCAGAATTCTCAGCGTTGTGACTGAAAACGCAAACAATTTGGAACCCACCAAGTGGCAGTGGCAGTGGCGGAGTTTCAAAGGCAGAGCGATTCTCGCGCAGAGGGGCCATGCCACCATGTCCAGCAAAGCGTCGGTCGAGCTAATCTGGAGGTCAGTAAGTTTGGGAATAATCCACTTGACTTCCAAGTGTTTGTGATAAGATCGAGTGCAAGCTTCATCAGTCGGCGTGGCGACATCAGCGGCTTTGAGAGTGTTATGTTTAAGGTAATTAAATCACGGTCCTGTGTTCGACTTGGAAATGGGATCATAAATTGACGTACTGCATGGCCTTCCAAAGAGGCTGGAGATCTTTCTCGACCTGCAGTGGAAAATTGCATGAATTTCTACTCCAGTCGCTTCACCAGGCCATAGATTCCACTTTTCTTTTACTCTTGGATTTGACCCAGAGGCACAGCATTGCTATGCTATCATCGAAATGTTCGGACCTCCCGAGCTTGCTCTGGAATCGTTTTGAATTTGGAAGCAGACATGATACCCACGTACTGTGGAGTCCATTCACCAACCCTCTCTGTAACATTCTAGAGCAAAGTTGGGACGACTCACCGTTCTCCACAGGGAACTCAAATTGAAAGGATTTCCATCACTGTAGAGAACTATCACATGGAATACTAGAATCAAGGAACACCCGATTACACACATGCAATGCACAAGCATAAGCTACCAACGTCACTGAATCGTGATTAAATTTGTCAAATTATGGGCAAAATTTAGTGTTCTCAAGTTGGCCATAGCACTGGTGTGGACGCAGACTGATGACGTTGTTGAAGTCTGAAGCCTAGACTTTCTGGTCAACCTGGATATAGACAGATTTGTCTAGATATATGAAATCTTGGACGATTGTACCCAAAGTGATCCCTCCAAAGCTATCTCCCAAAAATCACACTCTTAGTTACATATCCTAGAAAGCTTAAATTGCTGCAAACAGCTTGTATCCGTGCTTTTTATGGTACCAAGCATGCAACCAAGGAACGTATAATTCGGAAGATTACACTTTAACAAACAAACAACCTAATTTAATGGATGAATTTATATAGAAGAGCAAGAGAAACTCCCACATGCATGTTTTTCAACATTGCTAGGAGATGAGAAATTCAAGCAATTGTAATTTTCTCAAGGAGACAGCCAGCCTTGGACGTCCCATTCATAATTGGCATCATATATTCTTTGAATGAGACATCTTTGTACTTGCGTAGATGTGCTTCATTGACAAGCTCTATAGGGGTGGAGATGACCTCGTTAGGGCGTGGATTCTTGAAGAAGATGAGAGAGAATCTCGTTGTGGTGGAGTTCAATGCCACTCGATGTTGCACGCTTTGGTATCGTCCATTGCTCCAAATCTATACAATACCACCCAATTGATGAGATTGGTGAGCACTAGACAACAATTGTGGGTTTGAATCCAAATCTTGAGAAGTGGATATTGAAACAAAATCAAGACAACTTCACAAGTGGTGGTAATCATGCTATTCAGTATTTAGATAGGAGACTAAAGGAGTGTTTGCACTTGGTAGAAACAATGATATTAAGGAGAGGCTTTAGAATGAATTTAGATACGGGTCAAACCACATTCAAAGGTACCATTGGGAATACTTTTGTAGGACAGGACTTGAGTCCTTTTCTAAACTTTTGAAGCTCTCAATTACTTTGATGTTGTCATTATTTTTTTAAATTTATGGATGAATAGTATAGCAATGCATCCCTTTAAAGGGATGAAGAAAAAATTTCATAAAAAAAATCTTTCAAAAGACATAAATCATCAATTTTAAGGCTAAATTTAGTGTCTTTATTACAATATAGCATTTTAAATAGACTTTTATCCAAATTTTCTTAACTTTCAAAATATACAACTATCAAAAAGAATTTTTAGTGATTAATTTTTGAACTAAAAATAGTATAATTTTTTAATCAATTTATTCATTTTTAACAAATTCTTGATTTAATCTTTCAAAAAAATTAAACATTCAATTCCAAAAATAGATTTCATGGGACCCTCAATGTGAATAATATACACACTTTCTGTTTTATCACAATCATCATTCAGATTCATTTTTATATTAAAAAAGATGTTCACATGTTTTTACTTTTGAATATTATAGAAAATGAAAAAATATTCAAATTATAGCAAAAGAGTCTTTTTCTAATCTCTCTTATGAATATTTATACACATAATTTTTTTGAATTCAATCACAATATTATTCATTAGAAATTAGACCCCTTTTCTACCATTGAAAAACCTGACAGGTTGACATATAAACTTCAATTGAAACTTTAGTAAATAAGTTTAGATTTATCTATGGATAAAAAAATATTAGTCTTAACATGATTTGATCTACTTGTAGAAAAGGGTTAAAATGACTAAATTTAATAGATTAGCCTTAAAAAATAATAGCTTCAAAGAAGATACATTGCAGATTTCAATGCATCTGATCCCGTTTGTGGTACCTTTGAGTGTGATTTGACCTATACTATTACACTAGCTTCTCTAATACCAATCCTTGCACCAAGGGCAATATATTTAAGTAATCAGGGTTTACTTTTCATAATGCAATTAATGGGAGGATCATTGTTTGGCACTCCTTCCAATATAAAGAAATATGAGTGGGTCCTCTTGTAGGTTGATTGGACCCAAAACGACTCACAACCAATGCATTCACCTTTCACCTGAAGGTGAAATTGGCAACAATCATTTCAATACACTGATATGACATTCATAAAAATGAAATAGATGGGAATGAAGTTCAAAATCAAACACTTCAATGTCTACATCCAGATTACCATGCAAGACATAATCATTTGTCATCTCACTTCACAAATTTTAAATCTTAAAGATAATGAGTTTCAAACATTGAAGAATAGATAATGAGGACACTATGAAAGATACTATCAAGAACCCCAACAAGTAATCATCATGTGATATAGTGATCAACAAGATGAAACCAACAACAATCAATTCAATCCAATGCCACTAGGCAAAGCAAAGTTGCAAAAAATGACTTTGGCATTCACCACTTTAGTGTCCACATCCTCTAAATCCCAAACAAAAAGAAAGCATGCAATAACCAAGCCATAATTCAAAGGGAAGCTAGCCAAGCAGTACCTGCAATATGTCTCCGATGTTGACAATGAGGGTTCCAACCTTGGGCTTGACGGCCAACCACTTGCCGTCTTTCAACAATTGCAATCCCGGGTACTCTTGATACAAAATTGATAGGCTGTGGGGGTCAGTGTGGGCTCGAAGGCCGTGAGCAAGGTCAGGCCGTGGACATGAAATGAAGTCAGCAATGAAGTTTCCAGTTGTATTGTCATGGAACCCCTCAAATTTTTGGGATGAGTCCATGGCTATCCCTTTGCAAAGCAACCCAATCAATCGATGCGATAGGGAATCCATGTGGTCCATGTATTGCATCAAATCTTGGCTGCACCATAGCCAATCAATACAAGTTGGCAACAAAACTTGGGAAAATAGTTGATAGAGCATCAATGTGTTGGGCAGACCTGGCAAAAATAGAATATGACCATGTCCTATCTAAAAATGAAGAGGACCCTAGTGTACTTACGATATCTATCCAAAGTTCAATGAGATCATCACCTTGTGTAAGAAAATTATTAGACCCTAAGATAGATAGCATGCACCTACAGTCCAACAACTTCACCACACATTAATCCATTGTGAATTATAATATATGAAGATCTCGAAGAAAAAAAAGCATTTGATTCTTGAAGGATCAATTGCAATTCCTCACCCTTCTCACACACCAAAAAGATTCCAAGTCTGTCATTCAATAGAGAGCACTCTATGGTACTCCTACGTGAGCTTAGTGAGTCCAAGGATGTTAAGGTTACTCAAAAATAATCTAGAATCGTAAAGGAGAGGCAGCCGCTCAAAAACGTTGTAAGGGGAGGAAAACTGCGATTTAAGATTCCTCATCCATGGGGTCTTCATCGGACCTGGAGGACGAAGCCCTGTGCTACGTACGGTTTCCACCTCTGGATCCTCCACAGTCCAAACTATCCGAAACTCGGAAAACGTACAATTCGGGAAAGAACTCAAGTGCAATGCGATGCCTACAATCCAAGTGGTTCATTAAATACCTGACTTGTCCATCATCCTCTTGCCACACCTGCTCCGCCAACGCTTGCAGCGCATCTCCTTTCCTTTCAAAGAAGAGCCTCTCCGTCCAAGAAGGATGCCGTCCATCCACATCCACGATCATAGTCCCAGGGGCGTACCCTGAGTACTTCTTCGGCATGTCCGCCTTCACCCGCATCTTCTCCTCGATGGGCCTCGCGAAGAACTTCTCCACATGCGCCATGATCTTCTGAATGACCTCGTGGGGAACCCCATGGTTCACCACCTTGAAGAACCCCCACGTCTCCGCAGCCAAAACCAACTTCGTTATCACTTCCTCACGGGACCCTGCACCATCGAGGTCTTCCAAGTCGATGACAGGTAACTGATTCTCAGCAGCGAAGTTGTCGAAGGGGGAGTCGTGTCGAAGCGACTCAGGGAGCACAAACTCTTGGAAGGAGTGATGGTGGTCGATTGCGAAGGACTGGTGCTGGACATCAGGAGCTGCCATGGTGGAAGAAGGTGGCGATGGCGACAATGGTATCAATTGATAGCCGCAAACATATATACAGTGGGGATCGATGTGACCAGATCTAGAGGGAGCGAGACTATAGGATGGATGGGGATCGATGTGATCAGATCTAGAGAGAGCGAGAGTGCAAGGCGATCTGGATTGAGGCTCGGTTGAGTTTGGGAAATGGCAGGCACTCAGGCAGGACTTTAAACACCCTCCCTTTCGCTGTTCTCGGGTGCAGATGGCACTCTGCCAGGCAGGCAGGCAGGTCAGGCAGGTCCTCGTCCCCAATTCCAAAACAGAAATCAGGATCTGCCCACGGTCGGAGGCTGGCCGGCGGGAAGAGGCAAAATTTCAAAGGAACTCCTGAGAACGCGGTTGTGTGTGCGCCGGGGCTGGCATTCTCACGTTTCGATCTCCCATCTCGTATACAGCTCACATTTCTATCACATGCTCTCTTGCTGTGAATCATACTCCTGATTCAATACCTCCTTCAATACGTTCCATCCCGAAATGCTGCCTCTTCTCCTAGCCACCTCGTCTGTTATACTCATTGTACTCATTCAAATTCCGCTACCATTATCATACGCTATCACTACCGTACACTTGAAATGCTTCAAGGCACCAGAGCAAACTTTGTGGTCTCAGTCACGGTAACAAAAAGCAGAGTCTCGGACAATGCAAACTGCAATGAGCTGTCGTGATCGAGGCTAGATGAAGCCGCGGCTGCACGAATAACTAAAATCCTCCCAACCACTCGTGATGTGAATTTGAAGGTTCTGACACGTCAAAACTCAAAAGTAGACCATTTGAGATGGTGTATTCTTAACTGGACTCTAACAGGGAAAACGTGATGTGATCCTCGCTGCAGTAAACTAATAACTTTGCGAGGGGCGATCGAGGAGTACAATTGATCACCACTTAACAAAGGGCCTGACTACTCTCGTTCTTGCTTTGTCGCTGGTCGCCAAGAACGTCGATAGAAAACTCCAGATCTTGGTTCACCTTCCTTCCAACGATCAAACCTAATTTGATTCCAACGATTTTCATCTCTTGTTTTCGTTAGAAAGCATTCAATGCCCTTAGAGCCTTTAGTTGCAGTAAAAGTTGAAAGCCTTGGAATCAAATTAGCGTGAGAATAAAACCTTCGATTAACAGTTCGGAGTGTACTTGGTTCATTTGTTTCCAAAAAAACCAAGAAAACCCGAGGAATCAACATATATAGCTCGGGTCGGATTCGAAAGCTTCCCACCAGCATCCGCAGGCAGGCAGACGGGCGTAGAAACTGGGAATGAGGGTGGAGACTCCGGAAGATGATTCACAGCAAGAGAGCTGTGTACGAAATGGGAGATCGAAATGGGATAACCCCGCTCCCACGTGCTCTCAGGAGTTCACGCCTCTTCCCGCCGGGCAGCCTCCGACCCTGGGCAGAGTGGCAGACCCCGGGCAGATTTCTGTTTTGGAATTGAGGACAAGGACCGGCCTGACCTGCCTGGAGATTGCCATCTGCCTGACCTGCCTGGAGTCAGAAACCGCGTTTCTCACGTGGTGACACACTTAGATTGTTTAGAGCATCTCCACCGGTTCACTGTAAACAGTCCCTTCAAAGGGTTTCCCGTGGCCTCAAGCAAAACAAGGACCCACCAGTTGCGAATTTCGAGAGATTTTGTAACCGGCCTCTCCAAAAATCGCTTGTTGCACTGCAAGCTACAGGGCCCTCCCATGTTTGGCGTTGGCTGTATTTGGCAGGAACACTGACAAGAAGGACCTCAATTTGTGGGCACAATCCACCCCAACCAATCAAGTTATTGGCCACAAGAATGTTCATCAATGATGTGCGCAAGCTATGTGTGCTTTCAACTGCGGTGTTCAACAGTCAACGTTTATTTTCAAATTTTGCATCGGAATCGGTGGGGGACCGGCAACAAGGCGGGGCCTTCCTCTCCCCTGACACACGGCATTCACTGTTTGGCGTGTCCAATATAACGTGAACCGGTGGAGATGCTCTTACTAGTGATCTTTAGCCCCTGAGCGCCCAAGGGGTCAAAATATGGCCTCTCAGTTTTGAAAGATTTTCTTGTTTGATCATTATAATCTTTTCAATGGTATGGTCAAAGGACGTGTCCCTTTCCTTGAGCTCCGAGCCTATGTCCACTACCAATCGGTACAATTAGTTCATGCAAATTTCTTTTTAAGTGATAGATAGTTTGATTGGAATGAATTCCAAAGGGTCTAGATTTGAGCAAATTTGCACCGGGTGCTCAAGGGTTAATTCCGTAAGGTAGAACCACCTATTACCAAACACAACCCCATTAGCATTCAATAGTGTCTGAAATTCAAGAGAGACTAGGACTAATTTTCAAACATGAGTTCTTGATTTTCCATCATCAATTCCTCCATTCTTTTCATGACACATCTGCTTGGTTTAGAGTGCCAAAGTAAACAAGAAATAGTCTCTTAAATGAGTGGTTTCGGAATAGTCTACATATTTGACATGGGTTCACACCAACTTTTGCCTTCTAAAATTCATAGTAATTTCATTTCAAGTGATAAAATTACCAAAATTTGGCAATCTCTTTCATTTCTATATATCTATAGAAATATTTATTTTGCCTTACTATACTCCAGATCATGCCCACAGTTGCTTATTTGGTCGGTTATGGGTGGTTCTACCTTAGCATCACCACCTATCCTGCAAAATGCGGCTTGCAAAATGCAAGGCCATCCACATTGCAAGTTGGGTTGAAATGGTCTATCCCACCCGCAACCTATTAATAAGCCAAGAGTAAGTGAATTGAGAGGTAAGAAACTAAAAGGTACTGGTTACAATTGATCAAATGAATTGCCAAACAATTTCCAACAAATCGAATTGTTGATCAAATTCCAACAAATCAATTTGCAAATGAATTTTCGACAATCAATTTGTAATGTTGTTAATTATATTTGCGATGACTCAACTTGCGATTTGCAATCAATTTGCGATGGCTCAACTTGCGATTTGCAATCAATTTGCAATCAATCAATTTACGATGTAGTTAATTTGCAACTGTCAATCAGTTTGTGAAGTTGTCAATTTGCGATCATTCAATTTGCCGATAAATCAACAAATTTGCCAACAATTTGTAAAAATTGCGTGAGACGTTACAGAGAGATAAAAATGCTTGGCGTGTAGCTTCAGCCTGACACAATCCAGTGAAAAGAGGTTGTTACCCCTGGTTTGTATTAGTTGCCCCTCTTGCTTTCTCAAAAAATTTAAAGGCCATTGATTGTTTGTTTTTTAAAAATGTCTACCTTCGAAGTCAGCGTTGATTTCTCAGAAAATCACAAGCCGTTCATTTTGTGAGATTTAACTTGAGCCTTCCAAATATCAATACAGATACGGATACCAAAATGAATACTGGGTACGGATACAATATTATATACGAATACATAATAAATACTGAATGTGAATACATATATAGATACGGTACAATATTGGATATGTATACAAATATGAATACGGGTACGAGTACAAGATATGGGATGTTGTTTATCCCATATTGTTTGTCAATTGCATTCCTTTCTAAAAATTACAAGAAGGCAGGGAAAAGAGGGAGGGTATGAAAATTTAAAAATTAATTTCAAAAAATTATGGGGGGTTACTGGAGAATTGGATTTTGGGTGCATTGTGACACTTTTGTCACACAATGCACCCAAAAGAGGCAATCGTTGCCTACCCCACTCCTACAGAAAGACAATTTCAACTATGGGTGATTGCAAGAAACACCTGTACTATTTGTTGCGTTTCGTCACACCTTAGATTTTTTGGCCATAACTTCTATGTTTTAGCTCCAAATAAGTCAAAATTTCTAGATAAGATACTCATGACCATTATATACCTTTTCTGATTTTTGAGAATTTTTCAAAAATAATTTTCTATTTTTAAACAGCCCCCGATATTTCTCAAAATGGGTGATTTGGGGTTTTTTAGCTCTGTTTGTACTCAAAAAAACGAATTTTGAGCTGAAATTTGGAGAGGATGGTCTCTTAGTAGACTTATAGCTACTGTCCAAAGGAATTTCAAAAATACTTATTTCTATGTGGTGTGGAAGTCCACAAAAATAGCTTCTTTCTGCATTTTTCTTAGAGTTATGGAACATTATTTTGGTGAGTTTTTTGGTCAAATCTCATCACCAAAATGTTTTCTCAAATGAAAAAATTTTAGATTTTTTTTTAAGAAAAAATCCTATTTTTTACAAATTAAAATGTCAAAGTGGTATATTCTTCAGTAGAACTTTGGACATAGAATTTCGGTGAAAAAAATACCACTTTTGACATTTTAATTTGTAAAAAATAGAATTTTTTTTAAAAATAAAAATCTAAAAAATTTTCATTTGAGAAAACATTTTGGTGATGAGATTTGACCAAAAAACTCACCAAAATAATGTTCCATAACTCTAAGCAAAATGCAGAAAGAAGCTATTTTTGTGGACTTCCACACCACATAGAAATAAGTATTTTTGAAATTCCTTTGGACAGTAGCTATAAGTCTACTAAGAGACCATCCTCTCCAAATTTCAGCTCAAAATTCGTTTTTTTAGGTTCCAAATCGTGCAAAAAAACCTAAATCATGCATTGTGAGAAAATATCGGGGGCTGTTTAAAAATAGTAAATTATTTTTGAAAAATACCCAAAAATTAGGGAAGGTTTTTGATAGTTATAAGTAGCTTTCTTATAAATTTCAATTCATTTAAAGCTAAAGAACAAAAGTTATGGCCAAAAAATAGATCAGCACCTATGGGTGTGACATATGGTTTTAAGTGTTTCGTGCAATCACCCCTATCAACCTCGACTTGCTAGCCATCCCATTTAATAAATCATCCATTTTAGAGGACAAGTGGGACAATTTTGGAGGCCGCTTTTAAAAAGTCATATGTTTTGGAGGATGGGTGGGGATGCTCTCAACGCCTCAATCATTTTTCAAATTTTGGCACATTTTTGTTTATATCTTTGTACAGAAATATCATTTACCACACTTTCATGAAATGGGGCATTAAAGAAGGTCGTCTTTTCAAGCTTCAAATGTTATATTGGATGAATGAGAAGTTAGTTGGATGAAACAATGTCGGTAAGCCCTTTGTTTATCATCTAGAAAGTGGACGTTGATACAATCAAGGATTAAACTGGCTAAATTTCTCCCATGTTCTACCCAATGTTTGGGAATTTTTTGAGTTTTATCGGTTAATTTCCTTCAATTCTCATATTGAACTGGTTTTTGAAGAATGGAGTCTAATTATTTTTCTATTTTTTACTCAAAATGTAAATTTTAAAAGATTTTTTCACCGATTTTTTGCCAATGTTTTTAAATTACAAACGATTTTTTTCCCAATTCCTTTGGCTAACTTTGAACTAGCTGTCGGTTTTTCTGAACATTGGTTCTACCAAAAAAATTGTTGTGCTAAATGTACATTGTGGAAATGAACAAAAAGAAAAGGGATTTTGAACACATTTTCACACCTTATAATAGAAAGTGGCAATTATGTGTATTCATCCAAATTCCAAGTAGCACCCATCTGCTATCAACTTTTCATTCAATAGTAGCTGTACAACCTGGGCCGTTGATCAATTGCATCAACAACTGCATCCGAGGGCTAGGATTAGCAACGATTTGGACTTATGAAGGGGTTGGTCATTAGTATCTTCGCTACATTTTTACTTTTAGCATTAATAAACTTTTGGTTTGGGTACGTGTTTAGCATTAAGTGTTGTTGCCTCTCTTACAGAATGGCACTCTAGAGATCAACATTGCAGATTCTTGGAAGGGTGGAAGTACACTAATAGGAGCCACTCGTAGACATTATTGAGGTGCTTATAGAGGTCCTTAATGAAATATTCCACCAAACAATTGTCGCTTATTCATCTAAAATAGTCTTTAAATCATTCGTAATGGACTCTTATTGCAATACTCTACCAAAATTTGTTGTTTATTCATCTAAAATAGTCTTTAAATCATCTATAATGGGTCCTTATTGAATCCAATTAAGCAGTGGTTACAACTACATTTTAGCCCTTTTGATGTTTAGAAATTTAACATAATTAATTTTGTTTTACATTATATCATGTAGCCATAACTAAGAGACAATGCTCTTCAATTTTTTTTCATATTTCAACTTATATTCAAGAGTTAGAAGGAAGATTCTTAAAAAAAAGGAGGTGTTACGCCCAAGTTGGCTCCTATTAGTGTACTTCCACCCGGAACTGAATTTGTGATGAACTAATCAAATTTAGTTTCAAATTTTTTTTCCCTTCTTGTTTGCTTCCAATGGTGGAATGGAACCTGAGAAATCTGAATTTCTAGAAGCACCATTTTCTGGTTGTAGTCAAATTCTTGGGGGCTCATGGTCTCTTGCATTCAATTGCAATTTGGAAAATGAAGGTTTTGAGGCTGCAATTCAACGACACCTTCTTCAATTGCCATTGTAAATTTAATTGCGGCTCAATTTCTTCCCCCTACATTTGCATTACGGGTAGTCACAATCCCTCCGAGAACCAAAAGAACCTTGGAGATTGGACACGTGGCTTTCGACAATTGGTTTGTTGTGGTTTCCGGATTTCCCAATGTCGGAGGTTCAGAGTGTGCCGTTTTCTTGCCCCATAGGTGAAGAAACAGGCTTGAATGGCAGTTTTCTAAAGAAAATTTTACCTTCGTGCTCCGGAATTTCATCCTAGTTGTTGTACTTTTCACCACTTTGCCAAACAACAATTAGGCACATCCGATCCAATTGGTCCCGAAACCTTCGCATAGTTATCCCAACCCTCATGCTAGTGAACCATCCTCCGAGATCTCATTTTGACTACTTCAAGGGGTGTCACAGCCTCTCCATGCAACAAGGCTCCCAATTGACTTCCCTTTCCATGCATCTGCTTTACAATCTCCAAGAAAATTCAATTCTCGGAGGGCCTGTAACTACCCTTTTTTTTACTTGCTTTGCATTGTGTTGGCAATCAACGTTTGCTGCAATTTACTCTCCATTTTTTTGGTAAACCAACTCTCTTGCTCTTGTTACTGAGCTTGCTTGTGTGGTTTTCAATTCCTTTTGCTCGTTGTGCTTGTTTGTGGACTTTCCTCTTGTTATTGATACTACTTGTTGAGGGTGTTTGGCCGCAGGATCACAATGGAGTAATGGCACCACGATTGAAATTGCTTGACAACTTCAAAGTGCGTTGCTTCGAGTCCAACCACAAATACCAACGGCTTGGGAAAGTACATGTTGCCAAATGCTCCTTTTGGTCGCTCAAGTACTCCTACTACTAGAAGCAATTGTGATATCAACGTAGAGGTCATTCATGTTTCTAAAATGCGGTTGTCGTAATTTGTCTCTCACCCAATGCTTTGTCTGACTTCCAAAGATAGTGTGTTGTCGGGTGATTGCACGAAACACTTAAAACCATATGTCACACCCATAGGTGCTGATCTATTTTTTGGCCATAACTTTTGATCTTTAGCTTTAAATGAATTGAAATTTATAAGAAAGCTACTTATAACTATCAAAAACCTTCCCTAATTTTTGGGTATTTTTCAAAAATAATTTACTATTTTTAAACAGCCCCCGATATTTTCTCACAATGCATGATTTAGGTTTTTTTGCACGATTTGGAACCCAAAAAAACGAATTTTGAGCTGAAATTTGGAGAGGATGGTCTCTTAGTAGACTTATAGCTACTGTCCAAAGGAATTTCAAAAATACTTATTTCTATGTGGTGTGGAAGTCCACAAAAATAGCTTCTTTCTGCATTTTGCTTAGAGTTATGGAACATTATTTTGGTGAGTTTTTTGGTCAAATCTCATCACCAAAATGTTTTCTCAAATGAAAATTTTTTAGATTTTTATTTTTAAAAAAAATTCTATTTTTTACAAATTAAAATGTCAAAAGTGGTATTTTTTTCACCGAAATTCTATGTCCAAAGTTCTACTGAAGAATATACCACTTTGACATTTTAATTTGTAAAAAATAGGATTTTTTCTTAAAAAAAAATCTAAAATTTTTTCATTTGAGAAAACATTTTGGTGATGAGATTTGACCAAAAAACTCACCAAAATAATGTTCCATAACTCTAAGAAAAATGCAGAAAGAAGCTATTTTTGTGGACTTCCACACCACATAGAAATAAGTATTTTTGAAATTCCTTTGGACAGTAGCTATAAGTCTACTAAGAGACCATCCTCTCCAAATTTCAGCTCAAAATTCGTTTTTTTGAGTACAAACAGAGCTAAAAAACCCCAAATCACCCATTTTGAGAAATATCGGGGGCTGTTTAAAAATAGAAAATTATTTTTGAAAAATTCTCAAAAATCAGAAAAGGTATATAATGGTCATGAGTATCTTATCTAGAAATTTTGACTTATTTGGAGCTAAAACATAGAAGTTATGGCCAAAAAATCTAAGGTGTGACGAAACGCAACAAATAGTACAGGTGTTTCTTGCAATCACCCTGTCACCTCAGGTTGTCAATTTTTTGTTGAGCGATGGCAACCAGACTGAGAAGAAGAAGACAAAAGTGTCTACCATCACAATATGGAAGAAGAGGAAGACTGCCCCGATTGTCATAACATGCGGTGGCAAGAAGTTTGGGCGTATAAGTTCACATGGGCAGAGGGGGAGTTCAAATCTAGAGGTGATCATATTGGTATTGTTTGTTGATGCTGCACTATCATTTCAAAATTGAGTTTTAGACATGGCTAACTTTGAAATTGATGTTCTTTCAAATCACAACTAATTTTTCTTCAAACTTCTATAATAGCATGTAGTATATTACACACTACAACTTTAAGGTGCAACAAATTTTTTCATGTAGAAAGATAGGAAATATGGGGATTGCAATTTATTGTAATTTTATTGCCGAAATTGAATTTATTAAGAATTTTGGGAGCCAAAAAGTGTTCAGAGCCCATAGCCAATATTAGAAGTCTTCCAATTCCAATCATTCAAGAATTGCTTTCCCGCTTTCTACTTCATACTTTCTTATTGACTTCTTTGGGACATGTGTCATAACCTTATTAGTCCCAATTTTGGAAAGGAGTGAAAATATATTCCTAGATTGAGTTAAAAAACTGTTCCAGACTCAGTTGGAAATGGTTGCACCATATATGTTGGGTTTGGGTTGTGATTGGCAATGGATACCTCTACCTTAAACCAATTGGACAATTTCCATTTGGGATCTCAGATGCTTTACATAGTAGTGAGTAGCACCCATGGTACACTTTGATATGCAAATGACTGTGATTTTTTTTTAAACCCGGAATTTACTCCAAAAAAATATAAAAAATAAATGGCGTAAAGTCGAGGGCAAAGCCTTGGAAAAAGAGAGCCTGCAAATGAGTGATTCGGTATGGTGAATTCCAAAAGTAGTTGGCCACCATATAAATTGCTCTCATAAATTGAGAAATTGGAATTATGAAGTGAAATTTGGAAATGTTGTTGTACAAAGGGGATTCTACCCTCACGTGCAATTTCACTTAGAACAAACTATATTTTGACCTATTATTATTTCAATGAAATTTCTATGTAAAAATAATTTTTTTGTGAGAAGCCAAAATATTTCATTTCTTTTTATAAGAAGAATGTACGTCTTGACTAGAATCACATGTTACAAGTTTCATGAATTTTGAATTTTTATTGGTTGAAATCTTATTGATTGAAATTTGACCTCAAAATTTTGGTTTTTTTATTTTTACTCCATAAATTGCAAAAGCATAAAATAAAAATTCAAAGTAACATCAAATAACTATGTATTAAAAACATATGTTTTCGCAATTTGGTTTACCTTACAACTAATATGGCTCAATGGTGTTTTTTCTGGCGATTTGGTGCAAATTGCACCAAATCTTATGGCTTGGCACCACACCTATAGGAAAAAATTGTACTAAAAAGGTAGAAATACGCCAGAAAACTTCAAATAAAAATAAAATCTTGGATGAAATTGCCAAATTATGGATGAAAACTGGAATATGGATATGTAATATGTGCTAATATGATATTTGTTATCTAATATGTGGATGAATGTTGAAATTTGGAGCACCACTATAACATTCAATATCGCCACTTTGGCACTTCATTAAAAAAGAAAAAAAGAAACCTGGTCTAGCTCATGCAGATGGATCAACCTAGGCGGGAGGCAGAGAGTGATTGGAGTGGATTGACCTTCTCGCTGAACCTTACCAGGGGTGCATGTAAAAAAAAAGCCCCCTATTTTGGGCCGTTCCAGGGTATATTCTAGACTTCAAGTATCAAATTTGGGGTCTCTAATCGCAAATACGAATTCAAAATTTGCAAAAAAAATCATGTGCAAAAAACAGGGTTTGCCCGTAGGGCTGAGCGAGGGGTCAATCCACCCCGGCCTAGAGAGTGAGCTACCATCTAGGACTATGGAAGCTACCAGAGTAAAAAATGTCATTTTTGCACCAGGTGGCCATCTACAAACTCCTGACAACTAACTTGCATTTATGGAATATTGTTTTTGTTTTTTTTTGTTTTTTTTTGTTTTTAAACAAATGAAACATCTGTGATCTGCTGGGACAATTACCGTGAAAACGGGCAACGAATTATGGCACGATTGGATAGAATTTACCTATTCAAGAATGGTCCTGGCCAGAATCAACGCAAGCTGCTCAGTTATACAATCAAGAGTGATAATGCATGGTCAGATCATTCTCCAATCACAACATCAATTGAATTCGCCACAACTCCACCTCGAAAGAGTCGCTGGAAAATGAGCAACTATTGGCTAGACGCGGCAAGGCCGGCAATTGAACAGGCATGGCACGCTTCCTCTCCTTCTACTCCTTTTTTTGTTAAATTAAAGGCTGTATCAAAGGTATATCGCTCTTTTTGCCGTCGGAAAGCTCAGGAACTCCGGGGGGAAGAAACTGAGGCCAGGGACCAGCATTCATCAGCCACAGTTAACCTTCAAGCCGACCCTGAGAATCCTGACTTACAGAGCCGACAAGGCTCAACTCGACACAAACTCCAAGAAGTAGAAACTCGCCGGGTGAATGGTCTCCGAATTCATGCCCGTATCAGGTGGAAACTTCGAGGAGATATGGTTACTGCGGAGTTCTTTAAGGCGATACGGGAAAAACCTTCCTCGTCAGCTATCACCCGGTTACGAGGTGAAAACGGCAACTTTATTGAAGATCATGATGGCCTTAGTAAAGCCTGCTCTGACTTTTATAGCTCACTGTACACTGCCGAACCTGAATCTCAGGAAAGAACTTCAGCCATGAAAGAATTCCTAGACTTGATCCTAGATTCTCTCCCCTTGTCAGCAAAGGAGATGCTCTCGCAACTTATCTTAGAGGACGAGTTGAAGCAAGCCTTAGACGAGATGGCTTCCCACAAGAGCCCGGGCCCGGACGGATTTACAACCGAGTTTTACAGGAAATACTGGGCACTGATTGGGACGGCCTTTACCGAGATGATTCATCAAGCCATTGTACAAGGATCCCTTTCCCAGGGCATGAACAAAGGGACCATTGCGCTTTTGCATAAGGGTGGAACCCGCGACGATCTTAGCAATTGGAGACCAATCTCCCTGCTGAATGTTGGGTACAAAATCCTTGCTAAAGCGTTACAAAGACGCTTGTAGCCACTTCTCTCAGAAATCATCAGCCCGGACTAGACAGCCTTTATCCCCTCAAGGTATATACTAGACAATACACTGTTGCTTCATGAAACGATAGCATGGGCAAAAGAATCTAGACAGTCCATGATTCTGTTGAAATTAGATTTTAAGAAAGCCTATGATACTGTTCATTTACCTTTCCTCTTCCAAGTTATGGAGAACATGGGTGTTCCAGCAAGCTTCATCCACCTGGTCAAGATCCTCTTCACCAACGCGGAAGCAAACATGTGCATAAATGGCGTAGACACTAATGCGTTTCAGGTCAAAAGAGGCGTGCGACAAGGCTGCCCCCTTGCACCGTACTTATTCTTGTTTGTAGGAGAGGCCTTGAACATAGCAGCAAAGCACCAGATGAAAGTTGGGAACATTTCAGGCATATCACTCCCAGAGCAAACTGGGGAGCAACTCATAAGCCAATATGCGGACGACGTGAATTTCATGATTCCCGGGGATGAACAGATTTTCCACCAATTATCTGCTTTGATTGAAAGATTTGGTCTTGCCTCCGGCCTCCGCATCAATTGGCAGAGAAGCCTGGCTTACTGGCTTTCCCCCGACCCAGCCCCACCTTGGTTAGCTCAAATTGAGTGTCCCTGGGCTGTTGAGCGACAACTATCAAAGCTACTTGGGACCCCGTTTGGTATTGACCTACAAACACCAGACATCGATGAGTTTCTCGAATCCAAAATACGCAAGAAATTAGATTACTGGACAAGTATCCACCTATCACTGGCCGGTCGTGTGGTGATTGTCAACTCAGTTTTACTTAGTACTCTGTGGTATTTCATTTGTATTTGGGGAGGATCACTTGGGAGCATCAAGAAGATTAGAGCATCTCTCCGGGACTTTTTGTGGTCAGGATCCACTCACCGAAGCAGGGCGAGAGTAAGCTGGAATGATTGCTGTGCGTCACTATTGGCGGGAGGACTCAACCTTATCGATCATGAAGAAGCTCTCCATGCACTAGTGGCCAAGTGGATCTTAAAAGCAATGACCCCCGGATCCTCGAATCTGCAGCTTTTACTAAGGTTCAGGATTCTCCAAGTCAGGCCACAAGCTCGGGGAACATGGCCCGCCAAACCACACTGGATTTTACTCCACAAGTTCAGAGCTACTCGCGGATCTCGTGCATGGGATCGAATCATTCGATCCTGGAGGATGCTTGTTCGTCATGTTTCAACTTCTCCCCCAATCAATCGTGACGAAGTTCTTTCCACTCCGCTGTGGTGGACCACACACTTCATCGGAGGATCCCACGGCTTTTCTACAGACATGGTGGCTTTACTTATGAAAAATGGCCTCAATCAAATCTCACACATTTGGGAAGATGAATCCCGTACGTTCATGCAATGGAACAAAGCAAGGGAGACTTTTGGGCTACTACTCAATGAAGCCCAAGCTTATCACCGGTTGATAAACTCGATTCCATAGGAGTGGATTTCCCTTATGACGGACAATCACGAAGTCACATGGCCCCAAGAATACTTGGACATCTTCATCAACAAAGAGGACACCATCCCATCCCTGGTATGCGCATCCAATCCTCACTTCAGACCCCTTGTAAGAGACAATCAACAACTGGTTGAAATCCCTCCAGGTCTTACCTGTTACACTATTGGTGCTGTTTCATCATCACTGAGGGTATATCGGTTCCCGGAGCCGTCAGAGGAGCTGCTCGCTAATGGTTGGATCCGGAGGGTCAGGGTGATTCATCCAAAAACCGGCCCACCTATGTACATCGGTGTGGTAGCAGACCTCCTATTCGATCCTAGCAGATGGATTTGGGGCGAGTCAGACCCCCTTCACTCTTACACTACTAAGATGGGACGCAAATTCATATCTTCTCGTCAAGCTCTTTCGAAGCCAATCTCAGAGAAGTGGCATGGAGACCTGGTGACCGGATATCGTCCCAATTGGAACGAGGTTTGGAACAAGAATCGCCCTCAAAAAGATGCTGGTTTCATTTGGTCGGTGCTCCATTGCGCTGTTGCCGTTCACTGCTGGCGGAAGGTAGCAGCTCCCAACATTTCCACTACGTGCAACAGTTGCCAAATGGGAATAGATGAGACGATTCTTCATCGGTTCCATAATTGCGAGAAAACAAGACATGCGTGGGATTTTGCTTTGACAGTTCTTTACAGGGCGCTTGAGATTCCGACGGGCAATGGCAAGTGGTACTCGCTTACTTGGCAACAGTGTGTGCTTGGATCCAAGTTACCCAGGCGCTTGAGGAAGGGGTCCACAATGTGGTCACTGTTTAGAGGATTGGTTCTGTGGGTTTCTTTGTTGGATCGCAACTCATGCTGCTTCAACAATTCACCGTGGCCGGCCCAAAAACTCGAACAAACCTTGTGGGAGGCCCTTCTCGACCATGCCAGATCTGCCTAGCTTAAGGTTACGAACCTCTGTGAACTCTATCCGGACAAGGTCGATACTTTCCTCCGAAGGTTCGACAATGTGTGGCTACAAACTAGCTTCTTCGGGATCAGACGGTAGCAAGTCATCACCTGGAAATTCGATCGGCCAAAGCTTGGATCCTTTGACTGAGAGGCGTATTGTCTCCCTTTCTGCTCGGGCTCTGGCTTTGAGTTTCTGTTTGGTGGTTGCTGCGCAGTTTGGTTCTGATCGTTTTAAAAAAAATATAGACACACACTCGAAAATAGTTATAGCGAAGGGCTCTTGTGTGTGAAAGTTGTAGAAAAGGAAATTTTTTTGCCGTGGGCTGTGCCTGCTGGTTCATTGTTCTGTTTCCGTGATTAAGGTAAACCAGCCTATGACAGGCCAAGTGCCTAATACAGACATCTATAAGATGACCCATTACAGTTTTCCATCAATCTGTGCCAGGTTTTTTCCAATTAATGTAAGCAAAACTTTATTAGGTAGGTTGATGGCTGAAATCAATGTTTTGTATGATGGTGATGGAGATGTTAGAGATTGTTTTAGGAACTCGTCCCTTTCTAGTGTAATTCATTACATGAATTAACTTTTTTTTATTCCTTTATGTTATGTCCATGTTAGAAAATATTTCAACCATGTTAGGAAATATTGTAACTGCATTGGGTGGTTTGATGACCACCATGGGTATAGTTTTTGATGGTTGTGGGATAGTCTACAGGCTGTTTTGAGCCATCTGGCCAATTCACTTCAAAAATCTGTAAAAAATTCATACTTTGTCAAAAAAATAAAATTTCGATTGTTCTACCAATTTTTCATGTTTGCCTTTATATGAAAAAAAAATTTCAAAATTTCAAATATGTCAACAAGGCAAACCAGGCAATCTGCCTGTCATAGGCTGGTTTACCTTAATGGAAATTGTCCATGTTCAAAAAAAAAAAAAAAAAAACATCTGTGATCTGTCTGTTGTTTGAGCATCTGAGGTACAGTACTCCCACACTTTTCATGACTGAAATTATTGGTCCTTTGTGATGGCACCATCTCCATTGATCTCGTGTCGGGGACAGGCCGTTGTCAACCGTTACTTTTTCAGACTTCTTTTTTCACCTCAAACTGGGGGCCAATGGGAGTTGCCCACATCAGGGCCTCGCACATGGAGGGGGGTGAGGGCCAGCTCGGACTCCCAACGGAGAAGGGCGGGCCGTGGCCCCTCTGCGCTTGTTTGTCGGTCTTTGTACTCTTAGTCTCTCTTTGTCTTTTCTGGTCTGTTTTGCTCTGTCCCTCACAGGCCACTTGTGGCTGGTGCCTTGTATTTTATTTTTGCAATGAAATTACGTTTCATTTGTGTCAAAAGAAAAAGAAAGGGTAGGCCCCCACCACCAGCCATGTGGCTGCCTTCCAAGAGACCGGGACCACCTGTTTTGCCCTGCCAGGATGAAATTATCAAGATACTAAAGGTTAAATTCATTTGCATTCACAGTGACATTTAAACTCATTTGCATTTGACATTTAAATTCATTTAAATTCACTCATTCATTTAAATTTGTTTTCATTCATTCATTCAGTTTAATTTAAATTCATTCATTTGCATTCATTTGACATTTGCATTCATTTGCATTCATTTGCATTCATTTGCAAATTATAGCATATGAGTGCAAGACCAAGATTTCACATTGAATCTCAGGGAAGGAGCATATTCCCATTCATTTGCAATTTATTCAATGTAAGGAGCATATTATTGCAAATTATAGCATACAATCCATTTCCAACCACTTAAGCAATTACGCATATTTGGAGTGCAGTTTTTTTGAGTGCCAAATTTTTTCCTTGTACAGAAATAGAATTTGAAAGGATTATATATATTTTCTAAATTTTATTACACAAAAGTAATTACTATGAATTTTTTAGTGGAAGATTCTTTTTGACCTATAATGGTCACATAGACCTTTCTATTTCTAGCCATAGACTAATTGACTAATTGACAAATTGACAAAGGACTGGTTGCATATTGATAGCCTTATAGCCAATCATAATGCACCACAACTATTCCTTGAATTGCGCCACAACTTCACATAAATAAAGCAGTCTACAAGTTGAAAATTGTGGGACTGGTTGGAAATGAGTTGGGTGGTTGGGAATGGGTCAGCTACCATATATTGACATTTGAAGTTTTTTTCCTAAACATTCAAAGTCTTTTCCAAAATTGACAATTTGGGAAAAATCATTATAAAGTATTATTTTGAAGAATATTTTGGAATTGGTATTCAAATGAAAGTTGCAGGTTTTGAATTTTGGATTCCATTCATACGGTTAGATTCACCAATGATATCACCAAGTTGTTTTTTTAATAAATTTTGAAAGGAAAATTTCAAAATTCTTTCAAAATTCAATTACAAGTACAATATTATCATTTTTTGAGTGAAACTTGTTGGAATGGATTTGAAAGGAGGTTCTCTTGGCATGGTGATTTTGTGAAAATTTTGTGTTCTTTACATCTATGACTTCATTTTTTGCAAATCTAGTTTTGAACTAGAGTCAATGCAATTTTGACTTGGTTAACCACTTGACATACTTCCACATTTGTAATTAAAAAAAATGCTAATAACACCAAATCCAACCGATAGATAGGACAAGAACTTGACAAAGTATCTCCACAAATTAGGATGACTTTCATCCAAGAAACAACGAGCAAGAAACAAGAATACATATCTATTCATCATATAGACATAATTTTAAGCTATTGCCATCTTGATACGTATAAATTGGATGTTGGAACACTTTAGAGTTATTGCATTTCCATTCATTCATTTTTGGGATGTTCTTGCTTGCAACTGCATTACACAAGACACAAAGTAGCCACCAGAACTCTTGTTTTCCACTTGCATATGAATTCTTCATGACCATGATTAATTACTGTCCTTCTTTGGTTTATCATATGATTCCTAAATCTGTCACTTCGAAGCCCAATTGCAACAGTTCCAGACCCGTATTGACAATCAGTTTGTGTATATGTAAAATTGCATACACAACATCACAAATTCTAAGAATACAAGGAGAATGTACAATCACAGTGTACCAAGAGAGGGTTGTGTACAATGCTTTCTAGAAGGTCCATGATGGTGTAAGACCACTTATAGACCACTTATGTGGCAATCAAGTGCAAGATGAAGATGCTTATTTATGCTATTTTAAGTTATACTCATCCTTTTGATAAAAAAGATTTGGCAAATCCTCAACAACCCTTTTTTCACTTTTTGAGAAAGTACCAAGATGGCAATAGCTTAAAATTTGGTGAAGCATTGCATTTTCACATTCATCCATCCTTTGGACAAAAAACACTTTCCAATCATATGCATGCACTTTTTCATCCAAATTTGACAACTTCATCCACTATTTGAATAGAAATGGAAATTTGTTGACAAAAAAAATTTACTTCTATCTAGCGAAAAGTAGACATTTACTTTGAAATAATGCAATCTGACCCCATGGCCCCATGGTGCCAAAATAAAAAGGGCTGATCCCCAGTTCTAGTTTGGATGGGGGATTGGAGATATGCTGCCCCCAAATTTAAGCTTGGTCAGTTTTCTGCTATATATCGCCAAAAGAATCTGCCCCAGTCCATACATTTCTGAGTTAATAGTCCCACCGCCAGCCCTCTGCAAAGTCGGGAAGAAACCGTCCCATGCTCCCATTCCTCACCTTCAGCAACCAAAATGGACTTCAATCTCCAGGATAGAATTCTCGGCATGCCATAGACCAAGCTATGCACACAACCCGCTAGCAACTCACCGCCTGCCATACCAACAAACATAATCCATGCTCGCAGCACACATTGTAATCGCACCAAAACCTGTGCATCCATCCTACCAATGCAACTAGCTTCACTTTCTCCAAGATCGCTCCCAACAAACCCAATCCCTGCCCACGGTAACTACCAGGCTTGGCAAGTCCCAAAAGCCTGATATAATCCGTTCCAAAACCCTAACAAAAGGCATGAGGATTTCAATTAGGATTCAGGGTTTAGGATCCTACTGTTCAACCAGAGCAATCAACAAGTGGAAAATACACGGTCACAATCCCAGATTAAACCAACCACACCCAAGAAGCAGATTGAAGACTCAGGGTTCGCAAAAAATGTTTTATAGATAACTAGGACTTCCAAGTACAAGGACCACTACTACTCTAGTTCATCTGGCGGATGAGGGTATTCAACATGTCCTCTCTATTGCCAGCATCGCCATGTTCAACGTAGTGATTCCGCTTCTTAGTAAGGCCACCAAGAGGAGCGCTCAGTTTGAAGGGCCACAAGAAGTTGTTGGCCTCCTTGAAGTGAGGGCCGACAGTGTAAATCTCGTGGACAAGATCCTCAATGCAGATGATGCCGAACTTGCCCAGGGCCTGCTCGATGACGCTGTTGTCCGTCAAAGGAGTCCGGCTCTTGCCCTGCTTGCCGTAACCACGCTTGTAGATCAATTCCCTCACACTCTTCAGGTTAGGGTACCTGTGAAAATAAGAAGATAAGGCCCACAAAATTTCAGATCATGAATTGTCATGGAGAAAATCATTCTAAAATCAGGAGGAGCCGCAGCAACCGAGCGGAGGGGTCAACATAATACCCGTAAGTGACATAAGGCTCAACCCTGCGCAACATGCTAACAGTCGCCTGATTCACTTTCATGAAAACTCCATTGAAAATCTGCTTCAGCCTCAGCAGCTGCATGATCTTCCTAGTCTTCGGGTGCATGTCATTGACACTGCATCAACCAGAAGACAAAAAGTTCGGTAAGCAAAAAACACAATTTCTAATCGTAGGCAGCACAACAACGACATGGTGCACGTCAAGTCTGGAACCCCAACTTCAAAACCTGACCTAATAGAGAGAATTCAAAGCCTGAAATTACCACCCTAACCTAAATTGGCATTTACTCCGGGTGCAAAACTTACCCGCGAATACGAATGACGAACATGAGCTTCGCCTCAGATTCGACATAGAGCCCGCCCTTCAGCTTGGCTTCCCTCTTCAACCTGATCAAATCAGCCTCCTGCTCGCTCACAGGCAGATCCAGTGTTTAATTTCATTTTCGATATTCGCTAGGGTAGTTCCTAGGAATAAGGCTCCTAATTCTAAGTCAACTAATTCTGGCGAAATTTGCATAATGTTTTTGATGCTTTGGCACAGTAGCTACAATACAATATATAACGAATTCTCATTGAAAGCTAGTAAAATAATTGCATCGGATTCCTAAAATTTCCTAGACCATTAAGTTTGTCAAAATCTCACAATAATTAACTATAAATAGAAACAATTGAGACAGCCCCTCCGTAAGCCCCCACTCCGAAACCCAAGACAGAATTCCTAAACCTCCATGAAAAATTCATGAAACCGCACCTGGCCACGGTAGTCCCGAATGTACTGCTCAGCGCGCTTGAAGATGAGCGTGCGACTGTTGGAACTCTTTTTCTTGGCGGACTCCAACTGCTCCTTGCGGTTGATCGCCCACTGCTCATCGCGCTTGCGCTTCTTAAGCAGCGTCTCCGGCACGACCTTCATGGCCGGCGCTGCGTCGGCAGCAGCAGGGGAATTATTCTCGACCTCCATAAGAGGAAATAGCGTTACCGGGTAGTAGAGCAGCTGCAATCACTGCTTGAAAGCAGAGCTGCGAAAGGAAGGTCTTCGTCGTTGTCGCCCGCTCTTGCGTTGCATTCAACTCCAAACCCTAACTCCGAGATCTATGCCAGGGAAGTGACCCTTAACCCTTAAAGGGCGGATTGGTGACCATGAAAAATATCACATTAAATACCGTGGGAATCATTGGCTTAAAAAAAGGCAAAAACACTCATTAGATGTCAAACTACTGTAGAAGACTTTCCCTTTTTACAACAAAATTTTGAGGATGAATAGTTACATTTTTGTCCTAAACAAAAAGATTCTATGTCATTCATTGAATATAAAATGTTCGCAATGGAGTTTATGTATTAATCAAATTTTTGTGTCATTACATAATTAGAAATGTGGTTATAAACTTTCAACTACAACTACAAGAAAACATTCATTTAAAAGAATTTTTTCAAAAGCTATGAAGAATCATTTTTCCAAACAAGCAAGCTTTTAAATTTGGAAAATGTCATTTTGTTAGGTTTTTGGAGTGGTTGAATGTTATTACAATCATCTATTAGCTTCTAGAATGGAATTTTTATTTTTGGTTTGGGAAATATAAATATTTAGGGGCAATTAGGCAATTTAATGCCCAATTGCCTCAATAAAAGTGGGTAGCATCAAGCCTACAGAAAAAAAAAGTGGGTAAATGTGATTCTTGTTGTTGGGTCTAAACATGGGGCTTTTTCAGATATAGAGGTAATAGAATTTTTGGATAAGACATGTAATTATTATAAATTTTCAAAGTAGAACTCCCTAGGCCACTAAAATTGTCACATAGCTTGGTCATAATATCAAAATCTAGAGAATCAATAGCTAACCAATTGCAACCAAATATGGGAACAATTTAATTGAACTTTTGGAAACACTTTCAATAGAAGTCTATTTGCCAAGAATGAATACACAAATATTTTCACCTTACAAAAAATGTTTGTTGTCCCACCATTGGTGATGCTCTTAGGTAGTGCCTAACACCACAAATACTCCCCTCCAATCTCAAGCCTCTACTATGGTAGGATTACTTTACCAGTGTGTAAACGCGCCCAATGGTAGTTCAATGGTCATAACATAGCTGAATCATCGCAATTCATAACCGGCGAATCCAGATACCCGGGGATATCGAGGCCCGGCAAAGGCACGTCTACGTCAAGCCCTAACCCTAACCCTAGAGTTACAAATGCTAAGGAAAGCCCTGGAGTAGACCTTTCTTTCACTTCTTCGTCGTTGTCTGGAGGCGGAGCGGCACAGCATCTGGTACCATGCAGATTTTCGTAAAGACCCTAACGGGCAAGACCATCACGCTCGAGGTAGAGAGCTCCGACACCATCGACAATGTGAAAACCAAGATCCAAGACAAGGAGGGGATTCCTCCTGACCAGCAGCGTCTCATTTTCGCCGGCAAGCAGCTCGAGGATGGCCGCACTCTCGCCGACTACAACATCCAGAAGGAGTCGACGTTGCACTTGGTGCTGCGTCTGCGGGGCGGTATCATTGAGCCCTCGCTGATGGCTTTGGCCAGGAAGTACAACCAGGAGAAGATGATCTGCCGGAAGTAAGTCGGGTGTCGTTTTCCGTTGTAGGATTTGTATCTTTTCAGAATTTGTTGTCGTTCGAGAGTGTTTGGGGGTGTAGGAGATTGAGTTTTTAGGTTTCAGCGAATATGTTAGGGTTTGGGTCACAGGGTACCAGATAACTTTTGTTCCTGTACGTCTTTTTTGTCTGTAATGTATTTTTGCGCTACTGTAGTTCTGTGTATACTGTTCGCCTGTCTTCGGGTGACTCCGAAGAGTCGTGGCGGTGGACTTCTAAAGGACCTTCTAACTGAAAAAATCTAGTTTTGACATCGAGAATTTGATAGCACTCAAATCTCTCAGTCTTACCACGTGTGGTCCTTTTTTACTATGACGTAGTTCGATTTTGAGAAATGTTCTACTGTCCATGAAGTATCGCAATTTCGCAGATATTCGAGAAGGTTCTTAATAAGAAGGTTTGAGTGTACGTCACAAGTCCTATTTATCAGCATTAGATCATCCCATTATTGTTCGCAAATTCACATGTTCCTTGTATTGTTTTGAAGGTGTTACGCTCGTCTCCACCCTCGCGCTGTGAATTGCCGTAAGAAAAAGTGCGGACATAGCAACCAGCTTCGCCCAAAGAAAAAGATCAAGTAGAGGTCAAGCTATCGCAGTTTTTTGTGGATCTGCCAAGATTTTGTTGTTCCGAGGTGCAAGAGTGCACACAATTCTGTAGTGAAAGAAAGTTTAATACAATGTGTATCTCGGTGCCTTTGGACTACGATTCAGGGAATTCCTCTAATCGGATGGACTCGTTGCTCTACGTGGTTTTTGCTCTCAGACATTCTGTTTTTGATTCTACGTCCCTGGATTTTGTAGTTGCAGGAGTATTTTTCTGAGTATTCAATGAATGCGGTTGATTGCCGAATGGTATCTCATTCCCTACTTCAGAGTTTGATATCTGATTTGTAAAAGTTTGGGATTTTTTGAAAAGATGAGCGAGTCTTTCACACGGTCTCGAGTCTTGGAAGTAATGGGTGCATTATAAAAGCAATGATTCTTCACACTTTTTACTGTCACGGAATTAGGCTTCTACGGTCAAAATTGTGTTGAACGACAATCGAGAACGGAACGAGTGTGGAACGAGAATCGAACCGGTTAGAGACTGCAATCGAAGGTGTGCATTTTTCTACTGAAGCTTTCCTTCGTGCTTCGTTACGATGTCAGAGTGCCCTGTGCTAATGATTTTCGCTAGTAGACAGCGCTTTAATCGTTCAAACTTACACGTATTCTTATACATTCTGAAATGTGGTAGTTTTCAGTTAGCGTAGTATGGTACATCACCTCGAGTGTATATCTGCTTACTACTTCTATGGTGGAGAGTTCTCCTGTGATTGGTCATGGACTTCCTTCAATCTTGTGCTCGTATTGGCCATTCTGTTGCCAGGTATGGAGGACAGAACGACGGCAATAAAACCATTTTTGTGTGACATCCTGTTTCATGATCTTTGGTGTATACCTCACAAGATCACAAATAAGATTCTCAGCGCTGTGTTAGCACTGTTCATTAATTGCATCCCTTTTGCACCTGATCTTTCAGTTCTTCACCTGATCCTTCCGAAGTGGCAAGAACGGATTAATGTATTGGGGCACTGATACTCTGTGTTGGAGGCGGGACAAGACATGAAATTACTTGTCGATGTATAAGTTCTCGGAGCATTCTACAAGTACAGGACGGATTTCCGGGCAATGCGTTTGGAGAAGATACTTTGAGCTTTGCGACTTAGTTTGAAGGTGTAAAGAATCATTTGACTTTCCAAAGTCTGGGATTGTAACAGTTCTTGAAGGATGTCCATAGTTGGAGACAAAACTGAAAACTACTTCGATGAAGAGTACTGGAATAACAGGTACACTCGAGATTCGGGGTCGTTTGACTGGTACCAACCCTACAGAGGAATAGCTTCTCTCATCAAGATGTATGCGAAAACGACGGATGAAGTATTGATGGTTGGCTGTGGGAGTGCACGTACGCGATCAATTCTCTCCCTGTTCTCTTTTCAGATTTTAAATTTCTTGGTTTGATCTGAGGAATCTCTTTCAGTCTTCACTATTACTGCTTACTTGGGGAGGCTTGATGTGATTATTGGGTTTAGTCAGCAGCACATTGATGGGAGAGGTGGAAGGCAAATAATGTAGGGGTTATAAGAGCTACCAGTCAGTTTATCTTGCAGGGAACACTTTGATGTGCATCCACAGGACAGTCCAAAGCAAATGTCAGTACACCTAATGGCAACCCTTAACCATCTGTGTAGAGTCTTGTCGAAAATGTACACAATTTGAATGTCCGAATCTTCGTAATTTTGTGTACACATATAATCAATACTTCAAAAATTCATAGCATATTCATGTAATGTCCAAAAAAGTACATTTGAATCCTTTTACAATGGTCAACAAGACCCACAAATTTGAGTTAGTCTAAATATTAGTGTTACTTTTAGATGCTAATTTAGACTCTTTTAGGTGTACTCTTTCAAAGCTTCTCCATCACTCACCGTAATAATGTGGATAAGTTGATTATGCTGTGCTCTTTAGCAGAGGTAGTAGTTTTAGGGGTTGATGGGATAGTTGACAAGTCTCCTCCATCTCTTCTTCTCTTCATCTTTCTCTTCGCAGTATTTCCACAGCCTGTACCTATTCGGGAGCAGATGAGCCTTGCTGCACATGCCATTTCGCTATGTGATTGCCGAAGTTTAGCAAGGCCCGAAGTTATGGACAGTGTTTCGGAGGGTTGGTGGCTTTGATTTACTTTATTGTGGATATCCTCTTAATCCTAGGGTTTGTCCAAGTCCACGCTTTTTATAATGTGTCGTTCCAACGGTTGAAAATTTTAGGATGATAGTCCAACAGGGTGTCTTGCTCTCTTTGCTTGCTGTTGTCAATAGTCTAGGTTGAACTGGATGTGTACAATTTTCACCAATCCAGTAATCGTTGCTCCTTGTACTCAATTTGCACTGCCAGAGCAGTCCTGTCAGAAGAAATGGTGAAAGATGGTTACCAGAAAATCATGAACATAGACATCTCGGATGTTCTGATTAAAGTCATGACTACGAAATACAAACAAATGCCGCAACTTCAGTGTAATTCCTAAACTTTGTCGCTTGTACTCCCACGATTGTTTGAAATGGTTATTTACTTCGAAATTGCATGCTAGGTAGTCACGGTATGGGTACCTTAGTGCTCTTTCCATATCTCTGCTATAATGTAAGCATAACATTCCCCGCTATTCGCATTACCAATTTTTTTTATTTTCGTCATAGTACTGAAAGCTTGACAGATGATTCAGAGTGCATAGCTGAATTGAGTGAAAAGTTGTGGATTTTGGCAGCGCTTTCCATCTTGAACCTAAAATTATTATGTAAAATGAATCTAGATTCGTTTTGTGGAGGTTTTGTGAATTTAGGCATCTGTAGAATCACTTTTACCAACTTTAATTATTGGATCATTTAAAAGTCATTCATCAAAGTAATGCCTATATTAATTTGGTCAATGGATAATTGCATGACTATTGATCATGGTGATAGGACTGTCATTTCATGGTTAACGAGAACATCTCTTTCATTTTTTTGGCAAATTATCTCCGTTGTTGCAAAAACGAGAACCACTCATTGCCATTGCAACAATGTTTGTCAGAAAATGAAGAGGTAGGTGATGCAAAGTTGCTAAAACATTCTTACGTGTAGGGGTGTCTCAGCACCCTTCAAAAGGGATTCATTTCTTTCTGTTTACCATTTTGAGTTCATGTCAAGTGGGAGATCCAAGAAGACAAGCACTAGCCATGCATGCCTTCTTTGGCTGCCCATTTACATTGGAGAAAGGTGAACTCTAAAGAATGTTGTGTGCGTGACATGTTGGATTGAAATACTTCTAATACCGTCCGACTCTGACTTGTGGAAGACAGATAAAAAAATGGATGTCCGGTGCATGAAGGAATTTGAAGACAAATCATTTCACTGTGTTTTGGATAAAGGTGACTGTTAGACGATACATCAGTCTGAACTTGCTGAAGAGATTCTTTCTGTGTCAATGCATTTTGTGAACCCAAATAAGAGAAATCACTGAATGATTGCCTAGAGGGTTTTAACATCATGATAAATTTTGTCCTTTGTCCTTGTTTGCAACTGCATAATTGAATTTCGAGTGATGCATTGCCTCTTGATTAGTATTCCCTGGTTTAACTTCTAATATCGATGTTCATTGCAGGCATGCTGGACAACCTGATGGTAAGAATTCTCAGGCATGTGTGAACCTCTTCCTGAAAATCTTAGAAGTTAGAAACAATTTAGGGTCAAATTCTGGAGTCGACTCAATCTTTCTTTACTCTGATTTATCCTATTAGTGTGCGTTACTATTTTACCAAATTCTTGTTATCTTAAATTAGAACAGGCTGAAAATATTACTGCATTGAACTAGTTTCCACAAAAAAGTAGTGTAGGGACATCAATGACTGTAGCTTTTCTTTCAAGGGCCACACAGGCCCTGGAGACAAATCGTCCAACAGGCTAAGGTAAAAAATTTTGTTGATAATTGGAGAGAGAAGAACATTGTCTGCAAAGGACCTAATGTGACTTTGGCATTATTCTCTAGCTAGAAACTGTTGGGCTGACGGGTGTAGAAAGATTGGCATGACTGCTCTCAATGCGTGGTAACAGTGTGGAGCTAGTGCACAAGCATGTGTAGCATCTATGCTTTCAGAGGTTTACAGGTCCGTATCTTGTAAATGTGCTTGCAAAATCGTAATTAATGCTTTTCCATGTATCTAGTAGCAAGAGTGGACAATAATGGACAATTTGATAAGGTCCATAAATTGACCACGTAAGGGCTGGAATTGAATTTTGGGGAGGTGAAACTTCTTGAAACATTTTTCAGTAAATTTTCTTTGGAAGAGAAGTGGAATTGTCATCTAACCCAAGTCGTTTCATATTTTTTGGAGCTTTCTGGGATTAGTTATGAAACTTTGAAGTTAAACTGGCATAGGGCTCCAAAACCGTCCACCCCCTACATGTACACAGTTTGTACACCAGTGAATGCTATGAAAAAACAGCATGTACAAATTGTGTACATTTTAAAGGTGGGTGGTTCTAAATGCCTAAGTGCAGTTCGAACTTCCTACCTTAATTAGCAAGCATCTGTGATTAGAAAAGTCGACAAGTTTGAGGAATAAATTCTCATACTTGAAGGACTAAAATATGATCAGTTTTAGTGCTTGAGGATGTTTTTTTGCAAATTTGAGGCACAATGTGACTCTGAGAGGTATTTGTGTATCTGTAGACTCTTGAAGCCTGGAGGCATTTACTTCCTGGTAATCCACAGCTCAACCTTTGTTAGTTGTGCACTGAACAACTCTATGATTCATGTCAATTTTGTGAAAATCGGCAGTAGTTTGACATTACTTTGACACTTATCAGGATGCACTGCCTGAAATGTATATCTATACCTGTTCTAGTTTTTAGAGCTTTGTGTAAATCTGTGTCACAATTTTTGGCGCCAGAATTTTTGAGCTAATTTAACGAATTGACAATGAAAAGATATTAAGAGGATACAGTTTGCATCACCTTAATCATTTTATCTATTCTGAAGAAATGTGTTTTTCTGAGCTACAAGAGCGAGATTAAATTTTCATCACTACATGTGAATTACACATATAATTTCAAAGTGAGAGACTGTAGACCAGTACTGTCATCCCATTTTCATTTCAAATGATTTAGCTGCTACACGCTCAGCCAAGTCATCCTTACATAAGGCCAACCCCCTGTTGATTGAAAGAGTTGAGTTGTCATTGGTAAGAGGGGTTTAGTGTATGAGACATGACCAGGTCCTTAATAGTTTTAGTATCCTCTACCTTAGGTCTCATTAGAGAGAATTTGGAAGTAAACTCACATGCAAATGAGAGTGTTGTTAAATGTGTGTTTACCCTTGTTGCTAGGGGCAATATTAGCAAAGTGAAATTCTGTCCATATGTGTACCTAAATTCATTCCTAAGATCCTCAATGACACCGTTCTTAACATCAAGTGGAAACTTACCATCATTAACTAACTCTGCAACACTTAAAAAGTGAAGTGAAGTGGTTGCTTTCCAGCGAGGACCCTTTTGTTTCTTGTGAGCAACGTTACTCAACTTGAGTGCGCTTTAAGCTTTGTGATTCTTAACAAAGGACCTTCAGTGGGAAGTATATACCTACTTTCCTTTTAAGCACTTGAGCTTTGTGATTCTTGAACTCTGACCCCGTGGGAGTACTAAGCGTTTGAATTTCTCAAAGCTTTGCAAGCAGATTTCCCATGGAGACCCTCGGAGTCGAACGGCTTACGTGAAGACTAAGCACCTGCCTTGGGAGAACATCATTCTCCATGCCATACGTATGTAAAGCTTCTTGAGAATCAGTTAGCTTGTCAGCAGTAAGGTGGAGGATACTATTGTCGTCACTTCAGATGCATTTTAACAATGTCTTATTTAAGTACTGTACGCAAAAGTATGAAGGGTTCAAGGTTTTGGGGTAGAGGACCTAAAACAGACACAAGTTCTTGGAAGATATTGATGGAGTGTTTATTCTCAAATTCCATTTGCACTCATCATCACAGATTTTTCTGGAGGCCATGTAAGTTAAGGTACCTGTTTGAATCAGGTTCAGTTACCGAAATTGAGGGCCAAACAAGTGTTGATAGGAAGTGAGTAGTTTCTCGGTAACAGCAGTAAGTGGATATGAGACGGAATTCAGGTTCCTCGTGGACGGCTTTAATGTCCTCTCCCTTACCTCGATTGAGAAAGTAATAAGCAAAACTAAATCAATGTTACTTGTCATGAGATTTGTCAAAACCTGAAAATTATGTTTCTTTGTCATTTTGTCAACGAGTTCTTGGTAAATGCAGCAAGACCAAACTCAAGAAGAAGTCATGAAGCTTATCCACTTCGGAAAATCACGGAACCTATTCTCCTGCAACAAGACTTGACTTTGGGTCCACTGTTCAATCTCGAAGACCCCGACTTGCATTTTGTCTACGTGTGTATAAAGGTATCGAAACGCTTTGATATTACATAACGTCCCGTCGTTTTTATTTTATTGACAATGCTCTCCAAGTTTCTGTGATCGAGTTGGTGTCATTTTTGAAGAGTGACCGTGGTGGCTTAGAAGCATCTGTCCATTTACTGAAATTCTTGATGAGTGGCTCAAAAGCGTGTGTCCATTGTTTGAAATTCTCTAGAGACGTTTCCAGATTTCAATTCAAGAACATGTAGAAACAACTTCAGGTCATTTAATGGTGGAAAGTTGTTTACCATATACAGCACTAAAAGAATCTCTATCACCTGTGCAGGTGGGTGGTCCCAAGCCCGAGCCAAAGCTTGTTGAAGTTGCCTACTCCATTGCTTAGATGCAAGTGGTAAGCTTTATAATCATGAGGGGCTGGTAGTAGCATCTCATTGCAAGATATTTGGTTTCAATTCGTTTTTTAAGGAATTCCGCAGGACGACACTTTCTGAGAAGATATAAAGCAAACAACTGGACTAAAAGTAGTCATTTGCACTTCACCAATAGACAACTGAAGCATTCCTTATTTTCCGTGAAACAGCAACAAAAAAATCTCAATGTAAGTTATCTCAAATACTTCTGGAAGAGTTACCTCAACACTGGGAAAAGGAATTTAAACTCTATTTGTGCACAAACTTGAGCCCTTAGTCAGATGGAGAAGTACCTTAACCCTGGAACGCCGAGGACGCCAATTTTTGGCGTTTGGATGATTGTGCAGTCATCTGTACATTGCTTGGAAACTTTTCTTCATCCATTTCATTTTTGTTCACCCTCTATGGTGGATTACAAAGAGTGTATGGTTGAATTTGTAGTCACGCAAGTGTCTATCTTCACATAAATGAGAAGTTATTAAAAAAAACGGATCACAAAATATGCTATTTTAGTGTATTTTGGGAAGTTGTTGGTCCTTGCTCTAAAGCTGAAATTTCTCCACAAAAATGATATTTTTTGAGTTTGAGCCCAACTAACAAAATGAAGGTCATCTAATCTAGTTTCTTCTCCAATTTGAATTTTGAAAAAATTCTTAATATTGCACATTTTATTGCAATTTGACCTTTGGGTGTATTTTCAATGTCTATTATTTTCTAATTATAGAATGAGACGGGAATTGAGTTTACACCATGATGTTTGTCATTGTAATATACACACATGGTGAAATTTTCATTTTTTTTGAAATAATTTTCTATTTGATGTGATTTTTCTTCTCTTTTTCTTCAAAAATTCTCAAAAAAATCAATTTTCCACAAAAAAATCTAAATTTTTTATGAAGTAAAGAAAACATGTAATTTCATCTCTGAAAATTAAATTAAATTTTTTTCATACATGTCTAGTTGCAAACTGGCAGCAAATTGAGTGATAGGCACTTAGGCCTAAAATCAGTGGTTATAGGTCCGTCATTTAGGGGTTAAGTTCAGCTGTTTGTTTTGTTTGTTAAGTTGAGATCTCCAGAACCGTGTGTCCCACAAGCACACGGTTGGTACGGTTGGAAAGCCCTCAACTAGGAGGGTTTGTTTTACGGTGTTCCGAGTTAAGACAGAAAAGATATTGAATTTCAAAGTTTTTATGGATTATAAAAATAATTATGAAATTACTTTTACTTCTATTTTATTATACTGTGGCAACAGCACAGGGCACACTAGTATGAATTAACTTAAGAGCAGAGTCTTTACAGCAGAGGTACCGGTAGTCAGATCCTTCTGTATTCTGTGTTCTTATTTTTTCATGGAAGTTTTCAAAAAGACCGCAAATTGAATGGCCTATGAAGCGGAACAGCAGTCCATGTGTTCACTGGTCACAATTCTTCACTCCGTCATGCCCTAAACTTCTGAAGCCGGACGATTTTTCATCACCTTCAGTTGCAAGTGGAGAGTTTGTTACCATGCTTTGTTGACTTTTCAGCTTCCAAATGATCCAATTCGTTCTTTTATGGCATACTAGGACTTGAAAGACTAAATGGATTCACCCCATGGGCGAGGGTGTGAAATTAGTGTCACTAGAGTTTTTAAATATTGCAAAAAGTATCGTTTTTTCAATAATAGTGTTAGTAAAGTAGAATTCCCTTTGTTTTCTGAATAATATCAGTGTTTTTAAAGAAAACACTGATATTATTCAGAAATAGAGAGAGTATCACACATATTCATAAGATAAATTAGTGTAACAGAGGAAAGAAATTTACACGTGCAACTACAGTTTGTATGTGGAACCATGTGAAATTAACTCCGTAAAAGAATTAGTAAGCCTACTTGGTTTTTTTGAGAACTCAGGCAAGCTTTGTTGACTTCATAATTTTTTTTTAAATTCACAATTTTTTTAGAAATTGGATGCTAATCATGTTAGTCTACATGTGAAGCTTTGTTTTAGGTCATTCCGATAAATATTGCAAAAATTAGAAGGGTTTTATTGATTTCAATGGGCACCTGATATTATTTTTTTTTTTAATTCTAATTAATTTTATTAAATTATATATATTGATACCTTCTCAAAAAATATTTGAACCATTCAATTTTGAATAATGAGGTGGTCAAAAGTGATGATGAGTTTTATTTTACAAGCAATGAAGCTAGAAAAAATATTCAAAAGTCAAATTTTGATAAATCTTAAGTAATATTTCTCTTTTAAAAAGATACCAATTTTTTACTACAACATCATTGCCATTGAAATAACAATTCTCAGTTTTGTAAAAGATATTAGTGGTTTAGTTTTTTCTTTCAGTCAATACCACCTTCCACTTTATAATTTTCTTAAAGATAAACATGAAAGTTTGTTTGATTAAATATTTTTACATATATTCTCAAACCCATTTTCCAACATATTGACAAAAATGCATAAGTTATAAAACATATGTGTTCTTTTTTAAAAATCTTGAAAGACAAAACTTCACCTTTTGGAAGGGCTAAGAAAGACTACATTTTAAAGTTTAGGTACATTGAATGTGTTATCAATGGCAATGTTCACCCTAAAATTTGGGGAGGATGCATTTGAACAAGTTAACTAAAAGATCCTACAATTTGATTCAATAAAAAATAAATATAGATGAAGATTTTAGCCATGCTTTGGGGATGAGTTTTTGGAAGCAAAATGCAATTCCTATTGAATTTGGCTAATGAATTATAAAACATCATTGAATTTTACAAATCAGCTAACATTAAAGATTTGTATAGACAACTTGTAGTTTATCAAAATATGGTAGTATGACAATCTATGTAGAAAAATGTCAATTAATGTTTGTGAAAGCCTAACAAGTTGTTATAAAGTATCTACACCCAAAATTGTCTAATTATGATTCCTACTCTTCAAAAAAAATAGTTATTTGTACAATCTAGATGGGCTACCAAAGGTAGCACAAAAAAACCAAAGTGGAGAAAGAAAAGTGTTTGGGGTTGGTGATGGTTGGAAGATTGTTTAACCCTTGAAGTTCCTTGACTATGTTATCACCAAAAACGCTCAAAAATTACCATTTTTAGTACAAGTATCAAATTCTTGAAAGAAAAAAATATTTTTGGACACATGTATATTTAAGGACCATAGTATCCTTTAGTAAACTAGATTGAAAAGATGTGGAGAAAATTCAGAAATTTTCACCGTATAGATTGCAAGATATTAGCATTTGAAGTAACAAAACCCCTTTTTTTAGCCGGGCAACCCCCCGGGCAACTACACTTCACAAGCTCACATTTGTATGAAAAGATGTCCAAAATGGTGGTGCTTCTTTGGATTCGTTCTTCAAGGCAAGTTATCTACATGCTTGAAAAATTTCAGATCATTTGGAATCATACAATGTATAGGAAAAAATAGTAAGTAGAAAGAAGTAGAGAATGATTCAAAATAAAAAAATTGTTAAAAATTTATTTATAGAATTAAAAAATGCCAATCACAATGGTTGAAATGTTCTAATAAACAATCTACATCCTATGAATTCTTTTTAAGTAATATTTAAAATTAAGTAAAATAAAAGACTTTAAAATTTATTTTAGGGTAGAGAATTTATAACTACCCACAAACTAAAACACCTCATAATTTTTAACTCATTGATCAAAATGGAATGATTAAAAGCTTTCTATGTATATAAATCTAAAAAATCAATTTCAAATTTTTATCTGCCCGAACTGCACGACTTGATAAACAAACCACATATTAGGCTATAACTTTTGACTCACATTTTCAAATGTCATGAAATTTAGTGCACATGAAAGATATTCCTCGCCCCACCTTCTAGTAAAATTTCAGCCTAGAATATGAAAATCTCTAGTCATACTTATTTGCCCAAAATTTTTATGTTGCCAAAAAAATCAGCTTGGTCCTTTAGGGGTTAAATAATTATTTTAAAGGTTCATTTAAAAGTTATCTATTACATTTCAAAGTAGAGGTATGCACAAACCTAACTACAGTGATTACCAATCAAAAACTAATTTAATTTTCCTTTGCAAATATCTTTTGAATATAATATGAATAAACAATAAAAATTATTTTTTAATTTTTGGCAGGCTATCGTGACCAAATCTTCCTCAAGCGTTGTGCCTTTTAGTATGGTTATATTTCGTGGTTATATTTCTTCCATCAAGTCCAGTGATTGAACCTATAAGCTCAAACAAGTCCAACCTTTCCAACCATCCATTGGAGGGGATAGTGTAAGGACAATTTTGATTAACTACAAATTTTAAAATTGACGCTTATAAGTGACCACAAATTCAACATTAAGCTCTTATAATCAACAAATACACATTTTAGGCTAGAACATAAATGAGATGGCTTCAGAAACAAAGTTGAAGTTATGTGCCTTTTTTTAAATCCCTAATGACCAAAGAAAATCTGAAATAATATTTATATATGCTATAAAATATGTCTTTTATAACTATTTTGAGATTTTTCATCAAATGAGATTATATTATCCATCATGAATAGAAAATGTCCATATAGTCAATTTGAAAAAAAAATTGTGAAAATTTTCCAAGTCGATATGAAAGAATCTTACTTCAAAGATTCATTAAAAACACAATTTTTCTTTTAGTGTGTAGATTTTATATGATTGGGCTAAAATTTAATCTTACATGAAAGTCATCTGTAAAATTGTGCAAATACAAGACAAAGAAGGTATAACAATCAAGACTTGATTCCAAGTTCTTCACTTAAATGTATTCAGAGCTTGTGATAATGAGATTGGTACAAAACTCCACACTAAACTTATTGAATACTTGATGGATATTTCTATGGATTAGCAAATATTTGATCACGAAAACATCATTAATTTTTCCTAATAGTAAATCTTTTACACTTCAATAATGTACAATTTTTTTTCCTTTTTCCTTAAAAAAAGTTAGGCAACAACTATTTCAATGTACATACACATGTTCAAAGTTAATCCATTGTTTGTTTGTTTTCAAATTTTCAAATTTGAATAGAAGTTTTTTATTCAGTGCCTCAAAAGTTGTCCAAAGATGGAAAGCAACCACAAAGTGGTTGTACAAGTCATTAGCTAGGGATAAAGTTTCATATGTATATCTTAACTCTTAAGAGCATCTTTAGCAATTTGAAAGGAAAAAAAAAAGCATTGTCAAATATTGAATGAAAAGAACCTTATTTATCATTATATTTTATTTATTTGCCTCAGTCATGTTTTGGGGTAGGCCAATAACACCTCTACATACCAATTTTCCTTTTGCAATTCATCCTTGAAATATTTCATTAACCAAAACAGTTTCTTGTATTTTGGAGCAATTTTTAATAGTAATTTCTAAAAGTTTGTGTAGAATGTTAAGTTGTCTTTGTTTTCCAAAAAGCCTATTTGCAAAAGAAACAAGGCTTTGATTAGAGATTTATGTTATTTTTTTAATTGCTCTCAACTTTTGAGAACCTAAAAAATCTATTAAAAGAAAATCCTCTTGTAGAATAGAGACGTATTTAGAAGAACCTTTAAATTCATTCCATTCTAGTTAGTGAAGATAAAAGTACAAGGAATTTTGTTTAGACTTTAAAGGAAAGCCATAGAATCTCCTATTCAAAATAAAGTATTTAGTTCATTTTTCCATTCCATCTTATTTCTAAAAATGAGTTATATTTTGTGGAAGTACCATTAAAAATTAATGAAAATGAATTAGGAAATAATACATTGTCATACAAAAACTCCAAATTATAAAGTCAATAGAAGTTGCTCGAGCAAGGTTGCTAGCATGTGAGCCTAGGCACCTACATTATAGGCACCTTCCATGATTATAGGATATTTATATTAAAGGCACCTATGTTATAAGCATCTTCCATGGTTATAGGATATCTATGTTATAAGCACCTTCAATAGTTGAAGAGGACCTATTTACACCTAGGCTCAAGGCTTGTAGGCTTGTATTTCTAGGCTCATATGCTAGCGTTGTTGGTTGCTTGAGTTCTAAAAAAAACAAGTAGGCTCCTTAGTCAATTAGGGATTAAACAAAACAAAACAAAGCAAGGGACCACTTGGATTCTCAACGCAATGATGAACTGACAAATAGGTTGAAATCAAAATTGAATCAATGCACATTATTCTCATGCCAAAGCCCTTCTCCATGGATAATAAGCCCACTTGGGATCCTCCATAGCTTTAATACATATGACATTTTTTTGTTTTAGAAACCTTTTTTTTTCCTTATGAAATTTTGAATGACCATAAATTATTAATCTCATAATCATTGATTTTGTCTATTTAGTTGGTCTTGGAATTCACATTTATTGTATCTAAAAATAAATAAACATTGCCCTTTATTGCGGTCCCCTTTTGTATTTACACCAAGACAATACAAAATACAATTACTTTGTTTTTGTCTTAGCCCCCCACATTCAATGGTTACATTCAACAATATAGGAACCTACCGCAATCAAGTGGTCCCTTCTTTGGTTTTGGTGTAAATCACTCCTAAGTTACTAGCATTAGATGAGATTGAGGTAGGTTCCTATATTGTTAGGTAATAATATTTAATTATTATTTTTATTATTTTCATTATTTTTATTATTTTTATTATTTTTTAATCTGACCAGGAGTAGCTAGTTCTCAACATAGGGAACAAGCTTGAAATGGACATCCAATGCCCTCAAAAACATCTAACAGATGCGTATGACATTTTTGAATGTCAAGGTTTAGGATATTTTCTACAGTGCCAATGTATAGTACCTTACTAAAATGACTTTTATTTTCTTCCCCTATTTCTGTTAACAATTGTATATAGAATGTCTAGTGATGCAAGATTATAGCAGTTGCACCTAATTATGGCTTGTTTCTAACATCAATTCCTGCACATTCTTGCCTAAAATGTGCAACCTCTATTTGTAAGAGCATAGGGTCAATTTGGGGTATTCTTATTTTCAACACTTTGAAAATTCATAATTTGTTGATACAATGTCCAAAAGAAGGCATTCTATACAAATCTAAACCCACATTTTACTACCATCAAGATTCAACAATACTTTTATAGTTATTTGGATCATTTTTAACATAACATAACATAGTTTATCAATGAGGTAGCTAAGGGTTCCTTTTTTGCATCCTTGAAAAGAGGACCCCTAGAGTGAACATAAGCATCTCATATAGTTTTTTTGCCAACCCTAATTCTTGAACTAACATATACATCCCTCCTATGTATCTCGGAAAGCTGATTATACCTCCCAACCTTAGGAGGACCACCGTTGGTTATACAATGTTATAAAATGTGCAAACATGACATCAAGAATTTCAAAGGTGAAAGGAGCCCTAATGCATGGAAGACAAAGGGATCCACGCTTGAAGTTCCAGAATGTTATGCAGTGAGCCAATTCAATTGGGCGTAGGTGACTTAGATTTGGTAGCAGTTTAAAAAGTGATGGTAAATAGTATGGGGAAAAAAGGGTCAAGGATAATTGACCCCCTCATTGCCCCAACTAAAGATAATTTGTTGATAATTGATAATTTGTTGATAATTTATTGTTTTGTTTATTAATAATTCTTCGCCCCTCCCATCAAATTTGGGGCCTCTGATTGCAAATATGAATTCAGAATTTAAAAAAAATAAAATTGTATGTTGCAAATAAAAAATTCCAGTGTTTGCCCCAGTGCGGGCAATGAGGATCAATCCACCCTGTCCGGGAAAAAAGGGGATGGTTGTAAAGAAGGGCCAGGGTGAACTGACCCCCTTGCTCGTACCCCTGGGAAAACCCTGAGATTTTTTATTTTCCATGCATGAATTTTTTTTGCAAATTCTGAATTCATATTTGCAATCAGAGGCCCCAAATTTAGCTAAGGGGGTTCTAGAAAATAGATTTTACACGGCACAAAATAGGGGGCTTTTTTTTTATGTGCACCCCTGGATGGACTTTGGCAGTACGAGCGAGGGGGTCAGTTCACCCCGACCTAAAGAAGATGGTTCATGGAATAAACACTTAACTATGTGAATGAAAAAGTGGGTAACTTGAAGGTTCAGTTTACTTTCTATCCGCCAATTTGTATCCTCTCTCTGTCGCCGCAGAATATCAGGAACTGATGCCTTCGTTGAAACTACGTCAGTTGCTGTTTGGTAGATCAGTTGGCGTCCCTGCCGTCCCACTGGTGACTGGTCCCAAGTTTGGATAGCTTAGACACTACCCTATGCAAAAGGTAAGATTCCGCAACAATTGAAGTCATTTTTGTAATTTTAAAAAGGGCCACGTGCCATCTTGTGAATGGTCTAAGGTGAAGCGGATCCGTGAGATTCTGACGTGGAAATTCAGTTTCAGCACTCAGTTGCCAAATCAGACCTTCACATCGACTTTAACTAATTTGTTACCCCCAACAAATCCCAAGTTAACTTTTTTAACCCCCATAAATCCAGCCAAGGTGAACCGACCCCTTTGCTTGTCCGCCAAAGTCATTCTTGTGGTGCATGTATAAAAAAAAAAACCTATCTTGTGCTTCAATCATTTATCTTCTTCACTTCTTCTACATTGGATAGGGGTATTAAAGGGACCAAAAAATGAAAGGGACTTATTGTAGAAAATTGTAGATGTTTGAAACATGTTGTACAACCCCGGACACTTCAATAACTATTGATTTATATCAAAGGTAGATATTTATATAGTGTGTACTATCAATTAATTATGATAGGTCCCTTTAAAACCTGTATTCAGTGTAGCTAATTTGGAGCCTTTGTTTGTAACTATGAATTCAAAATTTGCAAATTTTATCATGTGTGGCAAATGAAAAATTTCAGCATTTTCTTTTGAGGACAAGCAAGGAAGTCAGTGCACCCTAGACCAGGGTTGTTTTTTCTGACACCATGGTGCCAAACTCCACTATCGTAGCAGAGTCACAGTGGTTTAAATTTGGAGGGACCATCCTCCATTCTTTGCATGGAGCACTACTACAGTGCAAAAAAACAACCCTGTTCTGGACCATAAACCCCTAGCTATGGTGAATAGCCTTCCTACTTGGCCCACATCTTATCCCTAGGGAAAACATAGAAATTTTTTATTTGCCACCCATGATAAAATCTGCAAATTTTGAATTCATATTTGTAATTAGAGGCTCCAAATTAGCTAAGAGAGGTGAAAAAATATAAAATTTGTGTGGCACAAAATATGGGTCAATATTTACATTTACCCTTGGTTAGGACAATAAAAGGGTCAATTGTCCTTGGCCTCCATAAACCCTTGGCTACGGTGAATTGCCCCCTCATAACCCTACAATTTATCCTTGGAAAAAACATTGGCGTTTTTTACTTGCAACACATGATAAAATTTGGAATTTTTTATTTCATATTTATAATCATAATTCCCAAAGTAGGTAGTAGGAGAGGTGAAGAAATACAAGAAATGCGGTACAAAATAGGGGGCATTTTTTTACAATTATCCTTGGTTGGGGCAATGAAGGAATCAATCCTCCCTAGCCTAAACTTCCACAACTAAACATCTATGTGAAATTGAAAATAAACATTACATGTCATTTGGAGTCAAAATTGTCTTCATCAAATTTGATAATGCTTTTATTTGAATATGAATAGGGAGAAAACTACAATTTTAAAAATAGCTTTGTCTTAATTACCAAATTATAAGCAACTCAAAAGTTCAAATCTAACATTGAGTTCTTGTTTTATGAATAAAAAAACTTGCTTCTCCATCTTTTCATAAGCCTCCCCCAAAATCTTTACAAGACAACAATTTCAATTTTGAAAACAATTGTTTTAAAATTCCATGCAAAAAATTGGAGTTCCTATCATCTCATTTATTTGTTTATTTGAATTTTTCCACATGGAAGTTTGCCGTGAGAATCATGGTAGGGAGGGGAATGTTAATTTGGATCTTTTTAGTCAAGGCAAACTATGGCATGAGAAGAATTAAGATAAAAGATCTTCATTTTTGTAAGTTTTTGTTTTTTTCCTACAATTCTTGTATAAATTGACTTAGAACCTTCCGCATGAAGCACCTAGTAACTAAATTAGTCGCATTACAAAAGAATAAACAATTTTTTTTGTTCAATATACAATGATGTACTTTATCCATTTCATGAACCTCCAGAAAAAAACTCTTGAAATCATCATATTCCACCCAATGGACATGGTAACTTTAGACATAAAATAATAAAGGATTTTGGACAAAAAATAATCTTTTGTCCAAAATTGTGCCTCACATTAGCTAATTCAATTAGTGTAAGCCCCATTTGGATGAATGATTGATGAATGTAGTCTAATCATTGTAAACATTTGAATGAATTTTAGATCAAAATTGAATGGATGGACATCAACGAAAGTTATTGACAAATGATTGAATGTAGATGACATGGATGAAAGATGGATGAAAATTTTATTTATTGAGATCTTATAATAAAAATATAGATCACGTTACATTTATTTTATCTAGAATATTGTAAACTTCTATATTAGTGTCATCTTGCTAATTTGCATAATTTTCAAATCAATGTTGATATTGTGTGGTGTACAAATTGAATAAACTTTTGTAATTCCACACCATTTTTGAAGTTTGCATCAAAAGATAAGATGTTAAGCATCACAATTATAAATTTAAAAAATATTTATAGATTTGTTCCAAATCAATTTTGAAGATTTAACTTCAAAAACTTGGGAGGTGCACTTAGTTCTACTACAACAAGCCACGTGCAAACAAGTGGTTTCTAATAAATTATAATTTCAACCTAAAATTTTGAGCATTGTTTAATAATGACTATAGGTTTCTATTGCCAAAATTTCCAACTCAAATAAAATATGAAATGATTTCTAGAAGAGGTTGAAAATGAACTAAAATGGCATGTTTTTCAACTCAAATAATTATAGAGAACACATTTAGATGACCATTGATATTCAATATTCAAATCAAAATGAGCTTTCAATAGAGAGTTATTTTTTAAAAAAAATTGTTCATTTTTTAGACAATTTTTTCTTATATAATATAGGGATGTGAAAGTTATTTTTTAGTTCTACAGTGTATCTTTTTACTTCAAAATTTTGTAACTAATTATTATTAACAAATAAAAACATCAATAATTCAAAACAAAAACTTTCAAAGTAGAAAAAACTATTTATATATTTTTTATTTTTTAAATTCAAAATTCAAAAATTATATAGGTGGTCCAAAGTTTTCTTTGCACGTGGTTTCTAATGGATACTTTAAGTGAACTTCCCGAGTTCAAAACTTTATCAAATATATCATTTTTTTGTTTAGCATTTGAAAATTTACATGGTTGGTCAAAATTTCAATTTCAATTAATGATGGAAACATCAACAGCTTCTTCAAATAGTAAAAGTTTTAACATTAGGAAAATAACAAACATTTTGCACTATTTTCCTTATGATAAAACCTTTAATTGTGAGGATCCTAGTTTCAAATTTGAAAATAGAAAGACACAAAAAATTAGATTGCATAAAAATAAAAATAAATTAAATATTTTCAAACAACCTATAAATACTTCCCACAATTCTGATAAGAGCCATATAATAGTTGATTGGACATTTAGAATTTGAATTAAAATTAAAATAATCACACCTAATTACAACACCCACCTAAATTCAACATTACAAATCCAAATCTTGCACAATGAGTACATATGGTTTTTAAGATGCACATCACTTCATCATTTGAATTTGTGTTTGTTATAATTAATCTATCAATAAGACTATAAACCCTTACAAATTGTGCATAACATGACTTTTTTTTCCCCAAAAAAATTGAATTGGAATCTTCTTGATTTGCCAACCTCTAGTATATTTACCTTAATAGTATGTAAAAATGACATTTGGTAGTGTGTTTATGTAGATATTCATGGAATACTCTTTACCTAGGCACTTGTGGCCTTTCTTCATTGCACTACAAGAGAAAGGGGTGTTTTAAGTATGTTTTTAAATATAGTCCTAGAACTATACTTAAAAACACACTTAAAACATCCCTTTCTCTTGTAGTGTTGGCCTTGATTTGATACACCAATGATTGGAAGTTCAAACGGCCAAACATTAGTGAGGTGCTTATCACCATAGTCCACACAACTAGAGTGGGCTCAAGTGACCTCAATGTCATATTTAGTGACTTAAAAAAAATTTGGAGGAAGAAATATGTCAATTCTTTTGTAGGGACTTCAAGGTAGGATGTCCTAAAGCAAGTTTAATCTCTAAAAACATTCTTTAATACAAAGATTCATATTTCTTTACTCAATGTATCAAGTATAAACATATCCAAGGGTGAACACTTTTAAAGTAGAACTACCTAATACCACCATCCACCTAATTTTGCCACCTATAGGATCCTCCCAATTGCATTAGTGGACCATCTATTACCACAATCTTTACAATCCTTTATCACGATGGTAGAGCACTTGGGGAATGGACACATCAACCAACGCTTTAACAAGGGTTTGTTCATGCTTCAACAAGGGTCTAATCACAGTTTAACATATTAACTTTGAAAAATCATAGAAAATTCACTTCTTGTTGAAATGTCTTCATTCTTTTTTGCAATTGACTTCTCTCAAACTTTTCAATTTTTGAAAAATATGGGAATTGACAAATACCTTCTTCAAAGTTCCTAGATAGAAAATTTGTGTGGTAATGGGCAATTCTACCTTAACATTTTTTGTGATTCCCACTTCAGAATCCATAACTATTGTAATTCCACAAAAGGCTAAATAGTATGAAAACAACTTAGATTAATCCTTGAACAACGAGTTGGTTACTGTAGAAATAATATATTTGGATACCATAAGAATTGTTGGCTTAATAAAATGCAAAAGTACTCATTGAAAGTCAAACTACTATAGAATACTTTTACCTTTCACACAAAATTTGAAGGATGAACAGTTGCACTTTTGTCCTGCATGGAGAATTTTTTTGTCATTTATTGGCCAAAAAACATTGTCTGCGATGTTTATGGATTAACCTCTAAAAGACCAAGACCTTTTTTCTGCCAAAAAACACTCAAATTGCCATTTCTATAGCAAAGAATTAAAAAAATTGAAAATTATTTTTTTGCACATCTAACCATACACTACAAGAGAAAGGGGTGCTTTAAGTGTGTTTTTAAGTATAGTCCTAGAGATAAGTAATGAGCTTTATGAAGATTTTCAATAAAAAATTATTAGAAATACATATATTTCTAGTAAAATATATATACATATATTTCTAGTAAATTTTTATTGAAAATCTTCATAAAGATCATTACTTAATATCTTATCTCTAGGACTATACTTAAAAACACGCTCAAAGCACCCCTTTCTCTTGTAGTGATAGGATCTTACACCTAATTGGTATGAGAATGTGTGGAAAAAAATTTAGAAATTTTGATTGTATAGATTGCAAGGTACTTGCATTTAAAGTGAGAATAATTTTTTTCCAGGACATTGCAAGACTAGATTATTTGACTTTGAACCTTATTAACTGTGGTTTTTTGCACTACACAGTTTTGAGCTTTAAATCTTTATGGTAGAGCATTGAGTTGAGAGTCTAGGAAAATAAATTCAAAAAAAATTAATTTTCATACTTTAAAAATTGTTAAGTAGAAGTAGGTACAAGATAGAAGAAAAATCTAAATTATTAATATCTCTAAAATGGACTTAAAATGCACTAATCCCAATGGTGAGATTGTTCTAGCAAGCAAACTAAACTATGTGAAACTTTTTTTAATATCTCTAAAATGGACTTAAAATGCACTAATCCCAATGGTGAGATTGTTCTAGCAAGCAAACTAAACTATGTGAAACTTTTTTTAATATCTCTAAAATGGACTTAAAATGCACTAATCCCAATGGTGAGATTGTTCTAGCAAGCAAACTAAACTATGTGAAACTTTTTTTAATATCTCTAAAATGGACTTAAAATGCACTAATCCCAATGGTGAGATTGTTCTAGCAAGCAAACTAAACTATGTGAAACTTTTTTTTTGAAGGATTATAAAAATTGCACTCATAAATGAATCCCACAAGTTATTTTTTCAAGAAGATGCTCTAATTGCCCGAAAAAAAAGATTGTCCATAATTTTCTCATAAAAAATTCAAATGGAATGAATCAAATCTTTCCATGTAGACAAAATATATAATCTATGAGAAAAAAATATTTAATTCTGAATTTAAATTTTTGAATTTTTTTTTGTTGCCTACTACTACCCCCACCTCCACACACCCCTCAACCCCCACCCACCCCCATCACTTTTGTTCCCGGACAATGGCTGAAAAAATAATTATATTCCCACAAAGCTAATCAAATTTTCTATCTTTAAAAAAAGCTTCAAAAATCAGGACAAAAAATGAATTTGTAGGTACCTGCCCAAAATCCAACTTGTTCTCCAGAGGGACAGATATTTGTTTTTCAAAGAAAATTGATTGAAAAAATATTTCGATGAACTGAAGTCGAACTTTGCAAATCAGATGGTCGAAAATAAGTTACTCCCAGGCTTGAGCAGGTGCCAGGTGCTTTTGCCACGTCGCTTTAGCATTGCCACGTGACCATATTAGGTGGGCCGGGCTCTTGCGGCGTCCCCTGTCCGAGTCTTCCGCGACTATCTAAGGAAATTGGGCTTCGGATAACGTGACACGTGGCAGAGTATAACTCCCGCCCCTGTTTTTCGTTGCTCTCGGAGCCAAGTGGCTCCTAGCCCTTGGACTGGTTCAATTACTGGATTGGACATGCAGTACGGCCGCGGACTAAAAGTCTAGGTGGACCGACGTCAGCAGGGTTGTACAAACATCTTAGTGTCCCTACGCAAAAGTCAGATTCGGCAAAAATTAAGTCATTTTTGTTTTGAAATGCCACACGTCATTTTGTGAATTGTCTAAGGTGACATGGACTACTGAGAATCTGACGTGGAAATTCAAATTTGGCACTCAATTGCCACATCAGACCTTCAAGTAGTCTAGTTTATATTTAAATAAATTTGAACAAAACTTGATACATTCAATAGAAATGAAGGATTACAAAATAGGGTCAATAGATTTTGGGCCCTTTTGGAGTAAAATTTTTGCTCTACACAAAAATGATAATTTTGATCATTTGTAAGTTTATGATGTTAGGTTCACTCATGAAATTTTTTAAAAGCAACTAAAATGTTTAGCTTACACAAAATCACCTTGCAATGCAAAAAGGTGAAGTGAGTTAACAATACATGAGTTATTTTTTGATGATTCTTGTACAATGAGGAAAGTTTTTACTTAAAATCCAAATGGTGAAAATTTAAAGACACACATTTGGAACATGTGGAATAGAAATTAAAAATTTTGACCTCATAGATTGCAAGAGAATAGGATTTGAAGTTAAGAGAAAATGTTTTCTCTTGAAACTGCCCCAACATAGCTAATAAAACTTGAATCCTCTCAGAATGAGATTTGAGGACTAAAATTTTTTATCTACATTTTATTAGTTACATACATGTCAAATTTCTAAAGTTGATGATATTTTTTGCAAAAGATTCCCAAATTGCCCGAGCTGCCTAAAAGTTTAGGGCAACACAATTTTTGATCTGGGCACCCAAATGGAAAAAAAAAATAGTTTGTCACCAAAGATGTACATGCTCACACATTGTGTCCAAATTTCATGAACATCCAACTAAAAATGGACTTTGTAGGAAGCTACCTAAGATTTATTGCATATGTTGAACGAACACTTGGTTCTTGAGGGGTTAAGGAACTTAATAGGGAGAGTCATAGTTGTACATGAAGGATTCATAATTAAGTTTAATATCTACAATAATCCGCATTTGGTATTAATTACTTAGTCTACATGGTAACAATCCGCATTTGGTGACTAATATAACTGTGACCATGTGGACTAAGTACACATGCCAAAGAACTTTAACTCCTTAGTGCTCAGAAGTCTCAATTTTGGACAATAAACGAAGAGGTTTCAAGGGCTTTTTATTACTACATAGCTTCTAATTCATCCAAACCAATGCTTGACTTTTAAAAAGCCACACTTTTTGTATGGTGAAGTTAGTGAAATTGAGGTAATTAACATATGTTTATAAAGATATAAGCAAAAATAAGCAAAAATTCAAGAAAATATTTAGGTGCTTAGGAATTAAGCTTAGGTCCTGAGTTTGTGGAGGGAGAATTCTCCAAAATCCTAAGGTTGGAGTAATCAATTGTTGAATCTATGTGTATGCAAATAGTTGCAGTAAAAAATGTGCCGTAAGAGTCGGGGTGGTGAAAGTGCAAGTAGTGGTAACATTCTTATACCACGTGGTAAGAGGCTGGGTAAGAGGCTCTAAAAGCGCACAGGCTCTAAAACCACCCACCTCCTCAAATGTACTCTATTTGTATGTGTTGCTTTCTTGTAACCTTCACCAGTGTACAAATAGTATACATTTTAGTCTTTCAAGGAAAATTTACTGAAAAGTATTTCAAGAAGCTTCACTTCCCCAATTTTTTGGGACCTCCTACCTTAACCCTAGACCACCCAAGAGGACAAAAAGTGTCCTCACATAGTTTTAAGTTAAATTCAAAGTACTGTAACTTTTGCATCCAATGTCCAAACTCAATAAAACTTATTGGGAAAGTTGCGCCTTTTCTTCTAGTTTGTGTGGTAAAATTTTCAGATCAATCCAAGAGGTAATGATTTTCTGGAAGCCAATCAAAGTTCACAGGCTCAATTTGATTCACCAAAGTGCACTTCATGGCTGCAACTTCGGGGTCTTGTATCTCCTTCATCCAATGTTCGATTTCAATAAAATTTGTTGGGTTGTGTTTCCCTTGAATTATAGTTATTGTGGTGAAATTTTCATGTCAATCCAAGTTGTTTTGAATGTTTGGGAGCAATTCAAAATTCAAAATCCCGCCATTTATGGACTATAGGGAACTTCGGCGGCTTGTATCTTCTTCATAAAATGTCCATTTCCAATAATTGTTTTTGTAAAAGTTGCGCATACTAGTCTAGTTTGTGTAGCTAAAATTTCATATCAATCCAAGAATTTATGAATGACTGAGAAGCATTTTAGTAGAAGGAGGTTCAGCCCTAGATGTGTTTTTTTCAACTTTTCTTGCCTATTTTTGACATTTGCAAGCCATTTTGCAAACACATTGAGTCAATTGAATGATATTTTGTTCACCAATGTGTTTGTATCTTGGTTTTGAATCACTTTGTAGTTTAAAATTTTTTCATTTGATTAGGTTTAGAAATCAAATTTGGCCTCTAACTGTGTTTTTAGGAAAATTTCAGCATTCTTTTTCAACACTAAAACATTATAATCTTGCAATCTACACGGTCAAATGACTTCAAATTTGATCCATGACATCTACAACAAGTCTACTACATGATTGTATGGTTAAGATCTTTATTACTTAGTCACATTTGGATTTATAGCACTTCAAAAGCTAGGATGTTTTTTACCCAAAACGGCCATGGGCGGTCTAGGGTTAATCGAGTTCCAAGAACTCAAGGTCTAATCGTGCATTTCGGTGAGTAGCAAATTGTCTCCGAGTTCCGCATGAACGTGTTGGGGGTGTTTCTTCCTCCTCCTCCAAGGTTTTGTCTTCTAGAAACTTGGTTCCTCTAGAACTGCCCCTCGTATATAATGTTGACTGAAACCACACGTGTAACAATTCTCACTTTCAATGACTGCATGGTATAAAATTTTGACAAAATAAGGTGATACTTCAAAACACATAGCATTGCTCACCACTGGAAATTGTACCTTCATAATCTCCCGAGATACCGGGGGGACTTTAGTTATAAATAGAGGTTGTTCATTGGCGCTTGGGGGGAGGTTGTCACTTGTCAGTGCTGGCCCTATCCCCTGGCCCAACCCCTCCCTCCAGATCGAGTGTATCCAACTGATTTATAAATTTTCTGAGCTTGGGGTTTTTCCCCTTTCTGGGCCTGCAAAAAGGAATCCCCCATGCTTGGTTAACCCTCAAAGGACCGTTTGTCCTCTTGGGGACAACTTCGGTCCGGGTGGGTTTCTATTGTCTCCATTTGTAGTGAATGTTTTTGAAACTTTTTGAGGATGTGTGGTATTGCAAGAGCTTCATGGATATATGATTTTTATTTCAACTGGTGCCCGGGATAAAAATTATGGCACAATAAGCCAAAAATGGAGGTTGGTGGGTAACACAAAAAAATCACAAAAAGTCAAAATAAATTTTAAAAAAGTAAAATTCTAAAACTTTATATTTTTGTCTACATTTGAAGCTTTGATTCGTCCTATTTGGACTAGTGATGAGAAAGTTATGGACAATCTTAGTTTTGGGGGGCACTCTAAGCATCTTCTTGAAAAAATAACTCCTACAATTCATTTTTCAGTACAATTTTTACAATTTTTCAAAAACGATAGTTAGACAATATTATGTTTGTTTGCTAGAACATTCTCACTGTTGGGATTATTGTATTTCAACTCCACCTTAGAGTTCTTAACAATTTAGTTTTTCCTTCATCTTAAACCTACTTCTATTTAACAAATTTTTAATGAGTAAAAATTAAGCATTTTTTTCTGGAATTTTTTTTCTTTGATTCTCAACTCAACTATTCAACATAAAAACTTAAAAATCAAAATCAGTAGTACAAAAATTTTAAGTTAAAAATATTCAAAGGCAAAAAATCTAATCAAGCAAGTTGCAAAAAAACTTGTTTTCCTCACTTTGGATGCAAAATATCTTGCAATCTATGCAGTCAAAGTTTCTGAAATTTCTTCCATACATGTTTATACTAATCTACTATAAGATACTATGGTTAGATATGCCAAAAAAAGAAAATTTTAAAATATTTTGCACTTTGCAATAGAAATGATAGTTTTAAGTGTTTCAAGATGGAAAAAATGCCTTGGTCCTTTAAAGGTTAACAATGTTATGTACTTCCTACCAACAATTGATATAACAACTGCACTGATTTGTACTAATAAGTTAGATAAGGAAGCAAAATTAGTCTTACCTGCAAAATTAGTGCCACTATGATGTTTTTTAATGTTTTAGAAAACACATGGACTTAGCATTACAAGAGTACCCAATGCAATCACCATCTATATACAATAAATTAGGTTGTTTGTTTTGTTTATATTTGTTTGTTACGGTGAGATTTCCGAAATTGTGCTTTTCCCATTTGTGTTTTGGGTACCATCGGAAAGCTCTCGACAAGGAGGTGTGCATGGACTTTGTTTCATGGCGTTCCAACAAATGGCAAAAAAGATAATGAATTTCAAAGTTTTTATGTTTTAAAAAATTAGAAAGTTATTTTCAAATTTTATTTAAAGAGTTTATTATCAAGGAGGGCTTAGCCCTTAACTATGTAGCAATTACAAATGGCATCCAATTATTGTGGCAATGGCAAAATGCATACTAAATGAGGCTATTTGTTTTGTTTGTTTGCTTGTTACAGTGAGATCTAACGAGTTTGTGTCTTCTAATTGTTCATAGTACCGTCAAAAAACTCCATGTGAGGGATTTGTCTTGTGAAATCCAACTCATGAAAAAAAATTATTGAATTTTGAAATTTTCATTAGTTTAAAAATTAAATGTTTATTTTTACTTTTATTTTATTGTAGTATGGCAACGACACAAGGCATACTAAGGGCCATTTCACACTATGATAGAGGGTCAAGAGTCTATCAAATTCCACCAATCATATTGCATGAATCTAGAAATTCCTAAAATCTCAACCTCTCAACCCTTCACACTAAATAGCACACTTCAAAGGCCATTGGCTCCCAAACTAACAATGTTGCAGCAAAATAATTATATGACAACGGACTCTTGACCATAGTTTGGGTTAGTAAAAAATGACTGTCCAAACTACAATTGAGAGTCTGTTGCTACTTGTAATTTGTTATTTGTGCCAAACTTTGGGTGAGAGTCCAAATAAATGCCTATTTAGAGCAGAGACTTTTGACCTGGATGGGCATAAGGTAGGAGGCTCAGAAATGGCACATCTAAGGGTTGGTCCGCCTTTTTTGTGTATTTCATTGGACGGGAATAATTTTAGCTCATTTTTCAGAGAAAGAAAAATAAATGAGGAATTTAACCCAAGTGATTTTATATTTTTCTAAGCATTTTTTAAATACTTATGAATTTTCAAATGAGTTGGGTCATAGGTCCCTATTTATGACCCAACATAACATTCAAGAGCCTTCAGAGAGGCTGCCTTTGCCTCTCTGAAGTCTTCATCACGAAAATTCAATACACTTCCTTCAAGGTGTCAGACTACATCAAAATTCATTAGCCTTACTAATTTCCTACCCACTAACTCAGCTCCTTACACATTGACATATTCCGACGTGTGGCTTATTAGCTAATGTGGGGTGTGGAATATTCCACACTATTCCATCCTTTGGATGGAATGATGTGGAATATACCACATCATTCTGTCAGAGTCAAGGCAGCTGCTCTCACAGCTCATGAATGTTATGAAGGTCTTCTATAAACAGTTCATTTGCAATTCTAAAGAAAGATGTGGAAAGCAAAGCGAATGATTGACTCTTGCAATAGATAATGTTTTTTTCCATGATTCATTCAATGACTATACATGTCAATTTCAGAATCAACTCATGTCCATTTTACAGCCATTTATAGAATCCGTTCTTATATAATACCCGTTCCATTTCAGAGCCTCCTACCTTAGTGTGAAGTGGCCCTTACTTCCAAAATGCTCTAAAACCCATTTGCAATAACCGTTGTTATTATTGTTAGGAAACTGATAAAGTACTACACTGTAGTACAATAACCTCCAGCCACCTTCCTCCATCCATTTTATAAATAGCGAGTCTTTCGATCAATTAGTGTGATCCCAAGTAATAATAAGACAAATCAACGTGTCAGTGTAATCTCCAGTCTCCACCTATCAATATAAGCTTATTTATATCCACAACTACCCTCCGTCTGAAATGCTTGGGTGTTCCATATTGACTTTAACTGTAGTGATCGTACTACAGTACCAGTCTACCATCCGGGATTCAGTCAGTGCCATGTTCAGTTAACTTAACTTCAGTTTTCTTGGGTACAGTCACTCACTGACTGCAGACTCTATAAATAGCTAACCAGGGTTAGTAGGGACCTAAACGAAAGAGACTCTGTGTCCAATAGGAACACAATCTGCAATATTCTTAATTAAGATTCTCAACTGGGAGAAGGAATCCAATTTGACAAATTCATCATGGCACCAACTTGACATTCTGGAACAGAAAATGCTTTTCATCCGCCTGGCTACACAAGAATCTTTATTGCCCATCTGAAAGGTACTTTAACTCCTAAAGGACCAAGCATCGCTCACTATGAATGGATTTTTTTTTTTTTTTTTCCTTTGAAAATTTCATAACACTTCTGTCCGAGGAGTAGCTTTAAGGACCACCAATTTTCATAACTTTTGATTGCATGGATAAAAAGTTATTGCATGATATGTAGTTTTTGTTACTCCGTGGGCACCTCAGGTAGCTCAAAAAAATTCTTCTAAAATCGTAATTTTAAAAATAAAAATTTGAAATTGATTCTAAAGATTTATTTACCTGTGAAATTTTTTTAATTATTCCATTTTGATTAATAAGATGAAAGTTATGAGGAATTCTAATTTAAAGGTAGTGATGGCATTCAAAGACTCCATACCTAATGTCCAAACGACACCATTTTTTGGCAATATAGCGATTTTGGGCAGCTCACTATGAACAAAGTTTTTATTTCTTTGAAATTTTCACACAATATGTGCCCAAGGAGTAGCTTCAAGGGCCAACAATTTTTGTAACTTTGGACTAGGTGGTTAAAAAATTATTGTATGATATGTAATTTTCATTGCTCGGGGGCAGGCCATGTAGCTCAAAAAAATTCTTCTAAAATCAAAATTTTCAAAAAATAAAAAATTTAAATTGGTTTTATAGAATTATATATACGCGGAAAGCTTTGAATCATTCCTTTTCAATAAATGAGATGAAGGTTACGAGGAGTTTTAGTTTGAGGGTAGTTATGGAATTTCTACTCTAAATAAATTTGAAGCCCTTTATTTAACTTGATTTTCAATATTTTTGAAAAAAATAAAACTATAGGATGTAGAATGTTTACTACAATGTTTCAACCATTGTGATTGGCATTTTTCAGTTCTTTAACTAACTTCTTGACAATTTAGTATTTTGAATCATTCTCTACTTCTTTTTACTTACTATTTTTTTCCTATATGTTGTACAATTCCAAATGATCTAAATGTTTTCAAGCATGTAGCCAACTTGCCTCAAAGAATGAATCTAAAGAACAACCACCATTTTGGACATTTTTTCATAAAAATGTGACCTTGTGAATTGCAGATACCTAATTTTTTGCAAAGCCCCAAAAATGATTTCTATCAATTAATACACTAATATCTTGCAATCCACAAGGTAGAAGTTTAAAAAAAAAATTTCACATCTTCTCAAAGTAGTGTACTACAAGATCCTACAATTACATGTATCAAAAAAAAAAACTAAAGTCCCAAGGTCTTTTTTTCATCAAAAAACACTCAAAGTGAATATTGTAGTAGACTAGTATAAGAATATGTGGAAGAAATTTTGTTAATTTTGACAGTGTAGATTGCAAGATATTTGCATTTAAAGTGAAGAAAATAAGTTTTCTTACACTTTGTTGGACTAGAGTTTTGGGCTTTAAATCTTCTTATCTTAAAATTTTTGCACTATTGATTTTGATTTTCTAATTTCCTATGTTGAAAATCTTAAAAAAGAAATTCAACAAAAAAACACTTTATTTTCATTCATTAAAAAATTATTATGTAGATGTAGGTTCAAGATTGAAGGGAAATTAATCTATTAATAGTTCCAAGATGGAATTGAAACACAATAATTGCAACGGTGAGATTGCTCTAACAAGAAAATGTAACCTCGTCCAACAATTTTATTTGAAAATTTGTATTGAAAAATGAATTGTATGAATTATTTTTTCAAGAAGATTCTTAGATTGCCCCCAAAAGAAGATTGTCCATAACTTTCTCATCACTAGTCCAAGTAGAATGAATCAAAGCTTTAAATGTAGACAAAAATAAAATCTTTGAGAAAAAATATTAGGATTAAAAAAACTCAAATTTTTGTGATTTTTTTGGGCTCCCCTACGAGTTGCTTTGTGGACTTAGGGTGGCATAACTTTGTTCTCAGTCATCGATTGAAAAAAAATGTATTCCTCAAAAGCTAATTCAATTTTCTATCTTCAAAATAAAATTGTGTAAAATATTGAGATCACACAAGCCTATCCAAAATCCCAAGACTCCCCTATAAGGACTTTGGAACTTTAGGGATTAATATGCCTATTTTTAACTCCTATACAACTAGAGTCTTTTCTAGAATTCATGATTTGAAAAAATCATCAGAAAATACTATTTAAAAAAAAATTGAATTCACATACGAATGAGAGTTGTAGATTTTGAACTTTAGATTCCATCCGTAAGGTTATATTCATCAATGCTATCACCAATATTTTTTTATAAATTTTGAAAGTAAAAATTCAAATTCCTTTCAAATTCAATTACAGAAAAATATTATCATATTTTGAGTGCAATTTGTTGGAATGAATTTGAAAAGAAATCTTTTCACAAAGTTTTTTTTTGAAATTATTGTGTTTTTTGAAATATGTGACCTCATTTTTGACACTTTAGTTTTGAACTAGAGTGAATGCAATTTCAGCTTGGTCAATTGCTTAACATACTTCCACATTTTTTATTTAAAAAAATATGTACTCTAGTAATACCAAATACAATCTTAGATAGGACAACAACTTCATAAAATATCTTCACAAATCAAGATGACTTTCACCCAAGCAGTATTAAAAATTAAATTTCAATTTCAATCTGTTAGTTGTCTAGAAATTGGACTTTGGAGCGCTTCAAGGTTAAAAGATACAACTATGGTAGAAGTACCTATTTTCAATAACGTAAGCAATTCAGTTGGTAGGATATAAGAATTTTTTTTAAGAAATTGAGTTCAATGTTAGTAAATATAAAATTGAAGAAGAATGCAAAAAAAAAAAATTGTTTTTCCAAGAACGAATATTTTATTTAATAGAAATATAAATTTTTCATTTACACCCATTCCAGTCTCATAGACTCAACTATTACTAATAGTTTTACCAATTGTAATCATAGAGATCTATCCTCCTCTTTGAATAGCATTAAACGTGGAAGAAGTGGAGCACATTTTTAGTTTAAATTGTAAAAAAGAAGCCACTATTTGGATTAGTGAGGAATAAAATGAAAAATAAAATATTTTTTAAAACTTCAATTGTACAACTTTTTACAAGACTACCATTAGAATGTGTAGAATTTTTTTTCAAAAACATCGACTGTGTAGATAGGAAGACTACAATATTTTCTATTACTAGGTTTTTTTCTTGACCCTATTGAGGAGGAACAATAGACTTTAACTTCTTCTAGAATGAGATTTTTAAACTACACAAGTTTGTTTGTTTTTTGACAGCTACATGTATTCTATATTCTATAAATTATATACCTTTCAAATTTGAACGGTAGATGTGGAGTTTAGTATGTAATTTCCTAATTGCCCAAACTGCTTGAACTATTTTGAAGAGCATATTCTTTTAAACTAACACCCAATCAAAAAAAAAATTATATACGTAATAGGGGGTGTACGTCTACTTTGTGTGTCAAAATTTCAAAAAGGTCCATTGAAAATTGACATTGTAAGAACTTGCCTAAATTTTAAAGTAGTTGTTCAACAACCACTTGGTCCTTTAGGGATTAATATTTATGCTTGTAAGGAAAATCTTCATCAAAATTAAAATTTATACCAATTTCAAATCAATTAGTGTGGTAATACTAAATTTCATCATTAGGATAGTTCTACATCATTCTTTCTAATCTATTTGATTATTTCACTATTAAAGTGATGTGCTCTAGTAACTAGAACATAAGATTGCATAAATCATCATAGTCTATTAAGAAGACCCATACATTCTAATTTTATTGGTGCATTTTCTTGCTAAAATTTTCACTTCATCACAAGGTAAAATGATTTCAAAGAAGTAAAAACATATTCATACTAGATGTTGAAATGTAACAAACTTGACTAAACACTTTACGGGGGAAAGCATGCTACGGCCTACTTGCTTTGGCACATTCAATAAAAAAATGTAAATAAAGTTTTTAACACTTCGGATTCTTGGTGAAGAAAGCTAACAAGATTCTACAAGTGGGCCAATTTTTTATATTGTTTAATTTGTCTTAAAAGTTAGTTTTTTAAGAATTTTTTTTGGTTTTATCTATTATACTGTTCAACTCATTTTATTGTTTAATTCCACAATATATCTTGTAGAAGGAATTAAATAATAAAAGCATTAGGCCCACTTGTAAAATCTTGTTAGTTTCTTCCTCCAACCAATTCAAATATTAAAATTTATATTTAAAGTAAAAAACTAAAAAAAACACTAAAACATGTATATTAGTGAATAAAACTAGATATTGAGTACAAATTGAAAAATGCGCTTGGACCCTAGAATACATTCATAATGTCAATCATCACACCAAATTTATGCATGTAATTTTCCTCATGTATGTACACTTAAAATAAATTAGTTCCTCAAATGTGACACCGTGACATCAAAAGTGGTAGGCCATAGCATGCTTTCACCCTTACATAGGTCTTAAGATCTTCGTAAGTCATTTACATTATCAATTGGTTGATCTTCCAAGATCTAATTTTTACTAGTGTTTTATAAAAGGTTTCATCATTTTTTCACATTTTTTGAAACTTTGACCAATTAAAGTTTTGGTCAACAACTGCATTTTGACTTTTAACTTTGATTTTTTTGAGCGTATATATTAAATTCTTAGATGCACATTTTTATTGTGAATTCAAAATTGTTATTTAAACGCACATGCAAATTTGAATGTACTTTCTTTGGATGTTTGAGTGTTTGGCTTCAAATTTTTAATTTCTATTATTATTTGAAGAACTATGCTAATAATGATATTTGGTACTTTCAATACTAATTACAAATTCAATCACTAAATGTTAACATGATCAAACACTATTTGTCAACTATTTGTCAACTATTATAATTTTTATGTTGATATATAGTGCACTAAATGTCAAAAATACCACTAATATTACCAACTTTAAACATCAAACTAAATACTATTTGTGAACTAAATGAGAATTAGTGTGAATTTGGTAATAGGATAAGTAACAATAAATGTACACAATAGTACATATCATTGATTGTAAAAAATTGTTGCTTGGCAATTTTTTGGGCACTTGAGGCTATGGCACATCAATTGCTCCTTGAAGGCAATAGCAAGAGAAGTCAACTTTTAGGTAATGAAAAAATTATTTTTATTTATTTATGCCCTCCTTCCTACTCTATATTAATTTGTTACAACAATCTACCATTTGGATTGTAGCTAGAACAAGTCTTTTTTGAAATTTTGGAGAATTTATGAATAATTCTTGATGTTTTGTTCATCACAAAGAAATCATGGCAATGCAAGGTCTATAAGTCTTTCACAAAATGAATTTAGTTTTGATCTTTTTATGTGGTGATTTTCAACCCAAGCATTTATATTGTACTAAAATATAAAAATTTGATTCCATGCACATATTCTAATATTTCTTGAATTTTGAAGTTGAAATATCCCTACATGTATGCAATGCAAAAAAACATTAAATTTCTTCTATATGAATGTTTTTTCAATGTCATGGATTGCAATCACATGTGTGATTTTTATACAATGGATAAAAGATATTCTCCGTCAATTTAATTGTTATACTTGAAGTTTTCCTTCTAACACCTCAAGTCCCATTGTCCCTATGGAGCAAAATAGATTTCACATAGGCTCCTATAATGTCAATTTTTGTTATGTTTTTAAAAAAAAAAAATTCTTAATAAATATAAATACATTAGTTTTCTAGGAATGCATTTCAATTGGTTCCCAAGAGCAAAAATTATGTCATCCTAAGCAAAAAATGAAACTTGTTAGACAACAAAAAATCAACAAAATATTGGAATAGAAAGTTTAAAAATATGTTTATTGTAGATTATAATTTTGTCTGTATAAGAAGTTTTGATTCATTCCATTTTAATTAGTTATGTGAAAGTTCTGGAGCTTATTGTTTTGCAAGGCAATCATAGCATCTTCTTGAAATAACAACATATTGGATTTTTTTTTAACTCAGTTCAAAATTAAAAAAAAAAAAAGTTTCCTAGGGCTCCATCTATGTGCTAGAATAATCTTTTTGTTGGAATTAGTGTGTTTCAATTCCATCTTAGAGCTATTAAAGATTTAAATTTTTTTTTAAATTTTAATCTTGTATTATTTCAATTTTTAAAAATTTTAAAGAATGAAAATCAAGTTCTAATTTTAATTTTTTTAATAAACTTTCCATTCAATTATTCAATATAATTTTCTTAATTCAAATATATGTAATTTGGGCTTAAGCCCAAGAGGATTCAAAGTCTTCTAACCCAGTCAAACAAGGGGGAGAATCCTTGTTTTCTTTACTTTTAATGCAAATGCCTTGTATGAGGATTAAATTTGAGTGATAAATTAATTATTTTTTGAAATTTTTAAAGTTTCCAAATACCATAAATGAAACATCCAAAATATTATATATATGTATATGTATAAATTTTTTTTTTCAATTATCTAATTTTTGGATTGTTTTAAAATAATATGTATTATTTTTAAAATAATATTTTCAAGTATAAAACTCTAAAACATTTATTTAATGATCATCAAGAAGTTGAAAAGACAAAAAATCCAAGAAAAAATGTTGTAATGTTTAATTAGAAAAAAAAAGATACTACAACATGAAATAAGGAAAGTCACAACAACCAAAATAAAAAGAATTGTGATAGACAAAAAAGTCAAAAAATTAATAGCCTAAAGTGCCTAAATCCTAAGATGTGATTTTTAGCATGCCAAAACCATTCAACATTAAAAAGTAAATTATTTTGGGAGTTTAATGTTGACACTAACTTACAATATTTTGCAATCTATGTGGTCAAAGTTTATGAACTTTATTTCCTACATTCTTATACTAGCCTAGTGCAAGATCTCATGGTTAAATATGAAAAAAAATAAAATTATAGTTTTTTTTCTCTATACAATAGAAATGGCAATTTTGAGTAGATATTTTTTAGAAGACTTGGGACTTTGGGTTTTAAATGGTTTTCAAATTTTTATATTCATATTGGTCTTTTTATAAACAATATTTATTTAATATTTGTCTTTGATGGTAAGATTAAAATAGTAAATATTTTCTTTTTATATATATATATATATATATATATATATATATATATATATATATATATATATAAGGTTGTTCCTAATTTGAAATTATAATAAAAAATGATATTATTTTGATAAATCTTCAAAGGTTTAACAAATAAAATTATTTTAAAATATCAAATCTTAAACTTTATTACACCGTAGATGATGATGATTAAGAATACATATTTTTCTTTTGGAACAAAACTTTAACGTGCACATACTACTAAATACCTCATATTTGTACAACATGGAGCTTCATTATTAAATGTGTGGTATTTTAAAGTTAAACTTTGCATGAATATAGAGCCATCACTTGAAAATTTGGGTGTCAAATTTTTGGACATACTTATTAAATTTCTTGATTTATTTTTAACACTTTTTTTCTTGAGGGTCATTTCTTTGCTTTGATTTTAGTTTTTATAAATATTTATTTAAGCATTATAAAGCATACTAAAGTGATGTAAAACATATAGAATTTTCTTGATTTGTATTAATGATTGGATTTTCTTATAGATTCAAAATACTTTATCATTAAGTTAATGTTAAAGTTCATTTTTATTTTTATCTTTTTCCTAAATGATAAGGGGAATTTAAAACTAGATTATTTTGGCTAACATACACCTAAACATGAATTTAGGATATTTTAATGAGAGGAATAAACATGATAAATGAAGATTTATATTTTATTTTTTGAAATGATTCTATGAGTTTTCAAAGTCTCGTTGAATTTTGTTGCATTCCAAACTTGATAATGGTCATCTTCAAATGATTCAAAGTGGTAATGTAACTAAGTAAAAAATAGATTTTGATCTTGCAAATGTATGTGATTTGTTGCAAAGCAACAAATAAAGAAAATAGGGCCAAGAGAACAAGCATTCAACAAAACAAATAACCATCAAAGGTTAATTTTTTGGGTTCCTTTATGTTATAATGGAAGTTTAGATACCAATTTAAATGATCTTTTTATTCATTAGAATTGTTCCTCATACTAATCATAATCTTTAATCCTAAGGGACCAAGTAGTTGTTCAATGAATGCAAGAAATCTAAGGAAGGTTCACACAAAGTCAATTCTAAACGGATGTTTATGAATTTTTGACACAAGGTGTAAACAATTATCCTCTTGGTGGAAATATTATTTTTATCCATTTTATATTGACATCAAAAGTAATGCTACTTGCACCTTTTTAGATAGGATGGGCAATTTTTGGCAACATGCCAACAAATTCCTCTTCTACTATTGAAATTTTGTAGATATGCAACCAACATGATATAAAATGCAACTTTAAAGAAACCCATGTGTAGTGCAAAAATCTTAGTCTAGGAGGAGTTAAACTCTTTTGCCCTTGTCAGGCAAGGTCAGAAAAGAAAAATTTGCTATCTTTAGATGCTATAATCTTTCAATTTATAGAGTTAAATTTTCTAAGAAAATTTTCACACATTTTCATAGTAATCTATTACAAATTTGTATGTTTAAATTTGAATTTGAATGTTTTTCCCTCACTACTATTAAAAGTGATAATTTTTGACAATTTCTGCTCAAAATGTGCCTTGGTCCTTTATGGGTTAAAGCTTGATTTTTTTTTCCTTACCAAATTTGTTTTCAATGATAAATGTGCAAATTAAATTGGTAAAATAATTGCACTACAGCAGGGGAAAGGTCCTCCCCGTTGCAGTGAAATGCAATCCAAAGTACTGTCACTTTAGTTTGCAACAGACGGAGCAGGATGTCATTTTTGAGAAAACCAGAAAGGCAGAAAAATAAAATAATTGCGAGACAAAGTATCTCCGGTGGAATAGCCACGTCGGACTTCCAAATTCGGCTTTAGTAACTGATGGGATGCAGGGGCCAAGCCACGTCGGACGAGCCGCAAGCTACTAATCCAAAAGTAGTCAGTCACGACTCACGAGATTACTAATGAGGTTACTAAGCTAACGAAGATTAAGTTAGCGGGGTTCAGGCAGCGTGTGAGGAAGACGGTGCCTGAGGACGATCGGCCCTCTGAAGTCACGCTGCTGTTGCTGGTGGAGTGTGGAGGGAGGTCCCACTGGGAGGGACCATTTGCTGCCACTTTTTAGTTTTTCGCATATTTTTAATGGTTGAGCGGCAGGTGATGGCGGAGATGAAGCAGCGCATATCTTTGGAGAAAGTGCTGAGAGAAGGGGGGTGCAAAATTGGTCAACTGTGGAGAAAGGTTGGGCAAGGGAGGAGGCAGGCGGGCGGGGAGACCGGAGGGACGAGAACAGCTAAGCGTTCGTCGCGGAGGGTAATTGCCAGTTGATCGCGGGGATGGTTCTTGGATGTTCGGGGTTTACGGCCTGCTTGGATGTCGGGAGGGCAACAATCGGGGGCTTAATTGGTGGGAGCGATAGGATTCGTGGAACTGATCGGAGGGCTTTGTGGTGAGGGAATCGGGGCGTGGTCTCGGTTTCTGTGCTCTATGGCTTGTTGTTGCGGTTTTTGTTATCGTGTTGCGGGAACTGGAGCTTGGCAATTGGTACATTGAAGAGGAGTTTCTTTGCGTTCGAGAAGAAGAAGAAGTTTTATTTTGGTGCCGGCTGTGTCGAATTGGCCTATGTCTTTAAAGGAGATATTAGTGCTCGGTTGGCGATCGCAGTTAAGACGTTTTAAGGACGGCGATAGAATTGTGGACTTCGGTTAGAGGTGATGTCTTCTTCATTCGGTATGGCGGAAGATGAAGCAACCCGAGCATCCTGCATGATACTTCATTGTTCTTTCCTGAGAGGCTTCTCTTGCTGGTGGCCAGCTTCAGAGTATTAGGACGTACGATTGCGCTGTCACCTCTCTCTTTCTTGTTTTCGGTTAAGGACACTGCTCGCGCTTGCGATACTTGTAATTTTCTAGCGACTTTGGCAAATTGTTTGATAGTTCAAGCAGATCTGTGGATGCAAAAGACTTTTAAGTTAGAGTGATGATAATAGAAAAAAGAATAAGTCGTTGGTCATATCTTAGTTCTAAGTCATCTTATGTCGGATGTTCCTAAGTAAGGTATTGTCTTCGTATGTGACGTGCTGTGGTTCTTGTTTCCAATTACGGCAAGCGTTGTGCCATATCCTCCTATTTGTCGGTTAATACTGCGTTGCTTAGGTCCAACCCTGTCTGAAGATAGGGATTTGTTTTTTTCATCTCAGTTTGTTTTTTCCTTTCCTGTTGTGATTACTGTTTGTTCCCTGTTTAAGAGATACCAATTTCTAACCGTCGTTAGTGTAATTTCGATCAAGAGTAACCTTTAAAACCTCCACGAAATTTGATTATATCCAGACAGAATCTTGCACATTGATTTCGACGTCATGTGTGACGAGAAGGCATTATTTGACTCGTGTAATTTTCTAAAGCTCCTCGTGACTTTGCTGTGCAGCTTATTGAACAGGTATTAGCGGTTTGTTTGTTGACTTTCGGAGGCTCAAAGAGAAATTGTGTGGAATGAGCACGCTTGTGAGATCAAATTGGCGCACATTGTGTCTCTGGAGTATCTGAAGGATGGACTTTATGGAATGGCCTTCGAACTATGTGGTATGACTGTAATTCCAATTTTCGTCCGATTGCTCCGATTCTCAAAACCTCATTAGAGTATCCAAAACTCGCGGCGGAATACTCGCCGTGATTCTGCTCTTCAATTTGCTTGCAGTTGAAACGGGATAATCGCCTACTCAACAGTCAATCAATAATTTAATCTTGACGTTACTAATATTCTCTGAGAAACGAGGTACAGGCATCCTGTGGGTGAAAAATTTCTGTGTCTTTTAATATTATCTTGAAAGGCTGAGCTTGTTGAAGTATATATTTCTTGGAAACTGGTTTAGACTTATTGATTCGATAACAGTTTATAGGAGGGTTAGTTTTGCAGCTACCAGCTACCGGCTACTTCACAGGTAACCTCGCAACGACATATATTTTATACAGTAAACATTTGATCACTTCACTAACACATTGAATCATAAAAACGTTTTCATGGCAGGCAAGGTGTGCCGTTACAGTATTCGAAGCCGCAGGGGGAGGCTTAGGATGGCATGGCAGTGGCACTGTCGGGGAGCTTCACATGCGGCCTTTAGGAGGCGGGATGATAAATTTTCAGCTTCACGATTTGCTGGTCAGTTTTGAGGATTATTGTGGGATATCTCATCATTTTCTCCATTTTCTCCAATTCTTTGTCAGGGAGTTAAATTTCGAGAGGTGGAGTAAGGTCCGTCTGAAAGTTTTCGATAATTGTGCGTGTCCCACGACTTTCCCTGAACAGGATGGACAGATTGCGGCATTTCAAGTTTTGTCTTGGCATCACTGTTTCTGTATTGTCATTGAACACCACTGAATTTCCATGACCATTGAACAGGATGGTCAAATGTTATTCGAGCACACAATGCGAAAGCCACAATCTTTGACTGCCCCCGTAGACCGGTTCTTTGTCATACGTCAAGAGGTATCATATCTCTCTTCTGGCCTTTTTTTAACAAAGAGTGTCACTCATGGACTAAGAGATGTATGAGTATTTCTTACACTTATTGGAGAGATGAAGGACGTGTCTTTGCTATCGAACATTATAAGGTCTCATTCATGCTAAACTTTTGTGTCGACAGAACGGCAGCTTTCGAGGATTTGGTTTTGCTGATAAATCAGCAGCAATTGAGATGAAAGAGAGGGTTGTCAAGGCAGTTCAACCCTACATTATTGGAACGACGCCATCTCTCATCGATGAGGAACCCCCATCCGAGAGTTCAGGAAAAAACTCGGTCATTTCATATCGCAGTGTGCCAAAACGTTCCACTTCAAGGCGGCTCAATAATGCAGGTAATGAAATCGATGCAGAGGAAGAAACTGCGGGAATATTAGATTATTGAGCGGTGCATCAAATGGAAAGCAAACTAGCTACAGTACTTACGATTCTGGAGGATATAAAATTACATTTGTGACTGAGCAGTAGACAAGTACCAGTAGTCTATCTTATGTTCTGGTCCACCTCACATCCTGAGATGTGGGGAAGTGCTATACCTCTACCTTTTCTCTATTATAACAATGCTGCTTAAATTTTAAATTGACCTGTAGTAATCGCGATTAAACGGCTAGTAGGATTGTCATGTGTTTCGTGTGCCTAGTCCAGCATTCTCGAGCAGAAATGTCTCATTTTGAACCGGAAACTACATCACTGAGTATACCCACTGTCATTGTCTTAAATTAACGTTGATGTGACTCATGACTGTGGTTCTATGTACAGATAGACTTGCTCAACAAACAGTAGACACTCGCCATACACAACCACATGATTCATCTTCGTCATCTGAAAAACCTAAGAAGCGCAGGTTCTGGAAAGTGGGGAAAGCTGTGACAGCACTATCTCATCTACTTGGTGAGCGTTGACAACCACCTATGTCTCGCCAGATTTGAATGTGCTCTATATTGAGCTTGCCTAATCGTCCTCTTGCATGGCAGTGTGGAGAAATAACGAGCTGGATATAGGCTATCCAACCGACGTGAAACATGTTGCGCATATCGGTTGGGATGGCCCCTCCATAAATGGACCAGGCTGGGTATGTAAATGCAATATTTTCCATGTCTACATCTTAACCCTTAAATTCCCAGGGCTCCACAGTTTAGCGTCGACAAAACTTCGAAGTTAAATAACATCTTACCAAATTACTAATTTTATAATTTTTCTTTCTAGGTGAATACTCTTTGAAGTCTACTTTTAGCATCGTAAATCCAAATTTGGAAAGAAAAAAAATACAATTTTTCTATTCAAGATTGTCCAAGGGGTCCATTGCAGAATTTGATTTTGCTGTGTTCAGAGATCTGGGAGATGAGTCTCAAATACACTAGATCTTGGTAAAGATTTTACATTGCAAGTTCTCTTAAAATAGTTGTAAAGTAGATTTTGAGGCGCCGTAGATTGTTTATGGTTTTACATGTTATGTCTTGTAACCCCATTATTTTTTTCATTACCATAGTTTAAGATGTCTCATTTAAAGACTTCAAATCGATTTCAAACCTTATAAGGTAGAAGCACCCAAAAGCGTCCTTGTTCCCATTCTTGTACCACTAAATGTGTCCCTAGACTTTTGTTAATGTGTTTTACAAATGCTTAATTCTAATTCGTTGACTATTCTAGTTTGTTGATTTTTGCAGATTTCAATTTAGGGTCCACTTATGTGACAATTTCAGTGGTCTAGGGAGCTGTCACTTTGAAAAATCATAGAAATTACATACCACATCCATAAAATCTAATTTAAAAAAAGTATATCATTTTTGGAAAAGGTGCCTCCAACTATGCTGAATTACTTATAAGGTAGGAGGTTTTAAAATAGCACATGCTCTAAAATAGCCCACCTCCTTAAATGTATACTATTTGTACATGTTTTTTCATAGCCTTCGGCAATGTACAGACAATGTACATTTTAGGAGGTGAGCCATTTTAGAGCCCTATGCCATTTCAACTTCAATTTTTTATAACTAATTCCACAAAGATCCAAAAAATATGAAACGACTTGAGTTAGATGTCAATTCCACTTGTCTTTCAAAGAAAAATGTTTCAAGATGTTTCACCTCCCCAAAATTCAGTTCCAACCATTAGATGGTCCATTTATGAACCTCATACCTTATTGACGGTTTTGGGTGTTTCCACCATAATCCATATGTGATGTTGTTGTGGTCTTTATTTCTAAGTGCTTCATAACACAACTAGTTTAATGATTGTACGGTTACAATTCAAGAATATTGATAACACTTCCAAAAATTTTGACATTTTTTTGAGTTTATTTGAGTTTAGATCAAATTCCAAGAAGCTCAAAATAGGTCTTGGACATTCACGGAACAAGAGGAACCCAAATCGCCCTGTTACCCTTTTAAAATTGATTCTCTCGGCTGTGTATTTAATCAAGTTCCCTTGCAGTAGCCATAGTGAACTGTTGGTCCAACTGTCTAAGATTCATGCATGACCTTTTATATGACAGCATGCATTCGATCAGAATACGATCGGTTTCATGAATTTGTAGCGCTAATCTTTTCGGCATGGTTTGCAGATGGATGAGGTAAGGCCAGGTCCAGATTATTCATCAGCACCACTGGCTGATTTTGGACAACCTCGCGATCCAGAGTGGATTCATGACGCGTTGTCCGCTTCCAAGTGGATTTCATCTCATGGTAAGATTTCTACCGATCGTGTTCTTTAACCGTGAATGTAGAAGCCCTTAGTTCGGACTCACTCGTTGGGAATGTGCTAATTTGAGAATCGTATTTCTGGGAAAATTATGGAGTGATCATGGTTCGCAAAGTTAATATGTTGCTTTTGGGTGCTACCTTATGAGTTATGAATTCAAGGTTTTAGAAACAAGCGACTAACTGAATCGCTAGTATCTTTACCCAACTAAAAATGTAACTTTCGGATGGCTCTTTTCATATGATCTCGAGTACAAATCTCTTTTTATAAAACCCTATTTGACAACCTTAGAATGATACTATTCTAAACCACATTGCAATTCTATTTTTGCATTAGAAAAAAATTAGCTCTCGGGAATGATAGGCCCCAACTTATTATTTTTTATTTAACATGTGTCTCATTATCATTTGACCTTGTAACTTTTTGACTTTCATGTCACTATTCCTATGACCACAGAGTTACAATTCTACTATAAAATGATCACCTTCTTTGGAGTGATTGGCCTGAACATCCCACTATTACTCTAACACATATCCCACTTTCATTTAGCTTCATAGCTTTTAACCGCTTTGCTCCCTTGCTCAATGTCTGGGTTGAGATTGGAAATGGCTGCCAAGCATCTGGGCACATTTTTTCGTCTGGAAACAGAAATTTATCAGTGTTGTGTGGCAAAGGAATTTGTGCCGTATTAACGATTATGATTGCATGATACAAATCTAACAGCTTCGATTGGTATTCACTTGACCTAAGCAATCAGGTCATTTCAGAAGTTTATAAGGAAATTCCTACTGCATTGTGCAGGGAACAGGTCAGGACTTCCTCCAGCGCCTCCTAAACAATACCTGGAGTTCCTGGAAGTAAACTCAAAATCAAGAAAATTCAAAGACTCAATTCTGCGACAGAGGACAAAGCCTGCTGCCCGAAGGCAACGGCAACGGTGACAGGCAGCAGTTTTCCAAGTTTTCTTTGGAAAGTGGTTCGGATATCAATCTGTGGTGATTACTAGGTGAAAAATGTATACAGCGTCCAACAGGGACACCGCAGTAAAACAGCGTGTACATATTCTTAGGTTCAAAAGCTGTTGGATACACCATCTTCATTCATTCAGGAGCTTGTATCTTCAATTGATCTTAGGCCTACAATTATCGAGTTGCACTCTCTAGTGCGACAATGACATTTTGATTAGGTTTGGTTGTACCTATTAAGGGGTAACCAGTACATATCAAAACATTGCAGGAGGAGAGCGAAATGTAGCTTGGCTGGACGAGGTGTGCCTCTCGAGACACCTGGCTTCAGATTTTTTAGTCTCAAATATGCCACCCGAATAACATTAACTTTCTGGTTGTTATCTGGCTTCTCTCTGCGAGTTCCGGCTACCACACTTGTACAAAAGCAGGACAATAATCAATTATACGCCATTTCCTTGAGCAACTTGTGGTTGCCGTATTGTGCCCCTGATTTTGGTTGTAACTTATTGAATCTCAGAGGGTATCAGGATACGAGACTGCCGGTCTGACTTGGTGACTGGAATATTGGTGACAACTTTCAGTGTTCCCTACAAAGTTGGAATAAAATTTATGGATGAGACACATTTCTCATTCCAAAATATGTGCACCCAGATTTCCCACCTGAACTGCACAGAATAAATTAATTTCAACCTGAAACTGTACGCAGCAAATTTGTTTCCTGTCGCGATTCTAGGTGCCCATTCCTTAAGACCAGTTCCTAAGTTCCACGTGAAGAGATCGGTACAGTAGAAGTTCTTGATTACTACACTAGAAATTCTTGACTAACTCTGGCCGTATGATTGACTCTGGCCAAATTTTACCTTATGAAAGAGCTAATTGCTCAAGAACATAGGGTTTACATAAAATAATTTTGTACCGGTATGCACTTATACTCAATGTTTTCTTTTTGTTTTTTGGACCAATGGTTATGTGGCCTTTATTTCAAGAAGGTTCTTAATTCCCTCTGCTCTTCATTTTGGGGCTTGAGTTGAAGGAGGCCAATTATGAGTATGCAAGTTTGAATATGTAATTTTTGCTTTGAAGCAATAAAATTACTCTTTTTTATAGGGTATTAAATTGCTTTAAAAAAAATAGTGCTTGTACTAAATCAACATTTCAATGTAAGGTAACTACACCTAATTGTGACATAGTTTTAAAACCGTCCCATCTAGATTCTTGCTTAAATGTGAGCCTTCTAAAAATGAGAGCTAAGGGTCGATTTTGGATATAACTATTTCCAACATTTTGAAAAAATTTATAGTTTGTTCATACATTGTCCAAAAATTCATACAAAGAGAAATTTGAATCTCCTTTTGCCTTCTAATAAGATTCAACAAAAATTTAACAATTTAATATTAAGAACAATGTTCAAATGCTTTTTCAATCAATATTAGCTGTATTTGCTTTATTGTACAAGACTTTTTAATAAAATTTCTAAGAGAATTATCATTCTTCAAATGAGAAATAGAGAATTTTGACTTTAATTTTGACTAAGATTACATTTCAAATTTGACAATGTTAACCAGTTAATCCCTAAGGTTTTTTCATGTTTAGAAGTCCAAAATTGCTTTAAAATACTCTTTTCTCAAGCAAGGCTAAAATCTTCATCTAGATATATATTTTTTAATAAATCCAACCGTAGGATCATTTGGTTAACTTGTTCAAGTACATCACCCCAAAATTTAGAGTGAATATGTCCACCAATTTTAAGTTCAATGTATCTAAATTTCAAAACGTAGCGGCTTTTCTAGCCCTTCCACAAGATGAAATTTTGTCTTTAACATTTTTAGAAATAAATACATACTCCTTCCATCCCATAATGACCTTCTTGTTGGCCTTAATTCGTTGGCTCTAAAATTATCTTCCTATTGCATTTTGCGACAATGGAATAGGTCAAATTTGGCTTTTGATTGCTTTTTGGAACTAGCAAAACAACTATGAGTAGTAATTCCCTCTCCATTTATGCAATCATCAATCAAAAGACAAATAAAATGATTGGAGGGATCAATCAACATTGTTTGTTCCTATTTTTGCATCTCTTTGAGTATTTTTCAGTTGAAGGAAATGAAGCTTTAAGAGGCAAATTAGAAGTCCAAACATAACCTTGGGCACGTACCATATGCCCATAAAATGAAATCCTCACACTCAACAATTAAATGTCTATTGGTGCTCTTTGAAAATTTCCTCCAAATTCTTCTTTTCAATATTCTAAAACTACACTTTGAAAAGGGCTCTTAACCCATAAGCGCTCAAACGACCATTTTTTGGTCGCTGCTTGACTTCGGGCAGAATTTTTGGGCAGAATTTTTTTTTTTTTCAAATTTTTCTTTTTCTTTTTCCCTAAAATATTGGATTGTCTCTCAATATTTATATTCAAAACTAAGATCGCTACGGTCAAACAAAAATTATAAGAGAAATAGCACAAAGTGTCTAGAATTGGCTAGTGTTGAAAAACTTACTGTTTTAGGAAAGTGTAGGTGTTCTCATTTCTAGATCTTATGTATTTTTTTACAAATCAATAAAAACTGCAATTTTGACCAATAAAAAAAATTCAAATCCTCAAGGTAGAAATTGTATTTTTGGTGAGTTTTTGAAGTTATATCTTCAAAATTCATTTGAAGAGAATCTAAAAATAATTTTATACTTTTGACTGTATGGATACTTTCTACTTTTCATGCTTTACATTATCTTTTTAGATGCAAACTTCAAAAAAATTATAGAACTTATATTTTATAGCACATTTGTATTTTGTCCAAACCCCTTGGACTTTTAGGGATTTGGCTCAAAGTTTCATGTACTCTAAGAGTGCACTAAACTCTACTTATAGTGCAAAATAGGTCTTTAAAATGTTATTTTTATCCTTAATCTAGAACATTTTGTCCAACAGGAAGATCATTTGGGGACAGAGGTAGTATGTCCTATGACTTGTGCAATATATTGGAAAATGGATTGAGGATGTATGAAAATAAATTTAACCAAAGAAACTTTTATTTCCATCTATTAAGAAACTATAAAGTAGAAAGTGTTTTTGATAAAAGAAAAAAAAATTAAATTTCTAATATTTTTAACAAGAAATTGAGAATTGTTAATCCCAATTATGGTATGTTCTAATAAACAATTTGTATCTTTTTTCTTTGTTTTGTTTGAAAATTTTCAAAATTGATTGCAAAAGACAACATTGTATGGGTTTTTTTATCTTCATTATCTCCAAAATAAAACTCCTCATAATTTTCACTTCATTATTTAGAATTGAATGTTTTAAATGTTTTTGAATATGTATCAATTTATAAATTAAAAAAATTTAATTAATATTTTTTTAGAATATATTTTTTGCTTCTTGGTGTGACATTGAAATAAATAAGAATCTTCTAACTTTTGCAATATTTATTGGAATGATGTGAAACAAAGTTTTATATATTAGGATGATTAGCATCTATCCTAAAAAATTTATGTAAAAATTTCAAATTATGAAATCAATAGAAACTGAGTCCTCGAAAAGACCAAAGTAGGTTCTTTGGTCCTTTAGGGGTTTATTTCATGTACTACATATTTGTAGCATGCATTCTCCAGCAGTGCTAGATTGTGAGCCTGCAAGCACAAGCCTACGAGCGTTGAGCAGGGATTATGCGAGCGGTCAATTTTGAAATGAGAAAAATCTTTAAAAATGGCAGAAATATTTCTAAAAACAGATAATTCAAATTTTTTTTGAAGTACTATTTTTAGTAAACTATACCACCTATTACCGTGGAACAATGACTGTGTACCGATTACCGTGGAAACTAGGATTGTTGACCTATAACCGTGCGTATGTATAATTTGTGTAGGATTTTTTGTGGGATTAGGTTTTAAAATATCAAAAAGATGTATTATGAAGGCAAAAAATTGAAGCACAAGAAATTGAAATTGAGATTGAAAATAGTCTGCATTGAATACATCGGCAAATACAATATTCGTCCAAACATAAATACATACTTCTGAAGCTCTATATTTAATTTTTGTCTAGAGTCATCCACTCTCAAATGTCAATTACTCAAAAACTTTGGTTCTTCTAGACATGTTCTAGATTCTCAGTGGAAGTCTTGATAATACTAGTCCTAATGAGAAGGAGCTTCACTTCATTGAAGCTGAAGCTTGGAGAGTGTATAAACTTATCATCTACCCGATTCATTTTGCAAAAGTAACGAAATAAGTAGTAAAGATGCTTGCAATTCACGTATTGATGGCGGCCACCAATCGCTGAAACGACTGTGTCTACAAAACCGGGACAAGTGCACTTTGAGTATATGCCAAGTGTGATTTGATAAACCTTCTGTGTGGGTTGCATTCCAGATTGAAGGGAGATTATGGCTCCAAGTCCGGGGAAGGGGAGCATGGTTACCCCCATGATCATTCCTTTGACATTAGCAGCACTCTCCCATTTATTGCGATGCTATGTAGTGGGAGCATTTTGCAATACATCGAATCGCCTTGCTCTTGCAAGTTGATGGATATGTATCTGTATACAAAGGGCTAGGTTCATCGTAAAGGACCGCATTGAAAACATTTGACATTGTGAATAAACGTCGAGGTGACATAGGAGGTCGCTCTTGGAGTTGAAAGTCAGCTTCTTGCAATAGTAGTGTTTCTTGGCGGGTCAAACTGGTGTCACTTAATACACGCCAGACGTCTGGTACTTGGGGCCAGTCAATTACCCAAGCACGCTTAGAGCCTCGTACACATCGTTTAATATCATCTGGACAAAACCAGAAATCAGTCATGATCTCCTTGTTTCCACCATATTGTTTCTTGTGACCACGATACGTCGGTGCTGGAGTGCCTTTAGATCCCTTCGCAATTTAGGCAATGCAACGGATGTTTATACCTTTCTATTGGGCATGACATTTGCAACTAGATTCATGGGACAGTCTTGCAATATGCCATTGCGAAATGTCACAATCACTCTCTATTGCAATTGTGATGTGTGGTACAAGCACAAAGTTAACCAGCATGTCTGCTTCATTGGATAGTACTGTAGATGTACAAGTAGATCCTTTTGCACCCGTGGCTGAGAGAAGTTGACCTTGTCCGGACGATGAGAATCACCATCCGAACCAACGGGGACATCCAACTTGCGTTTGCTACTACCAAACACCTCTTTGCCTTCTGAATGTGGAATATGTGTTCCAACATCAATCAGGCTTGGAACATTATTCAACGCCTTTACAATCTTTTTTGAATCTCCACTACGTCTAGCGCCTCGTAACTTCAATTCTTCTTTTGAATTTTGATTGTCCTAACCTTGATGTTGTGCCATTTAGAAATGCTCGATAATTTGTCATTTGCATGAAGGCTTGAATGCAATCATCACAGGTGGCAGCAAACAGGTCATTACCTTGATTACCGGATTGTTGCAGCCATCTATTATGAACGGTTTTGGACAAGTTGCATGATGGCATGTCTGCCATCTCCTCAAGATTCAATCCCTAGAAGGAAAGAAATGTGTAGTTCAGATCTAACTGCAATCACCCCAAAAAATAAAGCCACACTCTTGATATTGACCTATCACTACAAAGTTTATCTATCTACTAGGAGGCAAGGGTTCCCCTTGGTGCCAAGGGAAAAGTCCCCCTATCCTATGGTGACCAGAATTCCATTTTCATTGACGGGACTTATAAATAAATGAAAAAAAAGGCAAATACTTCTTCTAAAAAGTCAGTATGAAAGGCAAGTGCTCTTCTGCAGAAGATATTGTGGAAAAAGTAAGTGGAGATTAAAATACCATTTGCATGAAGCCGCCCCATTGGCAATATCGGAAGTGCCAAAATACAAGCCACAACTCCAATTCACGTAAAGTGTCTTCTGAGGCTGCTCCAGATGAAAGCCACCAAGAACGAATCGCCAGATACCTCGTTTTAGCTTCCTCCATAGTCTTGGAATTTTTATATTGCTTGCAAAGATGAAGATGTTGATGTTGCAGATCCGGTTTGATGAGCTTCTGGGTATGGCAATGCAATGAAGTACTCCAATGCAAAAGACAAGTTTGCTCACGGTTCACCATCTCTATTTTGGAATCCCTCGTTCCATACACAATGCGAACTGCGTTCCAATTAGCTTGTGCACTATCCACCATGAAGCCTTTGAAGTTCAGATTTGGCACGCCATTGCGTCTCATGACATCGTTCAATAACCTCCACTTGATGCTTTGAACCTTGGTGTCTTCAGATTGCATGTCACAGATGGCAATTGTCATCACCTTCCAACAATCTGTGTTATAAACTTGACATGCCATAGTTGTCCAATCCTTGACACGTTTGACGTGGTTGAACATGAGCCATGCATTTTCCAAGTCTCTACCTAGTTGCATGTGCTTTATCAAGTCTACTCTACTACCAGGCCCTTCTACCAACATCTTAAACAAGTATACCTTCTCTTTTTCTTGTCCAGGGAATACACTCTCATGAATGTATTCAAACTTTAAATTCCATTTCATATTCATAATATTGTCTATGACCCATTTTTGCCAGTGCTATGAAACAACATAATACTGTTACGGATGTTAGGTGAACTTAGTCTCTGGAACCTATCTATGACATCCTCTAACAACTTTCCCTGAAACATCTCCCTAGGGCCCTCTCCATTGTGTATCAGGTGGTTGTCTAGAAATTATTTACTAGCTGCAAGCGTGGTAGCGGAGTTAGTGGCAGTCGGGGTCTTAGCAACCTCGCATGCGATAAGGCTGGAAATAGTGTCTACAGACTCTCTACATGTTCTAGAAGCTATAGGATGCATATGATTACCTAAGTGAATGCATGCTTGGGTCATTAGAGGAGTATTGCTATGGATGTAATATATTTTGGCATCACAAATGCTAATACACTCTGGTGGACACTTGCATATCTTGCACAGAAGACATGAATCCTTTGGAAGGTTAGCACCAACATAGAATGGAAATGTAGTATAACCACACCACTGTGTCTCGTTGCGTTTCGAGAACCGCTTCAAGTAGTCACAGTCCAAGTTGCTACATACCAGATGGCCTGCACAAAAAGATTTCCTAAACTTCAAGCCATCTTGTTTGTGAATGTTAGATGTCATGGTCCGACACCAAGCATGACCATCATATTATTTATCCATTTTTTGTAGGTTTCTTGCAGAGAATGATGAAGATAAAACACGAAGTGAAGGCAACTCAAATACTACATTCCCATCAAAATCGGCACGAAGATACTGTACTTTGTAATGGATCAGTGAATTGTAGTCTAATGTTGCAATCTCTTTTCTGGATTTACGAATTGAGGCAAGATTCCATAAGCACCCAACAATACTAACTGTTCCTATACTATGAGGATACGTTGGTGGGCGAGAATGGATCGTCAATGCATGACTACTTGTTGGTGACTGGTATATACCGGAAGCTGTTTTGAAGACATCGGCTGGAACCCTACTAGGCAGTGGTACTTGAACATTTGGTTGGCTAGGAGACTCTCCCTCTGACACACTAGAGAGATCTATGACAGAGCCAAAGCCTTCTTGCTTCATACATAGAAGTGGAATTGGTGTACTTGCAATCGCAATGTGGTGATGATTTGTAGAATTTCTAGTACTATGTCGAGTAGGAGGCATATCCATAGTAGAATGGTCTGACTGGCGAGGTAAAACCTTTGTTGAAGCATTCATCACGAGAGACAACAACCCATAAGCTCTGTAGCGACCTTGCCTCAAGTGCCAGACGTGACCGTCATGGAGTTCTAACTTAACAATGTGAACGTACTCCCTCAGGCATCCAGAATCGGACATGACCTCTTCTTCAATATATATACTAGACTGGACAAAACTAAATCAGACATGAAGAAGGTGTAAAGACACTACATCATACTTTTCTGGTCCATGAGGGAGAACAAGTGGAATCTCATGGCCATCCGCTCGAATGGAGGCCATTGAGAGAAGAAGTAAGACTAAAAATAGTAAATCACTTATGAGAAGCCCTTGATAGAGATTAGAGATTGATTGAATGATGGAACTTACAGACAATATAGAAGAAGAAGAAAAACCCTATCCATGGATATAATGAAGCCAGATTGTGGTATAAACTATTAATGGTAAAACAACATTTAATGTGGACTCCAGTTTTAAATATTTAGATCCTCTATTTAAATGTCCATTTATATAAAATTCGCCAGGAGAGAACCGTTGGTCTTACATAACTCATAAATAGATGTACGCTGGAATTAAAAAAACATTTGTTTTTATAGTAGATCTAGGATCCATATAAATTGTGCTTAAATAACTTGCATGCTTAAGGTGAGAACTACCATTCTTTAGAAAGTACAAATTCATATACCCAAAATTTTCATTAAACCATATGGAGCCATACATTAAAGGATCATTCTATAGGGTCTTTAAAACATCTAGATGGTTAACTATAATTATTTTGAAATAGATTTAAGTAGATTTTCAATCTCAACACTGACACGATGCTGTCAGTGATCTAAGAGCCTCGGAAAAATCATAAAGATTACCTATCGTATTCCAAAAAATCAAATTTGGAAGATGCCAGTGATTGTTGAAACTATTGGTAGACCAATAGTTGGGTCACATAATGAAATACTTAAATGAAAAAAATGACAAAGATCTAAACCTACAATTCCAAAGATTTTTATAGCGAACTACCAAATTTGAATTCCGTGATAACCGATATTTGGGCTTCCTATAAAATAAAGTTAGAAGCCAATGACAAACCATTCTAGTGAACACAGTAGGGCATGGTTTCAGAAGTTTGCGTCATGCCTTGACAACAGTGTCAACTGAATATTAGAATATGTATTCCTATCATTATTTCAATTAGCATACACATCAATTTGGGTCATTCTACAATATGATCCGCTAGTCTCATGCATGTCAAAGAAGATCAAACCAAGAGTGGTCTCCAACATACAATTAGGAAGCGTGGGAAGAGAAGGAAACTTTTGTTTTCAACTAGGAAGGCATTGCAATGGTCACAAGTTGCTCAAGGCAAGATTGTTGGACAGGATGACAAGATACCTCTGAGGGCAAGTAGCAGCCTTCATATTGAAGAGGACGAAGCAGTTCAAGACAAGAATGAAGGATGTGTACCAAAGGTACGAAACATCAAGGTGAAATTGTGAAAATTTTGCGTTGTAGGAGATACATCAAACTCGTTTGTAAGTGAATTGTAAAGTTATATTAATATTATTTTTTCAATTCCATAATATTATTCTTAGTAGGCTATGCCTACAGCATAGAGCAAAGCTACAAATATTATGAACACCACGAAAAGATTAATAAGAGCGTTTAAAAAATTAAAGCTAAAACATATATTTCCTTCCCTATTTACAAAGAAATTAAAATGGAAATCTTCTCGATAATCAAAGCAAGTTTTGTGTGGCATTTCTCGATAATATGGAAATGCATGAATTTCATTGGCATTCGGAACTGTGTATAGTATTAATTCCAAGCCTCGTATTAGTTCAAGGTATTCGGTACAGATACATATTCACAATTTTGTTCCAAAATACATTGTTGCCGCGACCTAGTTTCTCACCGCATTCTTGCAAGCCAACCTCGCACCGCAGCCTCTCAAGACAGCCTTGTTGGGAACACACTCCTTTTGTTTTGGGAAATTGCTAATTCGACTTTCACAGATCCATTAATTCGCGGCACCATTTTAGGCAGCAGCACTAGGAGGTATAAGCGTGATTTGTTCCCTATTTACCTTGTGAGAGAAAAAGGCACCCACTGTTGTCTTCTTCAGAGTCTAATCTAGGATTTCGTGTGTTTTGAAATTGCACTTGCAGGGATCGGTGGATATGACAAAGAGGCACGCTACAAGACGTGCTGCACTTGTGGGGCAGCAAATCGAGGGAGAGGCTCGAGGAAGTATAGAAGATGCAGCTGCGAGCGCCGCCGCAATGACTACGTGCAAAGATATTGGACATGTAAAAATTTCTCTTTGCGTTGAATGATTGAACTCATTGTAGGTCCCTCGGCATTGAGGGAAAATATTGGTGCGCCCCGATTGAAATGGAGCCCACTATAGGGAATCAACTAATCAAGTTCCAAAGAAGAGTTTCGGTTTTAGAATCAATTTCTCAACGGTGATGATACCTCTTGGCGCCGAGGGTTATGTGGCACTTAGAAATCTTCTGGACGAGAGCCTCCGAGACAAGGCCACATGTGCTGTTCGTGAATCAACCTTTAGCCTCCAACGTTTTTGGTCTTGGTGTCAAGGCTAGACCCTTGACCCGTAAGAAATTTGAAGAACACACCCTGAGATGGTTGTCTTAGCGCCAAGAAGAAATGTTGTTGCTCGAGTTGGTGGGAGTTGGGCGTCTTTGGGAGTGATCCTCCAAGATGTGGCAAGAGGTGCGGTCCCAGCTCAAGGATTTAGGATCCCTAGAGAACAGAGTCTCGGTGCCGAGGCTAGTTCTTTGGCCCAGTTTGAAGTTTCAAAAATTGCTCCCAGTGGAGAGGCTTGGCGCCGACACCATCAACAGTTCCCGTTTCAGGCTCACACGCGGGAGCGAGCATTAGAGACTTGATCAGAGGTTCGGCCCTTATTTAGGGAATTCCTGCCCTAGTGATTCATGTCTCGGCGCCGAGGCCATTCTTTTAAGCTTGTTCTAGAATCCATTTTGCCCTCCAATGAGAGTTTTGGCGTTTCGGTCCTTGTTCTACTCCCGGTTGGAATCCTTTGCTCATTTTGGGACGCCAGCCCCAGGCAGGGTTGTCATAGTGGATGAACCGTCCACTTGCCCGTCCGCCCGATTCGCCCGTCTGGTAGAGGTCCCGCCTGTCCGATGTCCGACAGGGTAAAAAAAATCTGATGTGGACTTACCTTGTCCATGGTGTTTGACAAGTGGCTGCCACGGTGGAGGTCGAGGCGGGAACGTTGTGACTAGGTGCGGATGCTATTTCATTCCAGTTTTGCAACAACAAATTTGAGAATCTTGAGGCGTGTAATATGCCATTGGAAAGGTCTTGAAAATGCCTTCCCAATGGTATATTACATGCCCCCAGATTGTTAAAATTGAAATTGAAAATCTCAAAAGAAGATTGCTGCCAAAATAAATTCTGCAGGGACAACTGCTAATGTATGGGCGAGAACGCATGAGTGCCAAGTTTCCTTGGAAGAGGCTTTCCCAAAACTTGGACCTTGAGGTCAATGGGATTTTTTTGTATGGGCGTGAACACTTATATGGGCGAAGATGCTAGGGCTGTGCGCGAACGCTTGGGCGGGGACATTGTGATTGGGTGCGGACGCTAGGGCTGGGTGCGAAAGCTTGGGCGGGGACATTATGGTTAGGCACGGACGCTAGGGCTGGGTGCAAACGCTTGGGCGGGGATGTTGTGATTGGGCGCAGACGCTTGGACGGGAGCGTTGTGATTGGGCGCGGACGCTATTTCATTCCAATTTTGCAACAACAGTTTTGAGAATCTTGAAGCGTGTAATATGCCATTGGAAAGGTTTTGAAAATGCCTTTCCAATGGTATATTACATGCCCCAAGATTGTTAAAATTATTAAGAGTACATGCTTTAAACTAGGACGCTAGAATGAGTTGCCAAGAGTAAAAAAACTTCTTAGTCTGGACTCCTATATATATTCAAGCATCCTAAGTTTTTTTGTCAAGCTTGGAACCTCCTTGAGAAGCTTTCATGAGCTTGGAAGCTACTTGAAAAGTTTTCACTAAATGAGAATCTTTCTAAGAACCTTTTAGAACCTTTTACATCTGTGGTATTATTAGAAAACTTGATAGAAGCTTGTATTCTATAGCAGTGAGTTCTAATTGTTCACAATGAAGGAAACAAAAAGGTGGAAATGAAAAAAGGCCAAGGAAAATGCAATATCTCTATGAATATTTGTTTTTTTGGATAAGTAATATATCACTAAGTAGCTAAAACAAAGTTCTATCCCAAAATGGTAGTGTTATTTGAATACACAACTTTTAAGATGAGATATAAAAGTTAAAAAGTCAAAACTCCAAAACATTTCCACCCTTTTGTTCCATATTGTATTTTAATATATCCAAAATTTTAAATAGTTGTGAATGAATTTTTTAGCCATAAATTTTTTCAACAAAAAAATATGTCAAATTAATTTTATTATATATATATAATTAATATTTTCTATATTAATATTTTTCATCTTATTGATTATTTTCTTTATTGAATGTTATTTTGATGATTTGAAATTTGGATGTGATTTTGAGTGAAACTATGTAGGTGGACTTGTTAATGAAATTCCATATAGAAAATTAATAATTGGAACTTTTAACTTTTAAAGTCTTGTCATTGTGTGGTCAAAGTATCATTAACCCTTAAAGTTTCAAGTGTCTCCTTGGAGGACTTTTAAAGGCTTAGGTAGGTACTTATAATCTTAGTTTTTGGCATGATTTTTTGAAACATTTTGTACAAATTGGGACATTGGGTGTCTCAAGAGATTTGCGGACATATAATTTATTTTCAAATCCAAACCATGGTTGAAAAATTATAATTTATTTCTGGAAAATAAGAGAGAAGAGGTTGGACAATACATGCGTGCTAAATATCATAGGCTTTCACCAAGGTTGATGGAATGGATAAAAAATATTATAGAAAGGAGGATATGATTGTAGATTTAGACCCATAGTAGGGGGCAACCACTTGCGGGTGCTTGCTAGACAACAATTATGAAAATAACATCCTTGAATGTCAAAAATTTATCTTAAATTAGTCAAAATTAAAATACTCAAATTTCTTTGCTAGTTCGGGGACCAAAAATTTGAATCTACAAATAAATTTAAAAATGGTCTGCCAAAATCCATTAACAATTGATTGAATTAAACAACAATTTGTTATTTGATCATCTACCATCATGAAATTTTTTAATGTGACAAGAAGGAATTACGTCATTGAAATTTAGTGAAAATGAAGGATCAAGAGGATGTTTTAATAATAAAATTCATTGTCTATCACAAATCTTCAAAAGATGTGGGATAATTTGAAGATGAGAGCTTGGCCTTCCATTGTCAAAACATAGGAATTGTTTTCAAAGTTGAATTTTATACCTTGTTTGGCATAGTAGAATGACTTTTTCTAAAAACTTTGAACTATAAAAAGTTGAAAAATCAAACTAAATTTCATCTCCATAAATCTATTTGTGATTTTTTTTTTTTTTTTTTGAACAAATGGAAAGTACCATTGCATTAAAAAAAGAAACCAAGGAACAACAGCCAAGCCGAGGCTGGCAAATGAAGAGATAAGAGCCAAACAAAAAAAAGGAAAAGCAAAGGACGGACCAAGAAACAAAACGAACTAAGAGAAGGAGCAAATGATAGGTCCTTTCCTACTCCAAACGATGGTGGATCCACTCCGAAAAGCTAACACAGGAGATTGGAGCCAAATACTATCAAATTTGGACCAAATGATATCATGTTGTTAGGGGTGTTGTCGGGAGTTGATCTGGTCCTTGAGTTGAGCTGCTCTGCTTGAGTCCAAAAGGACATTCCAAAGTTTATCTTGTAGTAGACTTGGAGGCCAGGTGCTCCTAGAGAAAACAATGTTATTGCGAGCGATCCAAATGAGCCATAGGGAGGAGCCTCTAAGTAAAGACCAGATGGTATGGAGGCTAGTGAATTGATCTAGAATAGTGGAACCAAAGATGCACTGAATGGCATCGAACCCAATGTGAGGCCCCAAGATAGGTTGAGATCCTGATATGTGGTGGATAATCGACTGAGCGTAGTTCCATACCTCTTGGGCTTGTGGGCAAACAAAGAAGCGGTGCATAGGTGTTTCCTCAAGACCTAGTGTGCAGCAGTTGCAATTGGTGTCGATGCCGGGGGCGATACGGGCTCTCTACGAGTGAACGGCAACAGCTTTGTGCCAGACAGACCACATGAAGGCTGCGTCCTTGAGAGATCGAGCCTTGTGCCACACATCTTTCCAGTTGGGAGTGAAGGTGGGTGGGAGGTATCCGGCCCATTTCGACATGATGGTGGTCTTTGGTTGGGCATTATAGGTGATAAGAGAGCGACCTACAGATGTTGAGTATTCCATTAGTGATAGACCATTACTCCATTGCCAACGCCCTAGGTCGAAGACCAGTCCTTGTATGATGCCATGAAGTACGAAATAGGAGGCTCGATTTTGGCTCTTGTTGATTTGCATCACCCTAATCCTTCGTGTGTATCCACAATATTCAACTTCATCATCGTTAGGCGAGGTAAATGAAAGTATCCTAGAGTTGTGACCCATAGTGGCTGTTGTAGTTCCTTGAGGCAGAGAGAATTTATGGACTTCAGAATGATGGAGATTAAAATTTGGCCCACTAATCTGCCAAGTCATAATTGGGATTGGATCGTCAAGATGAGAAAATATCCCTATCCATTCTCAGGGTTGACGAATTGGAACGTTCGGGGGCAAATCACGTCCAAAAACCGGACATCAGGACGTCCGGATGCATCGTCCGCGGATGCTGTTGCGGACGCAACGGACGTAGTGGCCACTGTCCGACGGACGGCGGTCAGACGACGGACGGTTTGACTCGGATGATCCGACCGTCCGTTCGATCGGACGGTCGGATCATCCGAGTCAAACCGTCCGTCGTCTGACCGCCGTCCGCCTGTCCGCCCCGACCATTCGAACCAGCGGACTGTCCGGCCGCTCAATCCAGCGGACGTTCAGACCGTCCGATCGAGCGGACAGTAGGTTCGTCTGATCAATCGGACGACCAAATCCGCTTCGGGAGGTTTGGGAGGGCGTCCGCCGCCGGACCTACTTTAGGGTTGGTGGCGGACGGGTATAAAGGCGGACGGCCCTTCCATTCTTCCTCACTTCTTCTCTTCATTTAGAGGTGGAACCCGTGTCGGACGTTACAACCGTTGCTTCATTGTACTGGTTGCTCCTATACGGGTGGAGAGTGAGGTCAATTATTTTTTGATATCACTTGTCGTCAGCCATGACAACGGAAGGTACGAGCAAGGGTACTGTAGCGATGACTTCAAGAGGTGGCAAGAGCGGGAAGACAAAATCAAAGGGGACTGTCCACGAGCTTCACTAGGACATTTTAGATGATCCAAATATCAAAGCGGAGAGCGAATGGGAGAAGGAGGAAGAAACTTATTGGACCTCAAAAATCTGCAAAAGATATGTGAAAATGTATCACATCGACAAGTTGTGGCCTCGTGAATTCCACATTATTCACACACAAGGGTTCTGTTGCAGGCCATCGAATTGCAAGGATGGACATTTTGTCCATCGATCACTTGAGGTTTGGCGGGCCCTCTTCGGGGACAAATCAATGAGTAAAGGTCTCATAAACTACAGCGTGGCCTCTATGGTGTATGCTGAGCTCATATTAGCTCGGAAGGTGGACTGGAGCACATATCCAACAACAACTACGGCTCCGCTTTTGCTTAGAGTAGGGCAAAAAGATATTCCCGATTTGTATGATCCAAAGGCAAGTCCAAGTGAGGCACCAAAATCACAGAAGCGACAAAAACATGTTTTAATGCAGGTTAAAAAAGAGATCATGGAGGGGGGAAATATTAGAGTACATTTGGATTCTACGAAGATTCCAACTACAATGTCAAATGCCACGGTGGAAGGTGTTGACGGAGAGGTGTTTTCAACTCCTCGGGCGGATTGGATATGCACACGCAATTTTACATCCGTGGGTGAATAAAGTGGTGCTTCAAGCATGCGACCCGTGAAGGAGGAACCGGTGACCCCGTCTGCACTACAAAAACGTCGGGAAGAGGTTCGTCCCGAACAAATGGCAAGGGCCATTGCATCAATTGATAATATCATAGCAACCGATGCTACGAATTTTATGACACAAGTACCTTGCAATCAAGACTTGCCAACCACACCGAGCCCCGTATTGAGTCCCGTATTGGGCCCTGTATCGAACCCCGTATTGGGCCCCGTATTGGGCCCCGTATCAAGCCCCATGTTGGGCCCCGTATCGAGCCCAAGAGTTGAAGGGCAGATGTTGCCAAAAAATGGAAAGCAACTCGATGGCATGGCGCAAAATGTGTCCATTGATGACAACCCATTGGATAAGAGCTATCCGCATTTGTCAACTCAAAATACGGCACAATTGGAGGATCTTTGTCATTTGCCAATGGTGAGTGAATTGGAAAGCTTGTTGGAAGCTTCTTATTTGTTTAGAGCACATCAACAAGACGTCTCTCTTCAACCAAAGCAAGTAATCGAGACAAATGAGGCCGGTCCAAGTAACCCCGCAAACAAGGCGGGCTTGACTGAAACCGCAAACGAGACCGGACCGAGTAATCCCTTCGCCGAATACAGTGATGAATGGCCCAATTTTGTGATCACCTCAAAAAGATTGTCGATTACAGCTAATTTTGTAGCTAGCATTGCCCCCAAACTTATGGAAGTTGCTCAGGTATTCACCAAATCCGGGCCCGAGTTGGTGGAAGGTGCCTTGTCGTTTTGGGATTTCGTCACGTCTATGAAACCATTATTGGAGGAGCGGGTTGAAAATAATCGCACGTTGCTCATCTTCGCTGAAGAGAATGAGAAATACAAGGCCTTGAAGATAGAGCATGAGAAATTGAAAGAAGACCACAAGCAATTGAAGGATGCATTCAAAGGAGTGCGCTAATTATGAAAGATCTGCGAACGCACTGGATCGCCGATATGACACTCTAGTTTCTCAAAGGGAATTTATCGAGAAATTGGAGTACGAAATTGTAGCGCTCAAGCAAAAGAATTTGAAGGACAGGGGATATGTTCTTCCAAAGACCGGCGGAGCCGTGCGTATAGAAGCGGTTGAGGAAAACAACCAAAAGAAAGTAATATCCGAAACCGCCATGGATAATCCTCCTCCCACATTCCAAAACGCGTCCATGCAAACGGAAGGCCACGAGTTTGAAGAGGTGAAGCATGAAGTAGAGTTCGTAACTCAACAAAACTTCTATTTGGATGCACAATATCAGAAAATGATGCAAGTAGTGGAGCTAGATAAATGCTTGCCAAAGAGCAGTTCCGACACTCGTTGGTTGACGTGGGTTCAAAAACTACAAGACAAATCGTCTGTAGTAACCCGAGCAATGAAGGGGCTTCTCAAATTAGCCATGAAGTCGAAGGAGCAATGCGATGCCATTTCCTCTGACCTCCTATCTATTAGAAGGATGTTTGAGGTACATCATAGGGGTTCAATTGACGTCACATATTGGGGGGACATGTCGGCAATGTTTGAGCGATTGAATGACGCGCAGAAGATTGCGTCAAAGTCCATGAATTGGACCTTGGAAGTAGAAGAAGGTTGGGCCCCTTACAACACGCATTCAACGCACATCAAAGAGGCGGACAAGATAGTAGTGCATGGTGAAAGTTCAAATACGGAACTATTGGAGGATAAATGCAGCCTTTGTCTAAATCATTTTGGTCCCGAGGGTGCCTTAATCATGGGCCAATGTCGCCACACTTACCATATCACGTGCATGGTGAAATCATCCCTTGTTCATTCGGTTTGTCTCGAGTGTCGGTCTCCTTTGAGCCCTAGGTTTTACGAAATGGTTGGGCACGAGGAGAGCATGCCCCCTAGCCACGAACACAATCGATGGACCCTTCTACTTGACCAAAAGCCATTTCTATTCCAAAATTACCTTCATTGGGGGCGACCTCTAATTTGGAATGCGCAAAAACTCATTCATGATGTTTGTGAGAACTACAATGACGAATTGGATGACTTTGACTGGATGACGCGCAATAGAGAGGTGGAGTTGCGGGCTAGGGGTATTGAAGACTTGGAGGCTCGAGAATTGTTTTGTCGTAGCATGGGGGGACACTGGAGGTCTGGAGCATCTCACATCAAAAGTTCTTCCGATTTCCTGAAAAGGAAGTGCGGAAAGGAGAAGATGGCGTCTAGATAGAAGTGCAACCATCCCAAGAGTTCAATGAGCAGTACGGAGCATACAATCACAGCTTAATAGGGAGGGCCCTCTTCTTATCAAAATTGGAAGAAGCTGCGCAAGTTCGTGCCGTTTTTAATGTAGATGGGCTATCAAGCACAGAACATGCACTCGTGGAGGTGGCAAGTGCATTTGATAAGAGGATCACCGACATTATAACGACGTGGAGGACTTTTCTACATGGCACAGGGCAAGTGATCTCGTTGACCTCTCGAGATGATGACAAAGCGGTAAATGCTATGATAGAAAAGATTTATTCGGCTTTGAGAGCGTTAAAAGCACAGGAAGTAGATTTGTCTTCCACAAGGAAAAATAAACGGAAGATGGAAGACGAAGATGACTACTCTCCAGAAACCAAATGACAATTCATCGCCGTAGATATGGAAGTCCGATCAGAAGAGGGCACAGCCTCCGAGTCGGATGGTCCTCAAACTCGTAGAGCAAGTAAAAGACTTAAGGAACAAGAGGGTGCCTCTCATATTTTCGCAAACGGTAGCGATGATGCAAAATAGTGTTTGTATTAGGGGGTTAATCAATGAAATTTGTTTTGTACTTATTTGAATTTCATGAGGATTCAATATTAGTAATGCACAACACCCATGGTATGTCATGAGTTGCTTTTAATTAATGTATAAATATTTATGCAATACAAATATGTTTGGATTTGTTTTTTCATAATGGTAAATTTTGCCTTCTTTATTTGTCAAATATGTTTCTTTTGCGTACCTATTGCAGAAGATCATACCTATTGTACATTTGTACAAAATCATTTCAAGTTATTGTTATGTTATCTTCTATAACCCCATGCCTACAAATCACCCATTTTCATTTGCACATACATTTCTATTCGCGTAATCCACTTGTCCGCCTGTCTGCACACTTCAAACATCTTACCGAAATTGTAAGAACCGCCTGTCCGCCCGACAGGTTTTAGGTCGGCCCGTCCGCAGTCCGCCGACCGCCCATCCGCTCATCCGATGGCCCAGATTCCCGTCCGCCCGTCCGCTGATCTGACGGCTTCCGTCCGCCGTTCAAACGGACCAGATTCCCGTCCGCCGTCCGCGTGACCGTTGTGGGAGGATTTTTTTTTCCCATATTCAACGGTCACATACAGATGAAGACTATAAGAGTCCTGAAATTGACATTTGCAAACACTCCTAAGAATTTGAACGTTAAGATTTCCAAGGGCTAGGCGCTGTAGTTTTTTGTGTTCCTTGCTTGGTAATGCATAGTTCAGTGGAAAGGGGGGCCTTGTTTTCTAAGGCTTTGTGCATAAACATTTGAACGATTTTACCCAATTGTTATCATTACGTTTTGAATTTAATGTTTCAATACACAGAGCCTAAAACAGCCACCATGACCAAGGATTGGTCTTCTTGGTACGAAACCCTATCAAATGGAAAAGTACAATGCAAGGCTTGCAAATTGGTATTTGCCAAGAAACCGGTCCGTATGTTTAGTCATTTGGGATATGCAGGCACATCGGGGAGTCGTGACAAAGGAATCAGCCTTTGTACTCAAATGACATCTGAAGTTCGAGGTCTATTTGTTCGTTGCAATGGAGTGATTCCACAAAGAGGTACTCCACACAATGTGGATGGCAACGACACACCTATGCCTATGGTTGTTCGTGCTATGTCAAATGCGAGAGACACTGTGAACTCTACCGAAGAAGACTCATGCACGACAGTACACAAGTATCAGGTGGACGTGGAACTCAGCGGACATCAAGCAGTAGGCCTCAAAGACAGAGTAGGCTAGTAGAGGGATTCGACGAAGCAAATAAACGCATTTTGAATGCGATGTGGGCCAATTTCTTTTATGCAGCAAACATACCATTTGCTGTATCCCGAAATCCAGCCTTCAAAGAAGCAGTGAAGAAAATGGTGGAGTTTCACCAACCTTATAGCCCACCATCATACCATGATCTACGTCATAAATTGCTTGACCAAGCAAAGGTAGACTTAGAGGTCAATCTCCGTAAGCGTACAGAAACCAGTATTAGGAAGTTTGGAGCCACATTGTCTATTGATGGGTGGACTTCGGTTTCGAATCGGCCATTGATAAATGCCATGCTTGTGTCATCCGCGGGTGAGCAATTCCTAGGACTGGTGGATACAACTGGAAAAATGAAAGATGCTCCATATTTGGCTTCTATATTAGAGAGTTTTATAGAACAAGTGGGCCCTGCAAACGTAGTGCAGGTGAGTACAGATAATGCGGTTGTAAATCCAACAGCATGGAGTTTGGTATCTACTACCTATCTCCGCATTTTTTTCCAAGGTTGCGTGGTGCATGCCTTGAATTTGTTGCTAAAAAATTGGGCAAACGAACAATGGATTGATGATGTCGTGAAAGATTCCCGAAAGATAGTCAAATTCTTCAAGAAGAGGCACATGCCGCTTGCGATACTTCAAAAATATTCGACGCAGTACAACTTGTTGTTGGCGGTGGAAACAAGATTTGCCTCGAATTACAACATGGTTGCACGTATGTTCAAGGTGAAAGCACAATTGCAACAAACTGTGACGGACCCGCAATAGGAGGAATATGCTAGAAAGCACTCGCGAAAATCCAAAACTCGTTTAGAATCTGAATGGGTGAAGAAGACCATTCTAAGTGGGCATTTTTGGCACCGTTGTCAAAATTTTGAAGATGTGACAGCTCCAATTGTCAATGCTCTTCGTGATTTGGATGTGAAGACACCATGCATGGGCAAGGTGTTACATATTATGAAGAAACTAGAGAAGCACATCCTTGCTTTAGACAAAGAGCCTTTTTGTTTGGCTTTGGACAAAGCCATCCCGTTGATGAAGGCGTTCTAGTGTTCTACGAACGACGTGATATGGTGAAGACCGATTTACATTATGCAGGAACACTTTTGAATCTCTACCTTCTTGAAGACAAAGAACTAGCCGACGACACCGATGCCATGGCTGCATGCAAGCGCGTTTTGATGCAAATATGTACACCTTTAGAGTACGCGAAGGTGGTGAAGGAATTTGTAGCCTTCCGCCATAGGGAACTTCCGTTCTACAACATGTTGGATCCGGGTGAACAACAATTGTCAGCGCATGCTTGGTGGGATTTTGAGGGCGCGTGTGGGAAGCTCATTGCTCCAATTGCCAAGAGGATTTTGGCCCAACCGGTATCATCGTCTTCATGTGAACGAAATTGGAGTAGCTATTCTTTTGTTCACAACAAATATCGGAACAAGTTGAAGCCACAAAGAGCACAGGATTTGGTATATGTGTATACCAATTCCAAAGTCCTTGGTGCATCAAAGCAAAATGACAAGAAGAAGTGGTACGATGAGAACCTCGAGTCGGAGGATCCGGCCTTGTCTTCATCGGAAGACGAGGGTGGTGAATCCGGTGAAGAAGTTGATCCCCTCATGGACGATGAAGATGACCACGGCATCCGCAATTTCGATGATGAATCGCTTCGAAGCCCACCTCATTATGATGCAGACATTGGAGATCATTGTGAAGACCCTTACAAGTTTCCGTTGGATGAGGACGACTGTGAATATGACGAAGGTGGACCTTCTATAGCTAAATACTTAGATGGAACCGGGTTGTTGCGTAGTGAAAACATTCTAGCAAATAGGGAAAATACTCATGCGAAGGTAGCGGAGGAAGATGAGAAAATGGTTATAGGTGATGAAACTCCCCAAATGGATGAAGTGATTCGAATTCTCGAGTGTCCATCCATGACAACGGTAGGAGCGGAAGAAAATGATCAACACGAAGACATGAGAGAGTGTGGGGTGAAGTCCCACACAAATGTGGTCAACCAAAGTATTGAATTACCAAGGGCATTGACAAGTGAAACTATTGGACTTTTCGGCATTCAAAATGCCCAAGCACCTCAAATAGAGGGAAGTCAAGATCCATGTATATTGGAGTCCGTGTGCCCAATGCCACACCGCAACGCCAAAGACATGAAGCACCTCGTGCGAGATCCTCAATTACCATCACGTAGCGGTCCTCGACAGGCACTATATACAAGCGGTAGCACGACTTTGAATGGTCCTGGAGACTCACGGTTCAAAGAACAACATTTGAGCAATTTGAAAGAATTGCACATTGGAGCCAATCCCAATCCATCCGTTTCATCAGACAACGATGATGTGCAAACACTGGAGTCTATGTTTCGTCGATTCTCTGGCCATGCAAAGCATTCTCCGATCAAATTTTCAAACCCTACAGTGGAAGCTTTGTCCGCAGAGAAGACAAACATTCCAAGAGGTTCGGAAGCACGTCCATCCGCGGTGAAGGAGTCCAAAAAGGCTAAGAGGAAAAGAATAATGGAGCCTTTTGCAATCTCTCCATTGAAAAAACAAAATGTAGGTAGAACCCCCCTTGATGCAAGTCTGCCTCTAACCAAGCGAAAGGTGAAACCAATCCACGATCTTAAGGGAGGTATTGGAAAGTCTCTACTAAAAGTCAAAAGGGATCATAAGTTAGGTAGACCAGTGAGATCAAGCACATCAAAACAAGTACAAGAAGAAGGAGGGAAGATTGTACAATCTTCATCAAATAGTATGCAAAATTCATCCAGTGACGATGATTCCAGATGGGATACAACAGGTCATAGTAGCGGGGCTGAAGGCAAAGGAGATAGTGACTATCAGCCATAGTTTATAAAGATTGAGAAGATGTAAACTTGGATGTTTAGTTTTTTACCCTAAACACATTATGTTATGACAATTCATTGTTCGAACTTTAAGTTTGTAATACAAATTTGCTCATTCATGTTGTGCACACCATCAAAATTTTGTTTTTTCAAATACCTTAAAACTAGCGAAGACCGTCTATCCGTCTGTCCACCCGTCCGCCCGTCCGCCTCATGGCCCATCCGCGCCTTGGTCACTTCCGTTCGATGGGCGGCCGGTCCGACCGCCCGTCCGCCTGGTGGTCCGTCCGCGCCTTGGTCACCTCCATCCGACCGCCTGTCCGCTTGGTGGCCCGTCCGCGCCTTGGTCACCTCCGTCCGACGGGTCGACGGTCTGACCGCCCGTTCGCGCCTTGGTCACCTCCGTCCGACGGGCGGACGGTCCGACCGCCCGTCCGCCTGGTGGTCCGTCCGCGCCTTGGTCACCTCCATCCGACCGCCTGTCCGCTTGGTGGCCCGTCCGCGCCTTGGTCACCTCCGTCCGACGGGTCGACGGTCTGACCGCCCGTTCGCGCCTTGGTCATCTCCGTCCGACGGGCGGACGGTCCGACCGCCCATCAGACCATGGCAGTGCATGTTTTTTTCTCATTTAGTGCAGCATAGGATTCCTGAAATGGCCAGGTCATCTCCAAAGAGTGTGCCTTCATGACAACAAGCATCCAATGTGAATACTTCAAAGACATTGAACTCCTCATGGCACCGACATCAAACTTCATTCTTCAATGTGCACATCATATTTTTAGGTGCAATCTTGAAATTAAACATCTCAATGATATTTTGAAATGACCATCTTGAAAGATCAAAATGAAATGCTACCTATAGTTCTAAATTTTTTTTTCTAAATTTTTGATGATAGATCGTAGATTTAATTATATTCAAAAATTTATTTGGATTTTAATCATATATTACTATATATTGTAAGACATCTCAATTTTAAAATAATTGTTTTTATGAAGAAATTTGTCAAAGTAAGCGAAATCCGACTTAATGTCATGAAACTAAAAACAATTGCTATGTACTTATATAATACTATTGCATCAAAGTCACGATCTTCTAAGATATTTGTATGCAAAGTTCTAATATAGGATTTAGGATTTAGGATTTAGGGTTCATGTCATTCATATAAATGTTGTCCAAATTAGAAGTGTATTTTGAAAATGGATGTGTGATAATATTTTGATGTAATATTAAAAAATCATTTTGGTCATGATAGTATAGATTGATACCTAATTAGTAATTACCTACTTATAAGAAATTGCCCCATTCAATGTCAAATAATGTTGTCAAAAATCATTTGGAGTTATATAACTTATATGTTGCGGACTTGCGGTCTTGCGGAGTGCGGATCATGAAGTTAGAAAAAGCATCTAGAGTTGTCTCTAGAATTCAAAGTTCTTTATTCAAAATTGATATAAAAGAATATTAATTGTCTATTAGAATATTTTTTTCATTGGGATTAACAATTCTTCAATTCTTTCAAAAGTTATTAGCGTATTATTTTTCATTTAATAGTGCATCAATTTCTACTTCACAAATTTTAAAAAATGAATGTATAGTTCTTTTGAGTTTAACCTCTAATTCTCTAAAGTCCCATTGTCCCATTGGGGGACAAAATGGATGTAAGATTTTTAGGCAGGCTCCTATGGCCTCAATATTTTTTGTAAATTTCTGAGTTTTTTTGGTATCTTTTAGAATAAATAACTTGAAGTATTCATTTTTGAATTGAATTCTAAGAGTTAAAATCAAAAAAAAAAATTCATGAGGTCTAGACTCTAGATTCCTTGCTAGAATAATCTCAGAGTGGAAATTAGTATATTTCAATTCTATCTTACTATCTTAGAGCTATTAATGATTTAGTTTTTCCTTCGATCTTGAATCTACTTCTACCTAATAATTTTTGAATGAGTGAAAACTAAGTGTTTCTTTTTTAAAATCTTTTTTTTAGATTCTCAACTCAATTGTTTATCATATAAAATTAGACATTCACCATCACTAGAGTAGCCTTTTTTAGTTAAAAAGGTTCATCGCAAAAAAATGTAGTTAAGCAAGGTGCCAAGGTGCCTAAAAAGTAGGGGTTAAACATTTGACATTTAATCATTTATTCATAACTCAATTGCCTAAATTTTGGCTAAAATGCACAAGGTGAAAGACGTACGTGAATATTCCTCAAAGGGTTGAATGACCAAACATCCCAATTTAGAAAAGCTAGAGAAGTAAACATTTAATTTTTAAATTCCATGCACAATTGCACATTGGTGAATTCTTTGAGGTATAAATTCATTCAACTAATGTGGGACAATGGTGTTGATAAAGTTACATAAAAAGTCTGTTGTTGAATTTGTTTAACAAAATATATTCACATAAGAAATTAAAAAATTGACTTCAAAGCTTTATTTGCGAACTTGTGCGTGCTATGAATTCAAGAAACACCTAAACCCAATCAAGAATCCTCAAGTTAAGTTCTTAATTGAAGATGGTCCATATATTTCTTGAGGAACTTAATTTGCATTTGTTTTCATATTTTTAATTAGTTATGATTTCTTACATTTGTAACTTTAGAGTACAATTTAGGATTTAGGTTTTAGGGTTCAGGGTTTAGGATGTAGGACTTAGTGTATAAAATTGAAGATCATTGCATTAAAAAAATGCTGGAGTTCTATTTAATGATTCAAGTTCTTTAAGTAAGAAAGTGAATGTCGATGAGATTTTTGTCTTTCCCATCCTTGTCATTATTTGCTGGTCGAGGTCGTTTTAGGAGTCAGATGATGCAGCCGTCCGCCTGGTCGGATGACCTCGAAAAATCTCTCAATTTGATCTCTACTTGAGAGGGGCTGTCCGATCAGGCGGATTGCCTAGGTCGGACGGCCCTGGGCGGACGGCAGCCGTCCGATACATCGGGGCCGTCCGATGAGTCGGACGGGCGGCGTCCGCCTGATCGGACGGTCCTTACGATGCGGACGACTGTCCGTCCGCGTCGTCTTATCCGCCTGATCGGACGGTCCTTACGATGCGGACGACTGTCCGTCCGCGTCGTCTTATCCGCCTGATCAGGCGGACGGGCGAGGCGTCCGCCTTCGATTTTAGGGTCGGACGGCCCAGAGCGGACGGCGGCCGTTCGATTCACCGGGGCCGTCCGATGTGTCGGACGGGTGGCGTCCACTTGATCGGACGGTCCTGACGAGGCGGACGATGATTCGTCCGCCTCGTCGGGTCCGTCCGATCAGGTGGACGGTCGAGGCGTCCGCCTTGCATAAAAGAGTCGGACGGCCCGTCCGCTCCTCACTTTTATCTTCCCCATTGTGTCATGCAAGAGAGAGCAGAGAGCTTGGTGGTTTATCCTCCATTGGCTCCTTTCTAAGGGAAGATAAGAGTGTGATTTCTAGGGGATACTTGTTGCTTTTTTTTTCTACATTTCGTGTATGATCATTTGGCAAATCGTATATTGCCTTGTGGATTACAAATTGCAACTGCACTTCTAAATGTGATTTCATCACAATGCCGAGATCAAAGAAGGCTGCGAAGGACCAGGGTTGCTAGCAGGCGAGCTTGGAGCGGTGAGCTTGTGAGCTGTGAGCGGGAAAAAATTAATTTGAAAAATTAGTGTAAAGGACCTATGACCGTGGATGACATACATAGTGCAATGTGAAAAATATAAGGTTTTTGTTTGGATGTTACGTGCCTATTTGTATTTATTGACATTTCTTTCTAGGCAACAATAGTGAAATATGAGGGCTGCAAATAAAGTGAAGCAATTAAAAAAAATAGGAAATGAAAAATATCCGAGATGTAGCCATAAAACACACAAATCCAATCATAATAGAAATGAAATAGACAATAGTGGGACCCAAGAGATTTATCAACCTCATGAATCTAATTTGCTATGAACTCAGGTGCAGATTCGGAACTCGTAGATGATTCTGAGGACTCTCTACCCTTGGATGCAGACCCATCTATGTACTGCAAAACGTTTAGAGCATATGTGTCTTTACGGCGTTTTGCTTTGGAGCAACCAAACTCCGCGAAGGCACTTGCCATTTGCTCGGCATAGACCGGAAGGTCAAAAGGCTTCTCCGGACTAATGAGAAGACTTGGTTTTGGCATAATAGCACCTGCTGCCATCAATCGTCGATCCCTGCAAAATGAACAAAATAATGTTAGGGTTTTGAAATGTGAGTCACCATGTTATGGAAGATTTTAAAAAGTGCCAACTTACTTACTAAATTTCCCCTTGCGAGCGAATTTACGAGGCACCACGGGCATATCATCCGGATCTTCTAAAACCACCTCCATCGACACCGGCATTGATGCTGCCACCACAGTCCCTGTTGACTTCCTCATCGGCTTCAAGATCGTGTTATAAATGTCCCTATTCCCCTCCAAGGCTACAATGTGGCGACCGGTGCCACGACAAGCTGAAATGCATGCACCTACAGGCCAAAAAATTGAAATACCTTAGTTCCTTGATTAGATTTGAAGATTACAATTAAAATGTAACATAATTGAATTGAGCATTCACCTGTAGATGCAGTGCAATCCAATATCAGATCTCCTTCGATGCTTGTCGCTTCAAGGAGGATTGTAAAAAACCTTGGATCTTTTTCGCGCCCGCCTCGCCATGGCTTTTCTCCATTCATCGCCATGTCATCCGGATGGGTATAGTTCATCAACATGTCATCACATGCTATGTCAACACCAGCCTTGATCATGGTGTTAGTGCGCTTGAAAGAGAATTTGGAATTCCCTTTGGCGCCAAGGTCCTTGACAAGGAGGGTGATTCCAAACTTTTGTGTCTGCAGGAGCCAAGCAAAATGGATATTAGAATGCATTGAATGTTAGTAGAGCACAAAGTGAATTGCTCATGAAAGCCCCAAAAAATCTGAATGAAAGTTACCGTCTTTGTTTTGCCTACAGCCGAGGTCAAGTGCATACGGTTCATTCCCATCCACTCCTTCTTCTTCACCATCTGGTATGTCTCACACACTCCAGCAATGTCCTCCTTCGCTTTGATGCTGTACGAGTGAAACACTATGATGCATCCGTTGTCTTGTAGATGCTCGGCGGCAAAGCTGCATGCTGATTGGAGGGCCTCAGCATCTTCGTCTGCATTCCATTTCGGCACTTCGTCTGCTGGAGAAGAGACCTCTGGCACGGGCAAGTTCTCTGGGCAATCAATAAAAATGACGTCCACCCCTGGCTTAGCGTTTGTCACCCCTTCGAACTTGCGAGCTTTTCCAGCTGACATAGACTGCAAACATGTCATGCATTAAAATTGAGAGAATGAATACAAACAATGATAATGTCACTCCAAAAAAATAAATCATTTATTACTATGAAGAGAAAGATGGTCACCTTTTTCAAAAAGACAAGGACGTCTTTGTACGAAGTCGGCTTCTTCTCCTCCATGTCAACCACAAGGTCTTCAATCGAGACGTTGAGGATTAAATCCTCGGTCTTCACCACATCATCCTCTGTGAAGACCATCGCTTGGGTCACGTGAGTAATGACATCTTCCGTGAGCTGCGATAGAGTGGCCTTCCGCTTCCCTCCGCTGACAATTTCCAAATCATAATCCACTATGAGAGATGGTGCTTCGTCCTTCTTCTTACCCTTGCCCTTGGCTTTATCATCCTTCTCTTTCTCCGCCTTCTTTGCTGCTCGCTCAGCCTCCCTCTTTTCCGAGGTTTCTAGTTTCACTTGCGCTCGTGCTTCTTTCTTTTTGTCATGAGCATCTCTCTTCCTAATGGCCTTTGTTCTTGCTTTATCATCCAGGCCGGCAAACTCGTCAATGTCCAAATCGACAACACCTTTGCCATCCAAAGATCTCCTCAATTCTACTTTTGAAGGAGGAGTGAAGGCCATTGTACAGTCCAAATACCATCCTCCACTGCTGAGATGAGCTGTGGTGTAGGTGCGTAGCTGATGCGGACTGAACATACAATCCGTTGAGGTGCGGTCAAGAAATGACGATATGAATGGAGGAAGGTCCAAGCGAGAAATGGCCCCTTTGGCTTCAAGCTCTAATTTGAAATAACTGCAACACAATTACAGTTCTCCATAAGAAAAATATTACGAGGACAATAAAAGACTAACTAAAATATTAGAAGGACAATCCAAGTAAGGTTGAACAAGGTTTATACCCTCACTTTGTCTCTCACAAATTATTTCACAAACACAAGTGTGTAGAACCATAGCAACAATTTTAAGTTCTTATTCGAAGTGATGAAAGACAAATTACATTAGTACTTGATAGCGAACTACATTTTTATAGAAATAAGTTCAATGTACTTACCGGAAGAAAACTCTACGAACTGCGGAGCCTGAACCTTCGTGAGCCACAAAAGACTCTCCCTTCTTGAAATAGTTTTGTCCCTTGAAGTACGTCATGAAGCCATGATCCCATATTTTCTGCCTCCATCCTTCAATGTACTCTGGCAAATACTGTGGCTATTGCGGTACATTGTAATTGATGTTGATGTTGTCTTGCCTCACCACTGAATCGAAGTACTCCACAGCTGCATCTTCGATCTAAAAAAAATGACAGACTATGAAATTCCATAATTTCGGATATGACAAAGTTTTTTCCAAAGTCATGAATCAAACATTCAATACGAACCATCAACAAATTCAATTACATGAACATAAAAAACATTGCTCACTTACGCCTGCATACCAAACGCATTTGGCAAGAAAAGGAGAAAGGTAGTTTTCGGAAACAGGCTTCTGTGGGAACTTCCTCGCTTCACGAGATGGAGCAGAGGAGTTCCACCACTTCAGAATCTTGATCTTGTGTGCGGCTGTCATGTTGCATGTGGCTACCATCTGCAACTTCTCCAAGGTCATTTCGGGAACCTCATTCGTGCTCCAATGCCTCTCCACCTACACCAATAGAAGATCAATTTCCAACTAAACATAACATGTGGAAAATGTAAATCACTCAATTTTGAGAAACTTTACTCACTTGTTCTAGAAATCCAGGCCCATTTGCAGGATTCGCCACCGCCAACAGTTTGCCCATCTTCACACTCAAATGTTTAGTTCTCTCTTTTGCTCTAGCCTTCATGGCAAGTGCCAAATCTTCTGCCTTCCTCTCACTTTCAGGCGTGACCTCGGTATACTTCCGCACAGCAGCATCTGCGGCTTGAGAAATGTCTTGCTACAGAAGCACCCCAATTTTAGGTAATCACCTCATAAGATTCAAAAGCATGAGAAGACAAGGAATGTGAACTCTCATGTGAAACAAAATATCTTACCCAAAAAAGAAATGATGTGAAGACCTGCACTGGTATGGAGTACCATTTCTTGGAAACAGTGTTTTCAAGACATCTCTTTCTCTCTGACAGCCTAAGCAGATCAGCAAATCTCTGAATTGGCAGAAGTCCATATTTCTGAACTTGATACAGAGTGTGTACCAAGTTAGTCTTGACATGGGAGTCTTCAACCGATCTGAAATGAAACTAGTATTCAAATAAATAATTTTTGCCTTAATCTTCTAAAGATATATAATAAATCAAAATTAAAAATAAAACAAAAAATACAAAGATAACTCACTTGTTGATGTCATGCATCACTTGCATGACAACTTCAATCCGACCTTTGGTGTCCAACACTATACAATCGACGGCACAATGCCATGTTGGATCCAGTGCGTAGCACCTGCCAATTAGGTTCATCCAAGCAATCCGACGGTGGTTTCCATCGCATATGTAGAACTTCAAGTTCTTCATGAACTTGAGCTCGGGTCTGGACTCCACATACTTAGTGAAGACTTCATTTTTTTCTTTCTAGAGTGCATCCCACTCGCTCATCTCAGCCTCCGTAAATTCTGAGCTTTCTCCTTGCTCATTTGACGTTGAAACGTAGAACACCGCTGCTCCATCACGATATCCTCCAACAAATTCTTGCTCTAACTTTTTGATGTCGCAAGAGAGTGTAGGCCGGACCATGGGCATGGCTACAAGCCTATACAATGGAATGTGTAGGCGAAAGAGTTCTTCAGGCTTCATCCGCAAGCCACGGAGCGTTTCCACCGAATCTCCTTTGTGAATACGCCGCAGATCGTCTTCCAACAAGCCCTTTTCTTCCTCATCTTCAACACTATCCTCCTGCATGAACTCGCCTTCTTCTCCTTCGTCCCCCTCTTCAATCTCTGGTTGCATAGTATCATCCGTTCTAGGAGTCTCTCTAAGAGTTTCTTCTTGTGTTTCTTTGACCGGCGATATGTCCATCTGCATATACAAATTTATGTATGATAAATTTAGAAATCATGATCATAAACATGTGAGACGAATGATGTAAAGCATTCACTTGAGTCGAAATTCACAGTGCTATGCTTATGCCAAAAAAATACGAATCTTTAATGATAGATAGGTAGATAACTGCATACATGATTGAGAAAATGATTGCCTTCATGGGGCATTCTAATAACATGCTGCTCAAGAAGATCACTACCAAGACATATCCTATCCTACCACGTCCACTTCATTGTCCTCATCTGAATCTGAGCTAAGGATGATGACCTCGTCAGAATAAACCCTACCATTAAGCGGGCACTCACACATAGACTCACATCCACCCTCAAACTGAGGACTACACGGAGAGTTAGAGAGCTCAATAGCAGAGGAAAATTCTGTATTAGAGCTCTCTGGTGACAACCACCAAGGGACAGGCTCACGTGTCTGACTAACACGGTCGCCCTCAAAAGCATCTGCCGCTCGCTCAGTGGCATCCATGATGTCTGCAAAACTCACCAATGTGTCCTCTTCATCACTTGAGTCGCTTGAGAGGTCCACGCCTGGTTGAGGCCACTTCTTGGTCTTTGAAGGTGCACCTATCTGAAGGGCTGGGAAACCCTTTATCTCAGGTGATTTTGGGGTCCCCAAAGTAGCTTTTGCACGCTTGCCTTTGCGTCCCTCCACCTACACAAGAACAAAGTAAGAATTAAATAAATTGATCATCTGGGTCTAGGCATCATATGTCTCAATGTGAACGCCTATGACAATGCAAAATTGAATTCAAAATTTCAATAGGGATATGGTAAAGAATCTAGTTTGTGGGGTAGCTCAAGAAGTGCCAAGAAGGACCGTCGGATAAAACGGACCCATTGAAAGTATAGTTAGGTACCCCTCAAATAATATTTTTGGATTGTCGCCCATCAAATGACAAAAATAATAGGAATTGAAGGAACATCAATTAGGGTATCGGATATCAGGTGTTCCCCTTGGAAACTCTCCCTCAAGGGTACCTCGAGGATTCTTTCTTACAGGGTATCAATTTACGGGGTACTTCGAGGTACCCAAGAAATACCCGTCGGATCCGAAGGACCTTTCTTGGGTATCTGGAGCTACCCCAGAAACGGGTCCTTGTGAGTGACCAATTTCGAATTCTCTAGAACGTGAATGAAGAAAATACGAAACCATCTGCTTATGGAAAAAGTAAGTAATCCCACCATTAAATTATGTAACAATATTTTATCTAAATTTGAAAATATCACAACATATCATCGCCTAAGACTTTGCTGATTTCGTGAGTTACCTGTTCACCTTCTCTCTGAGATTCCATGGCAGTTCGCAGAGATGCATCATTTGTCTGCATTGTATAGAATTTGGAATCAGATATGTAAACACCTAAACCAGAAACTTTGCAAATATATCAAATATATTTGGTCTCACTATCTTGGAAATCATGGCTTCACCGTGCCCTCGCGGAGCTGGACATGTAAATTCGTCCTTTGACTGTCCTATAACCGATCAAGTGCTAAATTTTTGGGAAAGAACCGCTGAAGTTTCCAGTTCCGTGGGTACCGCATGCCACCAGCTAAGACTGCGTCGAATCCGACGCCCATTCGGTGGCTTCTTACTAGTACCCCAAAAATCGAGATCCACGAGAACTATTTCCAAGAATCCGACAGCAAGTACTGACCATATGAGACTCCTTGATCCTCGTCAAGTACCGGAGAAGTGAATAAAGCTACACCAGAATCTCGATCATCACCGAAAACTATATTTCAATCTGTGAAATGAAATATGCTTGGGACTAGGATCGACAGGTTGCAGAAGCGAGCAGAACTAACTAGGGACATGATTCAAAAACCGAATGGAAGTCAGAGGCGATTCAACTTATGAAGAAAATAAAACCTATACTCATTTGAGCTCGAATCTCAAAGGAATCTTCTTTGTCAAAGACATATTGAGACGCCAGTTGCGGTCAGAAACGAAACAGATCGTCACCAAATTTGTTTAAAGTTCCAGTTGGTGGGGCAGTAGCAGCCACTTGAAATAGTAGCGTCGGATCCGACGCCTGTCACTCGGCTACCTGCTACTACCCCAGAAAAGGGGACCGTTGACATCCCAACTTGACATTTTGAATGACAGGTTTGGTATGAATTTGAAGAAAGCACCCCCTAGACAACGACAACAGCGTTGCAATCACGTTCAAATGCCACGCACGAACCCGAGAAATGTCAACCCCAGCGTCGTACCATTCGCGCGCCATGAAAGACCCCAGCTTCTCACCTGACGCGCGACACTCACCGGCTGGGAGCCTCGTTGCGGACGCGCCACGCGTGACGGCAGACCAGGCGGGGAGCGGAGCGCGCAGCACGAACATGGCACTCATAACACAAAGCTTGACAGATGCGTGAAACTCCCAATGTGTGCAACCTCGTTCTCACGAAATTCTAGCTTCAAGCGACCAGAAAGCCAGGGTCCTTGCAGCCCGAGGCACCCGACGAGCAATTTCGTTCTCAAGTCAATCATCACTCGCAAAACTTTGTACCATTGAATCGAATCCTACGTCTGTCACTCTTGATATGTAAATACGTCTGAGACAGACTCACACAGCAGGTCCAAGTGCAGGTGACACAACCCTCGCGGTCATGCTCGCGGTCATGCACGAAACGAGATAAAAATGAAGCACATACCTTTGTTGCGTCAGCTGGCTCCGAGTGGCTCCCAACTTCGTTTCCAAAATTGCCCTGTCTGGATCGGCTTCGCATACTCCTCCTCATCGCTCCCTGTTCCTGCGTAGTCCCTCAGAGATTCAGTCGATATGCAAGAATGGATGGATATGGGACTGATGGTGGCCGATTTAGTATCGAAGTTCAGTGCTTCCTCAACCACACGCAGTTCGAGTCACAGGCTGTGATCGATGGAGCTTTCGGCTCGGTTGACTTGCCTCCGTGACAGCGGAATCTTTGGGCGGCAAATTGAATGCAGACCCGATTGCATGGATACTTTTTCCACGAATCCTCAATTCCTCATCCATGCAAATATTATCTAAGGAACGCAATCATGTTCAAAAGAGATTCATCTTTCTATTCTTGAATCGGAGTTACCTTCTGTAATTTACACCACCTGTGCTTAAGAGTCCAGTTGCGGTTTAGTGGCCTCACTTACTTGCGTGATTTGTGGTTCATGAATGGTCGTTCCCTTACTGCCTAAACGTATCAACTTTAGCTGCCCGAATGTCTCGGTGAACTTGCCAGATGCGTGACGTGGCGCGCACGCTCTCATAGCTTCTCAGCAACAAAGAAGTCGACTTAAATCTAGAACTACTTATATGTTGTTCTTTGTGGATAGTGAGATGTATTCTGTTGTGGTCCAAGAATTTGGAATACTAATTTCCAAATTTGAAGCCACCAAAGTGAAGGTACAATATGTATGAAGAGTAATATTGAAGCCTAGACTGATTGAATGCTAGTTTCGGGAAAAAAAAAATGACAATGAAGTCAAGGATATCCATCTTTTCAAAAATCCTGCAAAGCAACTAATTTGTTTATCATTTTGCATCTACCTGAGACCATCCACTCATTAATTTATAGTGCTTAGTACGAAGTGTCAATCTATAAATCAATGTCTACCATTTCACCAAAAAGAAAGGACAATCATTAATTTATTCTAAATACGATTCATTTTCTGATTTGGGGAGTCATGGTTAAAGCACAGCTTGTAATGTGATGCATGCACTTGTCCTCAAGCACAACAACGTTCACTGTAGAGACATTGAAAACATTATTGATCCCTTGTCATTAGACTCTACTCAGATCACAACATCAATACTTGAACATAGCTTCACTTTCTTCTTAGAATTTCATTTGAGTACTCACAACTACTGCAGTTCCAAGTTGGCAAACTATAAAGGGCCCTATATATTTGTATCCTAAAACATATGCAATTTGGTGTCCTTTTTGTGCTTGTATGTATATTAGCAATACATGATTAAATTAATGTCTGGCCTCAAGGAATATCGCATTCAAACATATGGCGCTTGCGTAATGAGCACTGGATAAAAACAACAAGCTCTTGAGAATAGAGAGAATAGATATTATCGTACAGTAGTGCTGACGTGATGAGCTGAAACTTCCTCATACGTGGAATTTTGCTGAGACTCTTCCCCTTCTCCGCCAACCTCCTCGCCTGCAACACCCATTGCGTCCCCACTTTCTCCCACCTCAAAGTGAAGAGTCTTCCGAAACTCGCCAGCTCCAGAATTTCCGGACTTTGACATAGCTCTCTTGGATCGATTCATTCTAGCTCTACTCAATGCTCTAGAAGAAGAAAAATAGAATGAAGATCGCCTCTTCCTCTTTCTACCCTACAATGGCAAGCTAAACAAATCTCCCCGGTCTTCTATGAGCATGTGCTAAGAGAAAGGATAATGAGAACTTCCTCAAAGAGCAAGCACTAACACACCAAAAAGATGATGTACAAATGAATCCCTCCTCCTCAAAAAGACTATAAGTACTCTTTGAAAATGGACGTTGGCCTCCATAACTTCACACAAGTTGTGCTATAGCATAGGCTTCCATTTTGGCTTGTTATTGTTGCAAAGCGTGCCGCGTCACGGCGCTTGATGGTGCCGTCAACATCTATGACAGTTAAGAAGAGCAACATCAATTCTGACAGTACTTTTTTGGTAAATGTGAAATTCTGCACATGCCATGGTACAAGCGTGGATTGTGTGTCATATAATCAGAAGAGGATAAATATCTCAAAAAGAAATTTAGGACATATCTTAAATCAAATCTATCTGCAGTGATTCCTTCACTTCATACCTAAATGCACTACAATGATGATGAGACCGTATTGTAGTAGTTGTCCCTTCCCAAAATATTTAGTAAATGCTGGCGCTTATGAACTTGAAGAACATCAAAAGGATGGCATCTACCGTCATTAATGATGAAAGTAAAAATTATAATCAAATTTACCTTTGGCGCCTTTGTCCATAATGGGGAATGGCATGGATCACTATAAAACATGGAGATAGCCAAGTAACCTGTGTATCCTTCATATACAGTGTGACTCTTTTGGATTTCAGCATCTACTTGTCTATTGATAGAAACATGGCCTGCATACGTGTAGATGGTCAGGAGGCACCCTTAGTGTTTCCACTTGATGAAGGAGGGCGAGCTAAAGTACTGAATCATTTGCTTCATGTGAGATTCAAATTTGTTGAATCGACTATCTATGTAGAGGAAGAAAGAAGGTCTGAGTTAGGTGAATTGCAACAATCAGTTCCTATACTAAAGTCCATGTGTGATGAGGGCTTCTGTTGGTACCTAGCGTCTAGAAATTATAGAGTTTATGGTATCTCACTATCAATGGTACCCTCCTCTCTTGAGATAGGAAGTCGGCAATCAGTGAATTCAACAGTGGATATCCCATTCATGAGAGAGGCAACTACAGAAGGTCCGTGTCGTGAACGTCTCTCAGTATTTCCTAGAAGTTCAATTCCTGTTATACCGAAGATAGAGAATTTGGATTCTATCATAGAGTTGGCTAGCGATTCAGAAGAAGACTCTCCACCCTTAACCCTTCAACTGAACCCCCTTACAATTAACAATGCTTTAGAGGAGAAGGGAAATGGGAACTCTAAATCCAATACCCCATCTAGTAGTCATGTGCGCTCTGTGTTGTCCCGTCCTCCATTGCACCCAAGGCCTTTCCACCAACCCAGTATAATGAAGTGCTTGAGGAGACTTTCTAAGCTTCACCGTTCTAGGAGTGAGTTGTCTACAATGGACTTTGACACTGTGGAACACCATGAAGTGAAGTTTTTGCCTCCTACATACAATGGGGACACCATCTTCGAATTACCTCCGCGTGGACCACAATCTTATTCATCTTGTGCAAAGAACTTGGAAGGAATGGACAAGCGATACGACGGACATCCTTGGTGCAAGTTGGTGACAACAAACATCCACAACTCCGACAACTTAAAGTTTCGTAAGTCATACTGCGCTGGTCATCTTGTTTGTGAAAATACTGAGTGTGAGTATATGAAGAGGGCTTCCAGAAAGAATGAGACAGAGTGGAGCGGTTCTACAGTTTTTCCTTTTGCAATAGGAGAGGGTCCTCCTAAAGATTGTAGGCTAGTTTGTAAGGTTTGCAAAACAATACCTACGTGCGTGAGCTCATGCGGCGCTAGAATTTACTATTGCTACAGCGATGATGTAAAGATGAGTAGGGCTGCTATTCACCTCAGTAATCATATTCATCCGGTAGCTATGGGCTTGTATAGGGACTCCGTAAAAGAAATTAGTGATCTCATTGCAGAGCAGGTGTCTAGAACCCCCACAGCCACCAACTCTGCCATTGCGCTATCTGCTAGCAAAGATTTTCTACAAAATCACCTATTTCATCACGGAGAAGGAGAGAAGGAAATGTTGAAGGGAGAAGAAATGGAAGAGGTCATGGACCGCTTCCAGTTTCTAAGCAATCCAAGTATACGAAACGTCATCTCTTCTTTTCGCTCAAACAACCGAGGAGGAGTCATTGACAACATTATGACCATGAAGAAAGAATCAAAGTTTGAATTTATACATGATAGCGTCTTCCCAGGCCAAGGCAAAGAGAAGGTGTACATTTCCAAAATGCTCACTGAAGGACCTGGAAGTGGAGTGGACTTGATAAGGCGTATGCAACCAGGTGGTGATCTGCAAAACATGTGGATGATGTTCGACCATGTAAAGCGCGTGAAGGACTGGACCACAATGGCTTGCCACGTGTATGATTCACAGTACAAAAAAGTGATGACCATTGCCATGTGTGACATGCAATCTGAAGATACCGAAGTCCAAGTACAATTTTGGAAGAGTTTGAATTTGGTCATGGCACGACATGGATTGGTTGATCCGAACTTCAAGGGATTTATGGCAGATAGCGCCATGGCCAATTGGAACGCAGTTCGTATTATGTACGGTAGTGGCAGACCCGATGAAGTAATGGAGAATCGTGAAAGGACGTGTTTGCTACACTGGAGTACTTCTCTTATAAAACACACACAGAAGCACATCAAGCATGCATTTCAACAACACATTATGTTATGCAAGCAATATAAAGAATCGAAGACCGTGGATGAAGCAGAGAGTCGGTAATTTGCAATTCGTTCATGGTGGCTTTCGTCTAGAGCTGCAACCGAAGAAGCACTTCATCACCTAGACCACTGGCTGGCATTTTGGCATTTTCGATATTTACAGTGGGGAGGCTTCATGACCATGGTAAGCTCAATTAAGATTTTTTGTTTCTAGCTTCATTTTTTATTTATTACAAAGTGTTGCAAAATAGAGTTATACTTTGTACCAGAAAAAAATTTCAATGGCTTTTGTTTTTTTTGGTTTCTGTACATGACAACATACGTGAAATTTTGACAAGTAAATTTCTTTGATTTATTGATAAATTTAAAAAATGGGAGTAGTACCAGGCAATACTTAAACATCCATCGGATCCGATGGATGTTCATGTGTTGTCTGGTACTACTCCTATTTTGGGTATTCATTAGTTGCAAGGAATTTGAAAGGTCGTAAATTAAGAATTCACATTTTCAATATTCCTTACAAGGTATCTTAGTTGTACAATGTGAATTTTTAGAATTCATTTTTCTCATACAAATGTTTCATGTATGCTTAGAATAGTTTCTAATTGCTTCGGTTGGATTTTTAGGGCTTGAGTTTGGAAGAGATGACAGATTTACCTTTTTGTAATCTGTCCAAAACGGTTCATAACAAGTGGCTTCAAATGTCCGGTAAACGTGCAAACAATTTGTTTGACGCCACTTGTGATGATAGTATTCGTGCTTGGATGCAAATGACAAACTACCGTGCATATTTGAGAGGTCACACTTCTGGTTCAGGACCATCCAAGGGAGAATTGAAGTTGAGAGCTGCCAGACGCAGCGGATGCCCAAAAAAAATTGCGGAGGCATTGAACACATTGCCGGAAGCACATGGTGTAGGAACTTGAGTACCGCATTTGGAAGGAGAAGAAATATTTGGAAGCACGAAGAGAAAGTTGGACATACCGATTGGTGATGCCGGAGATTCACATCGCCCCGACAAGGTCAACTTTTCTCAACCTCGAGTTCGAACAAGGTCAACCAAGGTTTTCACGGAGCCATTGGAAGTCAACCAATCACACAGCAAGGTCACTCCACACCAGTATGTGCCAATCGCATTTGAAAGTGACTGCGACACATCAAAGTGGCACATTGCAAGGATAAGTCACAAATCAAATGCAAGATGCCAAGCTCAGCAACGAATGTCAAAGATCAAGTGTACCGCAAAAATTGCAAAAGGAAGAAAGGGAACTCCAGCTCCCACCTACCGTGGTAGAAAAGAAGAGTACGGGAGTAAGCGTGAGGTGGTGGCCAATTTTTGGTTTTGTTGGGATGATATTGAACGATGTGTGCAAGGTACAAAGCGCAAGTGGGTCATAGATTGGCCTGAGGTGCCGAAAGTTTGGCAAGTGTTGGCTGGAACCAACTTGGATCGAGAAGAGACATTAGTGCTGCAGCATGCAGGCTTCCGCCTCCAAGAACGGCCTACATTGTCGCCACGTCAGCTCTTCTCCATGTCTAATATTTTTGAGCCTGTTTTGTTTGACCAAGCATCTCCACCAAATCCGGATGCATATCCAACAATGAGGAACAACCGGACCATTAGGAGAGCTACAAATGCCCATACTGCAGAGCAACGGAACAAGTGGGAGAGTGCTCGGAATGTTAGAGGCCAAATTTTAGGAGTGACCCTTCTCCCTTTTCCAGGCCTTGGAGCAATAGTGGTACTCGAGAGTGGGGTGGACTCCAACAGCCATATATACCGAATTATTGTTGGTATGTTTCCTACATGCACATGTCCGGACTTTGTGAATATGGTTGTGTCCGCTGTTGGAGGTCGCCAACAATACGTGAATTGTAAGCACTTGTACTACTTGTATAGGTACTTCTGCAAGATGGACCTCCATGAAGACAAATTCATTCATGCACCTAGTTATAGCTACAATGAGTTGAAGGTACTCCTAGTGCGGGCAAGGATTATCATATTGCCAGAGTAAGTATGGCTACTTTTTTTATGTAGTGCAAAGTATTGTAATGGCCCTCATACATTGAAATGATATGAAGTACATGGCATAGAAGAAGTTATTGGTTTCAGAAAATAGAGGAGCATGTCTCATATGTAAGAATACGTGTGGATAATTAAAATGCATATGCATGAGTTCCAACCTTATATTTTACTGTAATACTACACACCCAAATACAAGGCGGCCTTTGCTAATACATGAGCGTACAATACTGATGAGAGCTGAAAATGGGGAAGAGCGACAAGACCAATGTCCAGGTTCCTATTCAAGTGTCCCACAACACATGTTCAGAGGTCACTTTTAAGTCTTCAGTTGTCCCATAACGATTGGCATTTGGGAATGAGTCACTATATAAGTAGTTACATTCAATGAACAATCATTGCGGGAGGACTGTTTGGGGAATAGACCTTGGCCGTAATTGTGTGGCATATTATATTCCCAACGGTCCTCTAGCATTTTGTTCAAGACGAATTACGTCATGTGTATTTTGTATTCAGGCAACTTCGTATTTGGGCACAAAAAATTGTGAGTGATGGAGTTGCCTCCCCATTACCATTTGTGAATGAATTTTTGTTCACTGGTAGTGATTGGCTTTCACAATCTATAGGAAAAAAAAATATGTTGAGTGACGGAGTTGCCTCCCATTGAAATTTGTAGATTAATTTCTACTCACCGATGGTGCCTTGCTTTTACCCAAAATATTTAAAAAAAATCGATGAGTGATGGAATTGGGCCCCCATTAAATTTTGTCGATGAATTTCTGTTCATCAGTGCGGCTTGGCTTTCACAACTTCTAGGAAAATAAATATGGTGACTGATGGAATTGCCTCCCAATCAAAAATAAAATTTCACACAATCCACGGTTATAGGGTACACGGTAATAGGTCAAAAAATTGACATTTTCCCTCTTTTCTCCCAACAAAATCGGAAAAACCAATTTGGGAGTCCGAATATTCAATTTTTTTAAGTTTGGGGGCTCCAAGCTTACGAGATCCACGCTCACAGCTCACAAGCTCACCGCTCCAAGCTCGCTTGCTAGCGTCGTTGTGCGAAGGACAAATGAGTGAAGCCGGACAGTGAGGCAAGTATGGACGCTCCTTCTCTCGCTTGCAAAGCATTTTCTCATTGAGTGCATTGTCAATTTTTATGAGTCGGAAACTACTGCGTCGTTGTATACCAAATATGCGAGGTATGAAGACGAGTGCCCAGCTAAATTCAAGGGAGATATGGCACAGAAGTTCACGGATGCTTTAAACGTACCCTACTGGATTCATGAAATGGAGAGCAAGGGCTTTCAACAATTTTTGAAGAACAAGGTCCATGATGCATTGTGGAATGCAAAGGTGATCTTAGAGAAGTACGGGAAGGAACACCGTATAGGTGATGGCGCTTTTGAACAGGTCATTTTGAGGGCAGACTTGTTTGTTCGCCAGTGCGCCCCTTTTGCAAAGAATCGAAATAGGCGAGGTTCAATGGGTTGGTGGAATAGTGATGAGGGAGTTGTGGAGTTGCAACGTGGGCGACGACATCTCTTAGCGCTTCCGGAAACAGCAAGGGTGATTCCACAAGATGATCAAATCCTGAGGGGTGGATACGCAACAATTCGGAGGGTCCAAATTGAAGGATGTTGTGAGATACCCACATTTTGGGAATTCGCAGCGAAGGTATCTCATCAGCAACGCATACGACCTCCGCTCGCCAGGTTGGAACACCAAAACGAGTCAATGGCAGTGAGAATTCCACATGATGGAGTTATTCGATTTTCTGTTGTTCATGCAACGCAAAACGAAGGGTACTCGTATTGGTGGAATGGCGGAACATTGAAGCAAATGTTAAAATTGGATAAGGAATATCCCGATAACATTGGCATTCGGTTGGCTTATTCTCAACTGACCTCGGAAGAGGTGACGAAAGCTTTTTTTCTTGGTCGTTGGAGGAAGAAGCGCACAGAGCTTGCATGGGCATTGGTGCACCTCATGAATGCAGTGCACAGCGCTGGACATTTGCACAATGATCTTTCACTGGACAACATTATGTTTCACTTTCCCAATGATGAGACACGTGTTTACATTGGAGTTTGCAATTGGGGCATGACTACTTTACGTAATGAACCAATGAAGTCCTTGTACACGTTCACCTCTCAGAGTGAGCGGACTGAGACCTTGAAAAAGAGGTGGTGGGTGGACCCTTCTATTGCATACTTGCATAGAAGAGATGCGGATGTGTCAATGATATCGGATTTATCACGTAAATCGGAGGAATATGCGGTTGGTCAAATAGCTCAAGCCATTAACATTGGTTGCATGTCGGCGGACTATGTGAGCTTACATTGGGAAAATGAAGGACATACAAGATTTAGCCATGAGGATTTGGCAAAGATTTTTCACCTTTACTTGGAGCGCCTTTGTGATTCGGTGATTGATTCTCGCGGTAGCTTGTCCGAAATCATCCATTGATTTACCAATAATTACAACTGGCCTATTCCGGATGAACACTTCCGCCACTCATATTAGTGTCTATGGTGTTAGTGAACGACATAGAAGTGATAGAACTATAGAAGTATTAGGTAAATGTAGAGGCGAGTACATAAATTTGCATGATTGTTTGCAAACTATCTAGTATATATATGCACCATCAATGTATGCCAATATATGTGCACCCTTATAATTCATATAAAATTTTGAAATGTTTGTGTGTTTTGAAACTTCCAATGTCCAATGTCTACCATCTATTTATACATTCATCATATGTTTTGCTTGAAATCCTTGGATGAGAAGTGCAATGCAATAATTATTGTTGATGGATGTTAGCTTGGTATGGTTGGGTTCAAAATTGTATAATCAATGTTGAACACATATAACCCCTAAAAGACCAAAGTGATTTTTTTGGCAATATAGCGATTTGGGGCAACTCACTACAAATAGAATTTATATTTTTTTTCTTTGAAATTTTCATACAACACGTGCCCGAGGAGTAGCTTTAAGGCCCAACAATTTTCATAAATTTTGACTACATGGTTAAAAAGTTATTGCATGATATGTCGTTTTCAGTCCTTGGCGAGCAGCACGGGCAGCGAAAAAACTTCTTCAAAAATCACTTTTTAAGAAAATAAAAATTGAAATTGGTTCTTTAGATTTATATGTACATGGGAAGCTTTGAATCATTCCATTTAGATCTATGAGTCAAAAGTTATGAGGATTCTTAGTTTAAGGATAGTTATGGAATTTCAACTCTAAAATAAACTTTGAAGTCTTTTATTTAACTGAATTTTCAATATTTTTGAGAAAAAATAAAAACATTGGGTGTAGATTGTTTATTACAACATTACAACCGTTGGATTGGCATTTTTCAATTCCATAAATTAATTCTTCACAATTTAGTGTTTTGAATCATTCTCTACCTCTTCCTACTTACTATTTTTTTCCTATATGTTGTACAATTCCAAATGATCTGAAAATTTTCAAGCATGTAGCCAACTTGCCTTCAAGAATAAATCCAAAGAGTAACCACCATTTTGGACATTTTTTCATACAAATGTGACCTTGTGAAGGGCAGCTGCCCGTTTTTTTGCAGGGACAAAAAAAAGATTTTTGTCAATTCAAACACTATTATCTTGCAATCCACATGGTGGAAAATTCTGAAATTTTTTCCACATCTTCTTAAACAAGTTTACTACAAGATCCTATGGTTACATGTGTCCAAGAATGTTTTATTTCTAAAATTTGACACTAGTATTAGAAATGGCAGTTTTGGAGCGTTTTTGGTGAAAACATAGTCAAAAACATTTAGGGGATAATGATAATAGAATTTCATCGTACGCAAATATTTTTTATATTGAAAAGCAATACAGTTGATACTTGAACGATATCGCTATGATGATACCAAGTACTAACGTCCAAATACATTTTAATACAATATATTTATATCAAAGTAATTTAGTACGTAAATGCTATTCGCCGAGATGCCGATATGTTTGTACTATGATTGCCACACTCCATAATCCAATGGCAAAAGATTCCAAGGCCCACTCGATTGTGAGACAACGACTAAAATAGCTCTACCTACTTTACTCAGAATCTGAATGGATGTCATCTCTACGTTTCGGTGGTGTGGAACCGGATCCATAAGTGCCAAGATATGGTCCTCCGCCCCAAGTGCATCCATAGTCGCTTGGCGTAGCTCCTTGATTGGGATTTCCATAGTAAGGACCTCCAAAAGTTGGAGGAGGAACTACATCACGGTGCTGAGACCTTCCTTGCCTTGGTTCGACATGACGAGAGCCTGTGTGACGCTCATATGAACCACCCGTAGTAGATCCAGACAAGTATTGGGAGCCTCCTTGGCTAGATCCAAAATCATGTGTGGTTCCATGGCTTCTTTCTAGGTTGTAATAAGTACCTCGGGGGTCGTTAGCATAGTGTAAGACCCTTTGACCATCTTGTGAACCAGATGCAGTACGATCATGTTGGTAGGACCTGTCATGCCCGTGTTGTTGACCCCGATCCTCCATGCTTCTACGCATAGCTTCTTGCATTTGTTGATTGAACTCGATGTCTTCCCGAGCTTCTTGACGCTCATGTCCCACTGTAAATGTTACGGGTGTTGGATTGTCTTCTACATCATCGTCGTCCGACCATTCATCCTCAGCATCCGGCAATACAACCGGCGGAAATCCAAACTGCCCTCGATTGGACCACATTCGCATACAATCGCTCGGTTGAGTCCAACTCGTATAAATAATAGCATCAGTGCGCTTCATATTGTCAACATTTTTCTTGTAAATTGTGCGCCAGTCTACATCTTTGTGGAGTACAATCTCTGCCCAAACCATGGCCATGTTGGAATAATTCATAACATTTGGTTTGGAATCAAGCAGCTCAGCGCACCGCGTTACTTCCTCGTATCGGTGCCCAAAGTGTTGGCTCTCGCACGTGAAAATTTGTCCTTCCCAGCGTCGAACTTGTTTGTTTGCTCTTTCTTGTGACCACATTTTGGAGAGGTGCGTCATTTTGACGTACTTTTTGCACATTGTGCAGTCTCAAACCTTCTTGGGCTCTTTTTCCCATCCAGATTCAGCTACACACATTGGATTTGCCCACTCTCCCCAGTTCATGTCCTGGGATTTGCCTTTGTTATTGGACCTTGAACTACTATTGCGAGGCATGATAACCTTGATTAAAATGAAATGATTTGATGACAAAGTTCACATGAATTTTTAGGAGAACTGAGCAAAATGTTTGACACTTGCCAATGAAACAAGGTGAAGTTGTTAACAAGGCCTTCAAAACCAAGTAATCACCAAAATAATTTGGTGCAATTCAGTATCCGAGCACAATCGTTCACGCACCAAAACGAAAGGGGCACGCAGAGCCACTAAGAGGCACTGGATCACCCACTCCGCAAGGGAAACGATTGTGAGAAATGAGCCATCCGCCGCGCTATTTATGGCGTCTGAAGGCGGACCAGGCAATGCGGACGCCTACGTGCGAATCGGACGGCCAGATCGTGCGGACGAGATCGCGCGGACGTCCCGTCCGCATGTGCCCGTCCGTGCGATCACGTCCGCAAGATCCAACCGCGCAATCTCGTCCGCGCGATCGCGTCCGTGAGCCCGACGCCTTGTCCGCCCTTGGGCCCGTCCGCGAGATCCAGTCGGGACTGTCCGCGAGCCTCCCGACCGCGCGGATGATCCGACCGATGGGACGGCCCGACCGCATGGACGAACCGATCGATCGGACGGCCCGTCCAGGGATGTCAAAAGACGTCCGGGGGTCAACGTCCACGTCCGCCGGACGTGGACGCGGACGTCCTGTCAACCCTGTCCATTCTCCCTCTTGAGCCTGATCAAAAAAGGAAGTAAGGAGTGCAATCCATTGGGGTGGGATTCTCGATTTCAAATAAAACCAATGATGGCGTTCAAGATCAGTAAGTGAAAATATAGAGGATAGGTCTTCCCAGGATCTAAAGTCATGTAGGTCAGAGTCCCACAAGTCACCTATGGTCCTTAGCCCTTGTTGGGCAAGTTCCCTCGCCCTAGCAGCCGAGAAGTTAAAGTTAGCTCCAATGAAGCTGGTGGACCACCACAAGCTAGTTGTAAGAACCTCATCAGAGGTGGAAGGTGGTAAGAGTTCGATCTTCTTCACAAGGTGTCGCCAAGCAGAGGTAATGCGGTTCCATACCCTTGAGCCTCTTGAGACTGATGGTCTATGTACCATGAGCCATGCTTGAGAAGGATACCAATAGCCACTTTTAGGATGTGGTTTCATCTTATGAATGCGGTAGCGAAGTAAAACCTTGAGATTGGAAATACCTGGTTCAATGGCATACAGGAGCCACTTGGCAAGTAGGGCATTAAGAGAAACCTCGGGATCTAATAGTTTCAGGCCACCAGCCATCTTTGGAAGACAACAGTCATCCCAAGATACTCTTGCTCGTGTAATATATTCAGTCCCGCTCCATAAGAAATTCCTTAAACTACTGCGTATAGTGCGAATAGCTTGCAGCGAACCACTCCAAATCGCAATGAAGTAGTAAAGTGTGGAGAGGAGGATGGCGTTTACCACTGTGGCACGACCGGCTAGAGATAGACGCTGAGTAGTCCAATAGGTTAATTTCTTCGTGATTTTGTCTTTGAGGAAGCTGTCTATGTCGTGAGTTTCCAATGAGATTCCGAATGGAGCCTCGAGAAGCTTGGATAGCGAGCCTGGGGGGGCCCATATAAGGTCAAAGTTCTCCAACCATGCCGATTTTGGTCTAGAAGAAAACCAATAGCCAATGCTCTTGGTCCAGTTCAATAGTAAACCAGAAGCTGAACCAAAACGATTGAGAAGGGATACGGTGTTTCTCATAAACACTTCTTCTCCTAGGATGGAAAAACCAGCATCATTAGCATATTGAGATAGTAACTGTTCAAGGTCACTCTCTAGGAGTGGAATTCCTTTAATCCTCCCTAGAGATTGTTCTCTATTGGCGGCCATATTGAGAGCTTCTCCTATGAGAAGAAAAAGATATGGCGCAAGTGGGCAGCCTTGTCTAACACTACGCTCAATGGAAAATTGGTGTGTGGCCTTCCCATTTAATGACACGGTGGCAGAAGCATCTTGAAGTAACATGGAGACGAGGGAGATGAAGGACTCTGGAGTACCCAATTTCCTCATAACTGGGAAGAGAAAGTCCCATGATACTACATCATAGGCCTTCGTGAAGTCAAGCTTTAGGAAGATTAAGTCCAAATCTGATTCCTTAGCCCATTCAATAGTTTCATACTGGAGGAGGATGTTACATAAGATGTGTCTATGGGGAAGAAAGGCCGATTGTTCGGGGCTAATTACATCTCTCAAGAGACTTTGTAGCCTAATCTGTAGCGCCTTAGCAATAATCTTATACAAGACATTAAGTAAGGTGATTGGCCGCCAATTAGAGAGGTCTGCACGGTCACCTGTTTTGAAGATGAGGGCGATAGTTCCCGAGGTCATACCAAGAGGAAGGTGTTTTTGAGATATCGCTAGCTGTACCATCTTCGTGAAGTCCCCTCCAATAAGGTCCCAGAATTTGCAGAAGAAGTCCACGGATATTCCATCAGGGCCTGGGCTGCGACCTTTAGCCATCTGTAGGAGGGCTTGATGAAGTTCAGCTTCAGTAAGTGGAAGATCAAGTTGTTGGGCCATCACTGGGGAGAACCGATTTTGAACTGAGTCTAATATCAATTCCCGGTCTGCTATGATTTGAGGGGAGTTAATTTCCCGAGTATATAGTTTAGTATAGAATTGAGTGCAGATTCCCTCAATTTCACTTCTCTCATATTGCAGTGTACCTGCGTCATCATGGAGCTCAGTGATTGATGAAGTATTAGACACCTCCTGAACTGCTTTGAAAAACTCAGCTGATAGACGATCCCCAAAGAGCCTCCATCTGGCTCGTGAACGAACTTGTTGGCCATTGATTTTCTAATTCTCAAAGCTAGATAGTTGCGATTGAATAAGAGTAACCTCCTCTTGGAGTTGTGTACACTGGGGTTGGCTCTATAGCAGGCTTGATTTCTGGTCTGAATTAGAGCAAAGGGATGCTTCTTGCTTATGGTAGTCATGTGCTCGGTGAATGCAATAGTGCCGATAAAAGCGTGTAATCCTTTTCAATTTGAAGAAGAACGAGGTAGTTGGTGGAGCCCTAGTCCAAATGTCACGAATTGCTTGGTCAGTTTCCTCGAGGTAGAGGGAGGACATGATCCATCTACTAGGGCGATGAACTGGCTTAGCTAGCTCTAAAATGAGGGAGACAGGATGATGATCCGATCGAGTATTGTCTCCCCAAATGCGGTACTCTATTATCTTCCTTTGATGAGGTGTAGAGTCAGGAAATAAATAAAAACGATCTAGGCGTGCCATAATGCGGGCATTGTCAGATCTGGCATTATCCCAAGAGTATGATAGGCTTGGAGAGGTAAGATGAACCTCCTCTACTTGTAACGATTGTTTGAGGCCATTGAAAAGAAGCCTCTCTGCAGCCGAAATCGAGTTGCTACGTGTATTAGACTTGTCACTTCTTCTTTCTACCATGTTGAAGTCGCCAAGCATGATCCATCTGCAAGTCTTGGGAAGCTCACGTGCTAGGGTCTCCCAAAGGACTTTTCGTGGGAGGGAATCAGTAGGGGCATAAATATTAATAAAACCTAAGTCGCCTCCAGGTATGCGTGCAAGTATAACCCAATGGACTCTTCCCCCACATAATGATCCTGACTGAGAGATCAATTTAGCCCATCTAGGAGCGATGAACGATGCCACTCCCCCCTTTCCTGCATTAACACCCTCTAGGGCATAACCTGGCTTAGCTTCAGTGCAGAAACTGGTGGCTCTTGTCCAGAGTAAACGTCTGAGGTTAGTAGCTCCCGAGCCCCTAAGTTTGTGTTCTTGTAAGAAGAGGAGATCTACTGGATTCCTATGGATGTAGTTGCGAAGGTTTTCTACAGCTATAGAGTCATTTAAACCCCTAATATTTTGTGCTAAGATCTTAATTTTCATATAGTGTTCGGATTGAGAGATTGCCGAGCGCTCTCTACGCAGTCAGAGGGATGAGGCAGTCTATGTCCCTAGATGTCTAGGTTAGGGTCAATGTTAACAGGCTCACCTTGTAGTAAGGGAGGATGAGTTTGAGCTCCATGAATCTGTCTGGCGGATGCTTTGATATGTCTTAAGGAGAAATCTGCTACTACTACTGAGTTCCCTACTACAGAGGGTTCTTATGAGTTCCATTGTGGTAAATCTCCTGTGATCTGTTTGAACACCCTCAAGGCAAAAGGGGTATCACTTTGTGAGGGCCATGTTGACCGGGACGGGCCTCCATGCTCGGGAAGGTTAGGCTGAGCATCTACAGATAGGTCATTGTCGAATCGGGTATCTCTAGTTTGAGGGATCAAGGTAGAAGACTTGTGTTGGTCAAAGTTGGCATGAGCTATCTCTATTTGGTTGCTAATGGTAGGGGAGTTGGGGGTATGATGAACTAGATTCATTGGAAGGGGGGAGAATCTGTGGCTCGGGGAAATGGGTTGAGAGGTGCTCCATTCCTGGATACTATCTTCGGATGCTTGTGATGATGGAGGCAAATCATTTGAAGGAGGATGGTGGTAAGGTACCTGAGATGGTGCTTGGCATCCTGCTTCTCTAGGCATGACTTGCATATCTCCCTTGGCAATCGTTGCAGCTGCTGAAGATGGCCTGAAGCAAACTTGGTTCTGCTCTTCACCTAGTTTAATGAATTCGGCACTTGGGGGGTGATGTGTCTGCGATGAAGCTTGTTGGAAGAGGGAGCCAGCAGGATGATTGATAGCTCCATTTGAATTTTGAACCCTAGTTGGTTGGGACTGAGAGTTAGAGCCAATCTGAATGGAGGCCGGGGTATTGGCAGGTGAGTTTGTGTCTCGGATTGAAGGTAGTCTGTGTAATTGACGGCGTTCCACTTCTTCGTTGCGCTCTAAGCCTTTGTCCCGTTGTTCTTGAGCAACACGTCGGGCCCAATAGTGGCTAGAACTCGCAGGAGTATTGGAACATCGAGAGTTCCAAGGAAAGCGTTGATATTCGGGTGTAAACTGAATGGGAGCCTACGTGAGAATTGTGGGGGCTTGGTGTAGGGTTGGTTCTCTGATGAATTATGTCGGTTGCTGGAGTGGGTAGAGGGCATTCCAATGTCGAGTGAGTTGGGTCGCGGCATCTGCTACAACTCAAACGAATGTCCTCATAGGTGATTGGGATGGCAATAGTACCTCTTACTAAGCTCTCAACATACACCTGAGATGTCCATCTTTGGGAGACGTCAAGTGCTACACAATAGCGATATTGGCTGAGTGTAAGGTTGGGGACGTCCACCGCGAGTACTCTTCCTAGGGCCTGAGCAATAGAATAGGAAGAAGGGATGTATTCCAATGGAATACAGTCAATGGATAGCCAACAAGGATTTAGGGTCCCGACAGGAGAAGATGGAGAGAACGTCGGGAACCATTGGTGGTAGGCCGCTTCACCTCCATGAAAGCGGTGTAGATCAAGATTGATAGCTTTGGTGACTGCGGCAGCATCATTGAATTTGACGTAATAAAATCCGTATCCCGCCGACTTGTACATGATGACGCGGTAGGAAGAGAGTGCTCGCCCTAAATCCTCCATCCATGTTTGCAGTGCCTGATCGTTTAGCTTCCCTCCAACAAAGCTTGCTATAATGACATGGTCTTGGAGGTATTGAATTTCTTGCTGTATAGCTAGAGATTCAAGACAAGTAGAGTGTAGAACCTTATGTGACCGAACCAGGAGTCCAGCCCAGTTGCGTTGGTAGTTAGAAGGGACGATTTCTCCCATTGCAGCAACAAATGGATTCAGCTTCGGAGTTTGCGAGGTTGGCTGGGATGGTAGAATTGTGGCTGTTATAACTGCTGGTTCGAGTGGGGGCTGGTGGCGCTCCTCCATCGGTGGTGCCCTTGAATATGTCGGTTGACTTCGGTGCAGCCCAAGAGACTTATCAAACTCCGGGGATGTCTTGCGGTTATCCAGCTGATGATGTCGCTATGACTGACCAACGTGGCGCTCCACATGCATACCTCGTTGAATGTTCATGGCGTGTTGACGGTGGAGCTCTAGGTATTCATCAGCTGTGTAGCGTCTCTCCCTCCTCACAACGTCACGGTAGGACTCCATGATTAATTCTAGGTCTAAATCTTAATAATAATAATAATTATATATTATATTTTTAGGGTTTGGCTATGGTAAGCTGATCCCAAACCCTAACTAGAGTTAAGCTTCTTGAAGAATCGATAGAAGACTAAGATCCTTCCAATCTAGAGAAGAGATGGGAGTTACTGGGAGACAAATTTAAAAGCTAAGTTATCCTATGTAGAAGAGACAATTAGCAAAGCTTTCAAATACAGATTGTTAAATGCCAGTGAATCCACCCTATGTTGTTTCTATATGATAGCTAACTGCAATGAGGTTTACATGATACAATAATTCCACAAGGTAACGCGTACCATTTTGATTCAGTGAGACCAAATTCGCCTAGATTCACGAAATTGAAGCGTAGCCAGGTCTCTCTGCCAAGCACATCCGGGCAATGGGGTCCTCGATAGCGCTTGCTCCTACAGTCGGGGCTGCTCCTTGTACTGAGAACGAAGAAGAATGCAGCTACTAACAAGGTCGAAGAATGAGAACTCACAAAGACAGCTTGAGGTGGTCCGTTCTCCGGAGCATCCAACCGCACCCCCTTGGCATACGCAAGCAGGCTCTCTGCGTTTTTTGTACCGGCCTGTTAGTCTTTATCCCCTCCGCACGCCCAGCAACGTGACCACAGTTCCGTCGAAGTTCTCGAGACCGCCCCCAGCTCAAGACCGCAAGCATAGAGGACCAGACACTCGCCGCACCCCAAACAGTCGAAACTTTCTCTCCCAACGGCGACTTCCACCGCTCAGCGATCCCAACGGAAGTACACACCACCTCCTCCGCACGCCCAACAACGTGACCGCAGTTCCATCGAAGTTCTCGAGACCGCCCCCAGCTCAAGACGGCAAGCACAGGGGACCAGACACTCGCCGCACCCCAAATAGTCGAATTCCAACAGCGACGTCCAACGCTCAGCGATCCCGACGGAAGTACACAGCCGATCACAGATCCGATTTTCTCGGATCTCCTCCTGCGAGTTGAAATCTCCGCACCCGAAACTAAACTTCGGTTCGTTCCTGACGACTGGCAACACCCTTAGTGGACAGACACCTTCGATAATGATGGAGAATTTGTGCCTAATTAACTTAGCCAGCAATCAGAGCTTAACTACGAAAGCTCACGACTTTGCTATTTAACCTCGTAAGCTCAGAACTTTCAACTTCGAAATCTGCAGATTGTGAGAAGGTCTTCGCAGCCCATGCCTGGAGTTGCGAGAAGATCTGCAGACTTTTCCGGTCTGCATTCTGTCCGTAATAAGTATCTAGCTAACTCGCCTCGAACACTCTCTCTGGTTTGCAGCTTTTTAGATTCCGCTTCCCACCGTCGAACCGCACCGATCCGGTATCAATCGATAGATCTATACTACAGCTACCTAAATCTAAAGCAAGCGCACAAAAGAATCCCCTAGCGCCATCACCAGATCAGGAAAACGAGTTTGCGACGATGCACTTTCAGATCCGAGAAACGCGGAGCTCCAGCGTCCCCGTCTCCCTATTTGTGATTTTGAACCTTCAAAAAAAATTATAAACAAAATTTGGAGAGGATTTTTGAAAATATCAAAGAAAATGTCCCTTCTAACCCCTCTTTTAACTTTGTCTTCAACTTTTGATTGGAGGCTCAAAATCTTAAACAATTTTTTGAAGATGAAATTTAGCTTGATTCACTACAAGAAAATGGGGGTATAAATGACTTGTCCACAATGACTGCAGTGACAACAATGACTGCGAAATAGTTATTTTGCAGTCATTGTTGTCGGTGCAGTCATTGTGGACAAGTCATTTATACCTCCATTTTCTTGTAGTGATTTTTTACATTAACTTACTCAAAGGTTTTTGAAATTTTAATTCTATTATGCCTAAATGAAGTCTGAAATTCTACTTTGAACACTATTTTCACTTTTGACTTGACTATGAACAGTTGAGTTCTTATGAATCCTAGTTTGCATGTCCCATATAAGTTGTTTTACCTTCTACCACCCCATTTGTATAAATAGCTTGTCTTCTCATTCTCCACATAGAATCTATGGCTTTTAAAGCTATGCAAGAGACTTATGCATAAGGTGAGTAGGTGTATTAGGATAGAAAATCTAGGCTAAGTGAATAGCAACATGTTTAACCCTAAAAGTCCAAACACTGTTTTTTGGCAACAATTGCGATCTTGGGCAGCTTGCTACAAACGGAAGTTTTATTTTTTTTCTTTGAAAATTTCACACAATATGTGTCCAAGGAGTAGCTTTAAAGCCCAATAATTTTCATAACTTTTGAGAACATGGTTAAAAAATTATTGCAAGATATGTAGTTTTCACCACTTAGCGAGCAGCCTAGGCAACTCAAAAAAATTCTTTAAAAATCATTTTTTTAAGGAAGAAAAAATTTAAAATTGGTTCTTTAGATTTATTTATATGTGAAAAGCTTTGAATCATTCCATTTTGATTAATAAAATGAAAGTTATGAGGAGTTTCAATTTGTAAATAAATATGGAGTCTCTAGATGCCATACCTACCTCTAAACTAGAATTCAAATTTTCAACATAAAATAATTAGCACAAAAAAATTTAATTAAAAAAATTTAAAGTCATAAAAATATGTTCAATTTTTTTTTTTTTTTCAATATAAGCACATTTATCTTGCAAACTATTTGATGAAAGCTTTTGAAATTTCTTCCACATTCTAATACTAGACAAGTGCAAGATCTTGCACTAAAAAATGCAAAAATGAAGCTTGTAAAATTCTTTTTTTTATGCAATAGAAATGGCAAATCCAATTTTTTTGGATGGAAAAGTCCTTGGAACTTTAGGAGCTAAGCCTCTAAAACAACGTGAAGCAAAACCAACTTGGAAACTACCAAAGAAACCCTTGCATTCTTATTTGGTCGCTATTTAATAACCTATTGGTTATTTTTTCTATTTCCACTTGAAATGCAATTTCTCCTTACCAATTGCTTATCTCTTACCTCTAAAAGACTAGCATGTAAGTTTTGGAAGCATAAAAATTTGGGGTAGGTACATGTAACTAGAGATTTGTATATTTTAGGTTGAAATTTTAATAAAAGGTGGGAACAAGGAATATATTTCATAAAAGGGCAACTCAAGCATATAAAAAAGAATTATTTTTTTTAGAAAAAAATTAAAATTGGTCTTTTAGAGTTATATATATGTGAAAGAAGATTTGAATCATTCTATTTTGATCAATAAGCCAAAAGTTTTGAAGGATTTTAGTTTGTACGCTACTATAGATTTTCTATTCTAAAATAAACTTTGAAGTCCTTTATTTTACTCAATTTTTATTATTTTATAAAAAAAATAAAATCATAGGATGTAAAATGTTTATTACAACATTTCAACCATTGGGATTGGAATTTTTCAATTTCATAAATAAATTCTTAACAATTTAGTATTTTGAGCATTTTCTACCTTTTTCTACTTACTATTTTTTTCCTATGTGTTTTACAATTACAAGTGATCTAGAATTTTTCAAGCATGTGGCCAACTTGCCTCAAAGAATGAATCCAAAGAAGCACCACCATTTTGGACATTTTTTCATACAAATGTGATCTTGTGAAATACATCTCCTCGATTTTTCTCAAGGCCAAAAAAGGGATTTTGTTACCTCAAATGCTAATATTTTGCAATCTATACAATGGAAAATTTTGAAATTTTTTCCACATTTTTTCAAACCAATGTAATACAATATGTCAATATCCTATGGTTACATGTGTCTAAAAATGTTTTTTTTTTCTAAAATTGAGTGCTTCTACTAGATATGGCAATTTTGGAGTATTTTTGGTGAAAACATAGTCACGATCCTTTAGAGGTTAACAACAAAAATTCCAAATTAGCAATGTCAAAATATTCTTATTCATCCTTCACCCTCTATAATTCTTACCAAAATGCATAATGAATACATTTTTAGAATCTTTATTCAAGAATTGATTGACCATACCATGCATCAACCCTTTGTAGAAATCTCTCTAAATTTTCAATTAATTATTCAACAACTACTTTATCTTTTAAAGATTAAAACTATCTTTGTTCTTTGAATTGCATTCATGTAAAAATATTGAGTATTCATTTTCAATTGTACTTTTGTACCACTTTTTAGTATGAAAATTTAATAAAGAAAAAGTGTTCAATAAATTTCTTTCTAAAAAATATCAAATTGGAAAGTAAAATGTACTAACTTTGAAAATTCATGATTAATTTCTACAGGATCCAATATATATGAAAAATAATTAAAAACATATTTTTTTAATACTTTAAAAAATAGGATCCAACATATAGAAGGATGCTTTGTAGACACTCAATCTTAACCCCTAACTGTTGAATTGTCCACATATAATTGATCCAAAATTTTGAGATCATTTTGTTCTAGGCAGTTAAATTTCTTTGACCGGTTGAAAATTTATTTTTATTTTTCACTATAAAAGGATATTATTTTATTTTTGAGAGGTCTTTAAAGACAAACATGTATCATTGGTGGAAGAGGGCAACATTAGAAAGCCAATAAAAATGAGCCATATATAAAGCAGTGAAAGAGGAAAAAAATTATGGGGGCAATGGGGCTGGCTTTCGGTAGAATGGATCTAACATTAGTTCAGACAATTCCTATTTTGGTGCTATAAAAACTAAAACCAATGAAAATATTCCATTTGTGCAACGGTGCAGCCTCCTAATTGACAAAAAAAATAATTTGTAGCCACTGTGACAAGTGCTAACGGCCAACTAATAATCTACAACCACTTCTATACCTTTCATAGTAGGATGAATTGAAAACGATGGTGCTCACAGCGGTTTTAGCTGACAAATCCCTCCAAAAATTTACAACAAAAGAACGTTGCAAGGCATTTCAACTAACAAATCAATGAAAGATGCAATAAAATATACAAACTTTGCAAAGAAAGACGGCTACTATCAAACATTGCAAAAACACATTTATAAGTTGCAACAATTTGAATTTGAATTCATAAAGCTCCATTTGCATACAAGTTTGTCACAATTGACGAAATTCCAAATCCTCCCATCTCTCTTTGCTATATTAGCGGACCAGTAGACTTAGTTAAAAATTGGGCAAGGCAACAAGGTACAAGTAAGCAACAAGAGAAACTTATTCTTGCAGCTCTAGATTCAAACTATGTTGTCAAGTTATCTAAGCCAAAAAAGTGGAGAGAAATTGCCACTTCTCCAAAGAATAGGGCTTTTAGATCTAGATACTATCAACAAGTAGCTTACATTTTGAAGTAGAAAGAGAGTACGTAGATGGTTTCTTTAAATCTGTAAGAGATACCTTGACAACACTTGTATGGCCAGATTATAGAGGGGAACAGAGAGCCATGGAAGGAGACAATCTTAGTGGCATTGAAGAGAAGAAGAGCAACCATACTCACACTTCAATGGAGCGATCTACAATGGCCAAGGACAATAGCTTTGAGAAGCAAGACCCCCAATTTGGCAATCAAGAGGTGCACACCACCAAAGGTTGGGCAAAAAGAAGGCAACAAACGGGAGAAAGATTGAAGCTTACAATGAAGAAAGGGGTGGCTATTATAGTGGAATGGAGGCAAATGCAACAACAAATGAGAGCAAACAGAAGCAAAAAAACATAATTTTGGGCATGTCTAGAAGGACAAGGGAATGTTGTCCTTCCCAAGTGGTTTCAATGAACTTATATTGATAGAAGTTACAATGCAAAAACATAAAGTGCTTGTAAAAGTTCCAACTTACATTTTAAATAAAGTAGAGTAATTAAGAGAGGAAGAAAGAGAGGAATAAAAGGCATGGAAGGGGTATTAGGCATAGTTCAAAAGAGTTTCATAGAAGAGGGTTCAAATATTAGAATGTATCAAATTTTATTTATTTATGGAATAAATAAGTTTATTCCAAGTAGATTCATAGAGCAAATATTAAGGTATGAACACAATGCTACACAACTTGCTTTATGCAATGATCCAATGTGTAACACTTCAAGTGATGATGAATCAGAAGATGAAGATGGTAGTAGAGACGGTGACAACAATTGGCCTGCAAATAAAGACTGACTTTGAATAGAAAGTTGCAGAATGGGAAGCTTGGGAACAAAGGCAACTACTGGAGGGAGAGCCTTAGAAGGTGAGACCATGCACAAAAGAAGGCCAGAGCATCCAAAGAAGCGCAAGACAATATTTTGTGGAGAGGCGGAGGAGGTAAGCAAGAGCGAAGCAATTTCAAAATTGTTGGCGGTGCGGGAGGGAGTACTAGCATGGAGGAGGGACAAGCGGCTAGTGGCGGGTTGTGGAAGAGGGCGAAGGAAGGCTAGCTAGCTGGGGATAAGGTTCCACTAGCCAAAGCTTCAGCCGCGGGCCAACTGGCCTCTCTGCTACCAACTATGGCCCCTAGCTTGCTAACAGAAGTAAAGATAGGGCTTGCTGCCAGTACGGCAAACCAAGCAACATGGGGGACTGTGGTGGGGGATGTAGCTCCACCAACGTCTTTCTTGAGCAATGGCCACGTAAAGTGGTTTTTGTTTTTGTTTTTAACAAATGTTATAGAATTTCATTGCTTTAAGATATGTTTTGGAATGGGTTCTAGTATTTTTTCCTTATTCTTTTAATTCAACTTTTATATTTTTATCATTTATACTTTATTTTTCATTTACAATTTTTGTGTATGGATTTTAAATGGGGCAAAAATTGAAGTTGTGGATAAAAATATGTGGGAAAAAAATGGGCAAGGAAAAATTACCATGCTTGAAGGAGTTTTACAATGACGATTCATGGGAGAAGACATTTTCTACATTTGATCGAGTTCCAATTGCATTTAGCGGGCCCACCTCGGGATTACCAAACCCTTAAAATGCCCACTTTGTATGGCTTATTCCACAAGTTTTGGACTCACAAGATATTACGCAAGATATGTGCCGAGACTAATAGGTATGCCTCCAAGATAAATCCACGGTCTAGATGTACCCTTAAGAAATTATGGAATAGAAAGAGGTAGGTTGTATTACATCCGCCGGAGTTGAAGGCATTTTTGGCTATATTTTTATATATGGGATTAAGATTGAGCCAAATGTGCAATGTTAACTAGAAATCACGTGACTTTCTATGGTCTGATGATGGTACAATACAAAGATAAGTATTGTGCCATTTGTTAATATATACCAAAGAAACCAACAAAATGGGGGATTAAAATTTGATGCTTTACCAATATAGAAGCAAGGTATGTATGGACATTCAAAGTTTATTTTAGAGCCAACAAGGGGATTCTTGGAATTAAAGGTTCTACGAAGGGTGAAGCTATGCAAAGAACAAATGTTGTACATGGATTATTGTGCGGATTAGAGAATAGAGGACATATAGTGATCACGGATTTTTTTTTCTTTAGTAACGGCCACAGTTCAGACAAACTACATTGGCCTTCCAAAGGTTTTGTCTATTAAATCCCTTTATACAAAATGTAATCAAGGGCATTTAGAATGGAAAATGCATAAATGTAAACAACTTAGTGCCATAGTGTGGGTTGACAAGAAGCTGGTTCTTCTTATGTCTACGGTTGCATTGCCAATCTATGGGTCTGGAGAAGAGTGTCTAGTGTTTCAACGGCAGATGGAATAGTTGCAGAGGCCGGTGGACACATCTCCTATGCATTTACAATGCACTACATTTATACGAGGAGTGGACATTTAGTAAAGTTTGCACTCAAAAGTAGTGGCATAGGCTTCTTTTCTTCCTTCTGGACACAACAGTGGTAAACATGTGGAAACTTCATTCTCAACAATCTTCAATTTTGAGAATGAGAGGATTGAGCCACAAATATTTTCAACTCCGCATTGCAAAGGTTTTAGCATCACACCATCTTTTGGTTTTGTGAATGTACTTCACATTACAATTGACATGAAGTATTTTTTCACATGTCGATGTGGAGTGATCTTCGCAAAGTTTATATTGAATGCCACATATGATGCTAAACCTATTGTCTATGTTATTTTGGACATCACATATATGTTGGAAGGCAATGCATCTTCCAATTTTAAATTGAAGGTATATTTGCTCCATTTTCTATTGTGATATGTGGTATTCTTCAATACCTAAAAGTAGTCATAATAATCTTTGAAAACTATATTTGTTTGCAAAAGTTATAAGGTTTTGAAGTTAGAAATAAAAATTTTAGAATGTTGTGGTATTCATAGAAAGTGGCATAAAAGTGGGTTTTCTTTTAAATTGTTAGAAGTTAGTGCAGAAGTTGCTATGCTTCAAATTTTATAAGTGGAAAAACAAACAAATTAAAAAACAAATTCATAAGCACAAGTTATGTAACTTTTAAGATTACCTTCACTTTAAAGAGTCCATGGATTGACAAGTTGTTGCCATTTCAAAGTGTCCCTAAAAATAGAAATTTTTTTATGGTACCTTAACCACTTAGAAAATTTGTACCATAAGCATATCTAATGAATTCAACAAGTTATATGCAAAAATATTAATTATTATTGAAATTATGATCGTTTGACTAATTATTGGTTATAATAGTAGCATCTTTAATGGGAAGGTTGGGAGCGTCCAGGTCAACATTAGAAACTACCTTGTTCATTTAGAAAGTACATAGTGCTTTAGTGAGGTGACTTCCATTATTTAGAGAAAGGGTGGTGACAATGCATAGTAATGTTCATAGCCTTGAGCAATTTTAATTAGTTTTGAGGTCTAAAAAGTTGTACTTATCAATTTTCTTTAAAAGTGGTCCCATTGGAAAGAGTAATTGGTTTCTTCATTTTTAACATTGAAAATTTAAATATGCGAATACTAATTTGAAGGTATTTGTGACTTTTACATATCAAGTGTAGGACAAAAAAAATGCATTTCAACAATTGTAAAGTAGATTGTATAATGAGTTTGATAGCTTTTAATGTGAAATTAAGTTTTTTGAATGCATTTTAGTGTATTAACAATATTTGTAGCTGTTTATGTCACCTCTCATTCCCCAAAAATTTATACGCAAATTTTTGAAACATTGTGAGGAAGGACATCATATTAAAACTAAAATGTATACATTTTTTTTGTTATAATTTCACAACTCTTTTACAATTTTAGACTCAAAATTGGTATGCAAACTGATAAACAAGCTCTTCGAACATTTATATGGTTAAAGTTTGAAAAAAGAAATTTGTTTCAATGTAGACTACTATAAGCCTATATTTTTTTTCATAAGAAAAAGACTTTTGGGATGACTTAGGTACTTAGGGGTTAACTTTCATTCTGTGAATTAAATCCAATCTATCCAAAACAAACAAATTTTTTATTTCAACCATCTATTCATTTGCAGCCAAAAATCTGTTCTTGAATTAAAATTTTATATGGCATTCAAAATCAATACCAATAATCAATTATAAATAAAATTATACATATTAAAAATATAATATTTTATAATTTTATATTCATTTAATACAAAATTAACGCTTAAATAATTAAAGATAACAAACAAGTACATCTATATGACACAAAAATATATTCTATATTACTTTACATGAAATGATGTAAAGTGATAATAATGCATAAAATGATGATGTATTAACATTTGAAAGTTTTTTTTGAAATAAGGCAAAAAAAAGATATAAAATAATGACATATCAACATCTAAATTTTTTCTAAAATAAGAGCAAGTTAAAAGATGTATAACCAGTTCTATTCTTATCTAGTGAAAAAACTCATAACCACTAAATTAAAAATAAATAAATTAAAAATACTTCAATATATATTTTTTAATAAAAAGTATATATTCTAATCAAATATATTTTTATTTTTAAAAGTAGAATGAAAGCAGTAATTATAATATTTAAATTTTAAATTTTAAATAAATAAAAAATATAAACAATCTATCATAAATTACAAAATATCATCGCATATTATAAAAGAATATTATAATACTACTTCAAATTTATAAATAAAAAAAAATATTTGAATGTAGACACTTCTTATTGAAACATTTGATGTGAGAATTGATGTAAGAAGTATATTCTAATTATATACTTATCATCCTTCATTATTTTTTCATCTACAATTACTTCTCTTACTAAAATTGCACTATGACATTACAATTTTTCAAAAACACACATTATCAAAAGCTAATAATGTAACATAAGTTAAGGAGAAGGAGCATAAAATATTCCTGAACTTGTTCCAGACTCTGTTAACAATTCCCATTCACCACTACGTATATTTGAACCATCTTCACGATTAAAGTTGGGACGTTGCGCATGTATATATTTGCAATACATTGCTCCATAAATTTCAACACGAGGCCACATCATTGATACAGCTTTCATCACTCCTTCACCTACACACAAGTAAACAAAATCACTATTGCAATAGTCTCCAAAAAAATCATGCAATAAGAAAAATCATACTCTAAAATTTGTATTGTTATTGCAAATTTGTAACATCATTGCAGGCATTAAGTACTGATGGACGTTCATCCTCAAAATTTTGTGTGAAAAGGGCAAGTCTTAGACAATAATGAAAGCTGGACCTCCAATGAGTGCTCTTTTTGCTCTTCTTGAATTTTTTTTTTTTTTTCCACAGTACCATAAAAGATGATTTCAATGGTGACCAACCCAATGTCCTAGGGTTAAGAAGCATCAATTTGAAAAAGATTACAAATCACAAAATTCACAAGGCCAAGGAAGCATACCATGTGTGATGCATAATATGTTTTCAGAATGAAATCTATTGGCAATCTTCTGCAAAGTAGTAGTATATCGACTTTGCATATCAGCTTCACTCTCCCTACAAGAGGGGAACTGCATGAATAAAGCGCAATTTTCAGATTAGTAGAAAGCAAATATCACAAAACAACCCAAAGAAAGCAAACAAGTTAGGCATTTTCACAGCTAGTATGCAACTACATATGGTACGTGCCAGAATGCAACTTTCATAACTTCATATGGTAAGCACCAGATGGCAACTTCATACTATAACAACATTTATCATCCCTTTAGAAATAACATTGGCAAACATAAGCCATCAAAGAATCAGACTCTTATCCAGCTTTTTCATCATAATTAAACTCCAATTTATAAAACACTTATGTAGCCCTAATGAAAAACATTTTAAATTAGCAAGAGCTTGACCGCTCATACAAGCAGAACAGATCCAGATCAGCGAAAATATCTCCTGCTCAGTGAAATTGCACTGATGCAGAACATAACCATTGATAGCAGAAGGAAAGAGTCTCTGAGAGGGTATTCCATACACCCTCCAACTGATGGGAGAGAAAAAACAGTTACTCAGCATATATGCCTGTACCGTTTGCCTAATGGGTTGATAAGAAGTATCATAAATCTCTGAGGGCAGCAGCGAGTAAAGCTCAGGCAGGTCTAACGTCCATGGCTCGAACGAGCTCTTGTGGGAAACTTGCGGAGGACGAGAAATCCCTTGCCTTTTCATCACTTCGGCAAGCCCAAACTCAATGGACGCCTTCACACACAAGGCCAAGCAAACTAGATCATTATTCCATTCCACAAAAGCATTAATATTTGCTGATTCAACACAAAATGCACCGATACTCGCTAATTCCGAAAAAAAGATGCACCAGTGTGTGCTCACTCCACAAAATATACACTAGGTTCAGTTCAAACCATAAAAGATGAACCAGTTTTGGTGGATTCCACAGAAGATGCTCCCGTTGCAGTTGATTGCACCAAAAGCTGCCATTAAGCTCACAAGAAGTTCTGAGAGAAAGTAAAATTAGCTTGAGGTTTAAGTGATTACGAGCATACCTTAAGAGCAGGGACGGAGCCCGAGGCCACATTCGCGCTGACCCCTTGCTCCAAACTCGAAGGCAACAGGCACAGTCCGGCGATCACTTCTGCCGCCGTCTGCACACATCTCAAGAACGGCGACATGACCACGCGCGTGATGTTCCAATCCTCCATACGCAAGTTCCGCCCCACTTGCCACGCCTGTAGCTTCCCTCGCTTGGTGAGCGGCGGATCCCACGAACCCCCCTCTCCGTCGTCCTCCCCACTCCCGGCCTCGCCATGGCGCAACACGAACAAGTTCTGCACAAACGGGTCCGAGTCGGTGGAGGACGATTTGTCATCGAGCTCTGCTTCGTGACCCTTAGAAGAGCCTCCACTTCGATAGGCCTGCACGAATCAAAAGAGACCCCCCAAAACACAAAACACACCCGCCCACCCACGAAAATTATTCCGCAGTTTGCCGAGAAAATTCATATTGAAGCTCCCGGGGAACGAAAATCCTAAACCGAAACAGGACAAAGCTCAATATACTCACTCTCCCCCTGCAACTCCACGATTCAAGCTCTACATTTCCCAAGCGAAAAAACAGAGAAGCTTCAAAGAAGAGAGGATACTCAAAAAAAGAAAGCACGGCGATAACATGCCTGTAAAGCAGGCATGGTGTCGGGTCTGTCTGGAGAATACACCACCTTGACTGGCCTCGAATTGCAGCCAAAACACGAAAAACAGAACGAAACGAAAGGAACTCCACAACACAACACAAAGGCTCCACTCCAGCAATGAATCCCAAACGCTTCAATCCAGCAGGCCTTCTATACCAAAAAGCTTTCCCCTTCCAACAGCCTACGTTCTACAGTACGACGAGAGCTTACCCTTTCCCCAGTGGCAAAGCCGAAAAAAAACTTTGCTAGATACCTGGATACCTTGGATGGACTTAATTCAAGAATTGGGGTTGGTTGAGGAGTCAAAGAAAACAATTTTGTTCATTGGAGGGGTTCCTTTTTCAAGGATACAAAGGGACCCCGGCCTCATTGGTAAACAATGTTATTGAACTTCCATTCAAAATGTCCCCCAAAATCGTTCCCATACTTAATTACAATTAGTTGACTATTGATCCTCTAGATTGCGATTTTATAACCAAGCTATGTGATGGTTTTTAAATATTCCTAGTTCTAATTTGTAAACTACTGTGGTGGCTCACATTCAACCCCTAAACCCAAGCACCCCACCCTTGGAAGCTAGAATTGGAACCTATGATTTCCAACAAACTAATAAAGAAAATTTGAAACAAAAATTTCACTACTCCTATCTTGAAAGAGAGACGGTAGATTGGTGAGGATCTTGACATAGTCCTAGTATGGGGGCCCTAGTGATCCAGAGCATATACTCTTCATAGAAAGACCGGTAGTAGGTTGCTAAATGCGATTAGTGAGACTCTCAAAATAGAGAGACTTAAGAAAAATTAGGTTTTCCAAAAAAAATTAATCCAAGTGAGCTCCAAGAAAACTTCAGAAGTTTGCCACAATGTTCTAAGAAAACTTTGAAAGACTATTTCAACTTTCCAAATAGAGGGTAAATCAAAAGATCTAGGGTTTGGATCACCAAGGCCCCTCCATACTAGGACCATGCCAAGGATCTCATCTACATGCAATAAATTTTATGGAATGTGGAGTTGTGCCTCCTTGTTGTGGTTACACAAGGAATCTCCAAAAGGAAGAAGTGGGATGCATTTGCCTAAATTTAAGGTGAATCTTACTCTATTTTAACTCCTAAAGTTCCTTCATTATATTATCACCAAAAACGTTCAAAAACTGCCATTTCTAATATAAATATCAAAATTTTGAAAAATACCATTTTTAGACACATATAGTTGTAGGATCTTGTAGTCCACTAGATTGAGAAGATGTGAAAAAAATTCAAAAATTTCCACTATATAGATTGCAAGATATTAGCGATTGAAGTGACAAAAATCTTTTGAAGGGCCCTACAAAAAAATGGACAATTACACTTCGCAAGGTCACATTTGTATAAAAAAATGTCCAATATAATCGTTCTTCTTTGAATTCATTCTTTAAGGCAAGTTGTCTACATGCTTGGAAATTTTCAAATCATTTGGAATTATACAACATATAAGAAAAAATTAGTAAGTAGAAAGACAAAATGATTCAAAATACTAAATTGTTAACAATTTATTTATGGAATTGAAAAATGCCAATCTCAAATTCTCAATGGCAAGGTTGCTAGTGTGCGAGCATGAACTTGTGAGCGGAAATTTTTTTTGCATAAGAAAAAGGTGAGGGACCTATGACCATGGGTTCTTTACATTCAAAAGTTATAGAAATGTTAATTCATTTAAATAAAATTTGATTGACTTGCAAATGTAATTTGAAGTGGTTTTTTGTAACAAATTAATATATTCATTTTTTATAGACATCATGGTATACAAATTGCAAATGAAAATATCAAATGTCTAAGATGTAGCCATAAAACACACAAATCCAATCAAATTAGAAATTCAATACAATAGTTCAGCTTATGAGATGTGTCAATCTCAAGAGTCTAAGTGGAAATGGACTCAGTAGCAGAACCCTTAGTCAAAGATGATGATGAGTCCAACGTCTCCATATCCTCTAACGCACTAGTATCTATAAACTCTAGAATATTCAAAGCATACATATCTTTGCAACGTTTTAGATTAGAGCTTCCAAACTCTACAAATGTTGATGCCATCTGCTCGGCATACATGGGAAGATGAAAAGGCTTTTTTGGACTCAAGAGAAGCCTTTGCATCTTTATAATCTCATCTGTTGATGTCAATTGTTGATGACTGCAAACAAAAGTAAAACAATTTTAGACTTGCAAAACATAAAACTTTACTTGAAAAAAAAGAAATACAAAAAATCTCAAACTTACTTATTGAATGGTGTCTATCGAGAGAACTTGCTAGGCAAGATGGTTATGTTGTCCAGATCTTGGGATTCCTGAACTGTTGGTGGTGCTTGTGTTGTCCATGACCAAAGTAGACTTCTTTATGGGTTCAAGGATGGCTTTGAAAATGTCTCCATCCTCCTTCAATGCTACAATGTGGCGTCCCGGGCCACAATAAGCGGTAATGGAGGTCCTTAAAATGAACAACCTCAAACACATTAATTGAATGACACAATTTGAAACAATACAAATCTAGTCAAAATAATTAAATTAAATTTCTACCTGTAGCTGCAATGCAATCTAGAACTACATCTCTTTTGTCTATTGTTGCTTCCAAGAAGAGTTGGAAAAAACGGGGGTCCCTTTTTGCAAGCCCCATGCTATAGTTTAAGGCCGTCCACTGCCAAGTCACTCTCCTTTGTGAAGTTCATCAAAATGTCATCATGTCCAGTGTCCAAGCTTGCATTCTTCATAGTCTGTGTGAGTTTGAAACCAAAGAAAACATATCTAAGAATTTTATGGCAAAATGAATGATAAAATGACATCATTTTTGAAAAAAATTCAATTACATTTATCGTGGTTTTGTTATCCAATACTGAAGTCAAGTGCAATTGATTCATGCTCAACCACTCCTTCTTCAACATCAAATAAATCTCGCACAGTCCTAGAATAGAGCTCTTTGAGTCCATGGAAAATGAATGAATAATAATCAAACAACCATGGTCCTATAGATGCCTTTTTGCAAAGACAAATACCGCATACAGTGCTTCGTACTCTATATCTTTGTTCTACTCTGGAATCTCATTTGTTAGCATCGACATTCTTGGCACGGGCAAATTTTCTAGTCAGTCAAAAAAGATGAGGTCCACTCCCAAGCTTCCTAGCCTTTGGTTAATTACATAGTCAAATAACCGAGACTTTCCTGACAATATATACCTGCAAATATATCGTATTCTACAAAATAAATTATAAACTCACAAAAGCATCATGTCATTCAACCACAAAAAGATTTTGCAGTAACAAATCAAATATGTTACCTTTGTCAAAAAATCTATAATCTCATAATACCACAGTGGATTTTTTTAGCGCATGTCATCCACAAGGTCTACAATAGAGATATTGAGGATTAAATCCTTCGTGTTGTCTCCTTCATCTTCTTGAATTATAAGAGCTTGAGTAATGACATCTTTAGTTAGCTGCGACAATGCCTTCCTCTTCAATCCACCTTGAGAAACACCTTGCATCTGTGAGCCTTGGTCTATGATAGAAGACGCTAGAATTAGAGGCTTTCCATCCACCTTCTTGCCTTTGGCCTTAGCCTTCTTTTCTTTCTCCTTCTATTTTTTCTTGCTCCTTCTCTACTAACTTTGCAATGCGCTCCACTTCTTTTATCTCTTTTGTCATGATGATAAGTTTCTCCCTAGCTTCCTTTTTCCTGTCATTATGTTCCCTCCTTGCAATGGCCCTCTGTTTTTTTTATCAATCAATCCTGCAAACTCATTGACCTCCAAATCAATGGCACCTAAACCCTCAAAAGACTTCCGGTACTACACCTTTGACAAAGGTGTGAAGGTGATGTGGCATTTCAAATACCACCCTCCTCCGCTGAGATGAGCTATTGTGAACGTACGGAGCTAGTTTAGGATGTACATGCAATTTACTAAACTTCGATCGAGCCAAGCAGATAAGAACAAAGGAAGATCCCTCTCAGCAGTTGCACCCTTCAAAAGAAGCTCCAACTTAAAATACCTGCGGTGCAATCCAAATATCTCGTTGCATATAAGTTTCAAAGTACAATAGACAAAAAAAAATCAACACCTTGTTTTATGCAACACCCAAAAAACAATGAGAAATAACCACATAAAGAAGAATTCATTAGTAGATTTCAAGGTTGCTATGCTGAAGCAAATAAGCCAAATATTCAAGAAAATGAAGAAAATAAATTGAGAATTCATTTGATACCAAAAGTTGGGGCTTTATTGGGTACCTACAAAACCATAGTCAGATCCAATTAAGGTATTCAAGGTACCAAGTTTAGGGTCATATTTTCGTATACCACTTAGTTTATTATAATTTATATTTTAATAGACCAAATGGAAGAATAAAAAAAAGACTTCCAAGATTCTTGTATTTAAATTAAGAAATCTAAGCAACAATAATTAATTTGAAACACAAATGGTACCAGAAATTGGAGGTGAAGCTGGTACCTCCAAGAGCTTAATCAAATCCAACTAAGCTTTTTGAGGTACCATCTTCACCCCAAATTTTTGGTACCCTTCACTATTTCAAATAATTTTTTCATTATAGATTTTTGTAAAACTATTAAATTGCAATATAGACTCTTCATCTCTTATTCAAAAAGAAAAATAGAGTTCTATGAACAAACCAAAACTAAACTCTTTGAATTGTTTGGTTTGAGCCTTCATAATTCATGAAGGCATCACTCTTTTTAAAATAATTTGCTTCTTTCAATTGGGTATAGAACTCGGCTTCAAGATACTAGGACTCATGAACATCCTCTACAAATAGAAAATGACAGGAAAATGATACAAAACTTTCAAGAGATAGGCACGTCAATCTTTGTCATAGTATCTACGCCCCCCGCACTTGGGACACCTCAGCGCATTGGTATGCTCCCCATGAAACAACAAACATCTTCTTGCATACATGGATGATGTTATATGTGAGACCCAATTCCGCCATCAAGGTCTTCACTGCATGGTAAGTCTTGGGCAATGTATTCTTCTCTGGTAGAAGATGTAGGTACGAAATGCTGAAAAGTATGTTTGCACAATGATTACTCACTCAGTGGATAGTGCAGAGATTCATTAGCAAAATTGTTGCTACTATCTTGTTGGACTTTGTTCCATCGTATAGACTCCCCATTTAATCTTCCAAGGTGCGATCATCAAAGGACAAGTTGTTCTCGCCTCCATCCATATGCTCGTCCCTGCGTTCTTTTGGCTCTATTGTATCCTCCATACATACTTCCATACAGTCTTTGTGTATGAAGTTTGATTTAGCAAAAGCATTGCTGAATTCATGACGTAGTCTCTCAGCAAAAAATGTGTCACTGTCCACTTCCTCCAACGTTTGGTCAAGCATCTTGCGAGTGTCCACTGTGGCATCCAATTTAAGAGCAGGCAACTACTGTGGCGCCCAAAATTCATGCTCCCACTCTTCGTCTAAAGAATCTTGGCTGCCATTACCTCTCCACACTCGGGAATCAAGATCTCGACCAATTTGCATGAGGTTCTCCTTCACGTTATGTATCAACAATCTCTTCCTTCCACGACATTTGATGCACGGGCAATGCAATCTCTTGAGGTTGTGTTGTGCAGCCCTATTTAGCTCTCAACTCCAAATCCAATCATTCTGTAGTCGCTGCCTACAACTATCAAACAAAGGCAGTCATGCGGATATCGTCCCTTTTGTACTGCTGAATTAATCTGATGTTGTTGAATTTTCTACAATTAGAACATATGAGAATATTAGGGAGACAACACGGATAACTCACATCGTTGCAAGGCCGGCACTTCACTATGGGATAGTACTACAACTATGGCACAATTGACGGGACTTCTTGTGGGCGCTCATTTATCCACCCTCGGTAAATAGACGTACACAACTAAGTTCTAGGATCCTACAAAATCATCTCTATCCTAGTGGGTGTCTAAGCGTAAATTCATTTTGCCTTCCAAGCAATGGATCTTTTTTACTAATGCCTAATCACTGAAACCTTTCATGATTGGCTCCTAGGCTTGGAATCATGGTGGGAATTTAACTAGGATAAGTGGCAGTTGAAGCCGCAAAGGTTTTGACGTATGAACAAAGACAATCTAATTTTAGAAACCCTAAATCATAGAGCACTTCATGCCATTTCTAAAAACCTAAAATTCACCCAAATCTTACACTTCTATCAAAAGTTATAGCCGGATGAAGTTTTAGCCGCTAATCGGTGTTTAAAACTTCATCCATTGATTACTATTGATTCTTTACGCTATGCTAATTCTTTCCAACCACCTCTTACGGCCTTAATTTGGCACGCTCCCCTGTTTTCTTACGTCTTCATGTGTTCATTGGTTCACATGAAATGTGGGGATTTCCCCTAATCCTATCTTCCCTTCTTCTCTCTCTCCTAAGTCTTCTCCTCGTTCATGCTTCTCATTGTTATGTGCTTGGTGTGCTTTGGAGAGCTTGAGTGGTGAGGATGTTTGGAGGTGTGTGAGGATGGTGTGGAGATTTAGTGGAGAGGTTACAAGCTTGTTCCTACTTTACCCCCTTCTTGCCCTTTGGGTCTAGCCTACCTATTCCTTTCTATTCATCTAATGTGGCCTATTTACCATGCTCTTTATTTCTCTTTTCTAACTATGCTTGTTCTTTCTATCCTAGACTAATCCTACCCCCTTATCTAATCTATCCTACTTCTACTCCCCTTAATCCCTCATTAATCTCTCCTACCCTAATTTAATCGTGGTACGTCCCTTTTTTCTCCCCAGAAGGGAAAAAAAAATACAAAAAAAAAGATGGAATTTTTGAGGTCCGGCCTTACTAGACTCCGGTCTGCTGCTGGTATCTGGCTTGGTTGGGCCTGTAATGGTGGGCTAGGCCCGGGGGTTTTCTCTATCAATACTAACTAAAAATAAAGGGGGGGGGGGGGGGGTATCGACGATAAAAAAAAAAGGAGGAAAGGTTACACCCTCCCGTCCCCCGCTATTCACTACTTCTTATCTTAGGAGACCTTTAATTCTTGGACACTAAACTCTGAAAGTTTCCAAGCGCGTCTTGGAAACTAAACTTTGAAATATATGACGAGGGGGATGCAAAGCTCTGTCGGAGTCCTAGTTTCACGGAGGTTCAAAGCTCCACCATCCCCTTGAGTTTAACACACAATCTAGGACTCACGAGCGTTTGGGAGGTTCAAAGCTCCGTCGTAGAAGGGAAATCCATTAATACCAAACATTTCTTGAACCGGAGGTTAGTTAGCAATACACTTGCAAGGATTGACCACGACCAAGGGTTAATGTGAAAGCAAGAGATAGTTAGTATTCCTCTTTCAGTTAGTAGTACTCAACTTGTACTAGCAAAGCTCAACTTAATACTAAAGGCCCCCCAAAGCAGCATCGCCAAGGTACGGTGTGGGGTGACCTTAGGATTAGTACAAGGGCTCAAGAGCACAACACGTGCCCCCAAAACTTTAATAATAGAAGAACAAAAGAGAAACCACAACCAATGATCACCAATGAGAAGGCACACGACTCTTGGGGAATTCCCAAGACTCCAAAGAACTTGAACTAACACCACAATGATCACCAATAAGGATGCACACAATTCTTGGGGGACTCCCAAGAGCTCTAAGAGCATGAAATAACACAACAACGAGGCCAAAAGTGCCCCTAAAAACACCGTAGAGGTTTTTGGCTTAAGCGCCAAAATCCCAACATAAGTTGGACCCAACGGACCCCAACACAAGAATGGGGGGTGATTTGAGAGGGAAGTGGCCCCCTTTTATACTTTTTAGGGCCACCCACCTCCTCTTTCTTAACCGAGGATAAACCTATCTTTTAGGATTTTTATCCTTATCTTCAAGGATTTTACTTCAAGTCCAGGGTAACACTGGATCCAACTTCTAACTTTTGGAATTTAATTCCAAATCGCAAACGGATTGCGCCATTGGCTTCAAAAGGCCATTTTACTCTTCAGAGTCCCCATACCCCCTATTTCAACCCTAAAAGTTCATCTAAAGTTAGGCCCAGCTGGAAACAATAAAAAATAAAAATGCTAACTTTTGGAATTCGCCTTTTCTAAACAAGGTCACTAGCTAGGGTTGTTGGGGAGGCTCTTGAGAGTAAGAAAAGACTCCTTGTTGACTTCGTTCCGACTTTGTGTGCTCCTGGGATGCTGGTCAACTCCACATGGATTTTGTCATGTTGTCATTTTGGAGGAATGTTGGTGATTTGATCACCTCCCGCTATCGGAATGCCACGAGACTTGTTGGGGCACATTATTAACATAAAACACTCTATACTAATTTTTAGTGAGATTTTACCAAATCCAAGGTAATTACCAAAAAAATTCCATCAAGCTTTGAGGCGGTTGATTGTCCGGAAGGGATATCTCTACAATCCAAAAAATTCCGAAATTTCTTGGGGAACCTCTCATGGAGTTTCCCAAGAGATGTGTCAACTTATATCTTTACTAGTACATTTTGGTAAGGAAGGCAAAAATCCAAATCCTTGCATTTACTGGCAGTCAGGGAATCTTCTACATGCGGGAGAATCTTGGCAAATGGAATTTGCTTCCAATCTCCTGACATGTTTTCAAACCAAGATCACAAACCGATGGCCACAGATTCCATTGCTGGACCATCTTTGAAGAAGTGACACCAGCAAGCTAACAATTGAGATTTCTATGGTTTCGTCGCTAGAATGAGGAAATTGAAATCTATCCTCGGGAAGCTGTCTAGGAACCTCTATGGACCAATTGAGCCACTACAACCGCGTGCCACATAGATTTAGGCTATCTTGGATAAGAACCTTCAAACCTAGCAATTTCCACGGATTCCGTGGATCTAACCTATGTACAAGTGGAATTTAGGATTATTCTAAGGGAATACTCTATTATAGACCAAATACTAGATTGGTATGTGACACACCCGATTTGGTTTTACACTCTTTTTAGAGTTTTTTATGTATAATTGTGACTTAAACTGCGAAATGTGGAAAAAACAACAACTATAAGTCCTAAGTGACGAATTGGGAGCTCACACTCTTCTATGGCTGGTACAACTTTAGTGCAACTACAACATGATTGACGTGACTCCTACGTGACTGGTACATGACTACAAGCTCATCAAACAAGTAAGGGTTGGCAATAGCGTCTGACAACTTTCTCTTCAATGCGGCCTTCATTCATTGTCCACAATGATATAATTTTTTGGCATCTGCATAAAATCATTTTAAGAGTTTGAAGGAAAAAAAGGCACGCTCTTAGTGAACCTAATCATTGTCATTAGATTGTCTAAAAAAAATGTCCACAAAATAGGCCAGGTTGTTCAACACTGTCATTAGCGGGAAATTTGTAACAACTCGGCCAAACACATTGTCTTTCTCTGCGGAGGGGACACAGCTCCTCTAGTAGCAGCTATAGCGGACTCAATTGTCTAAAAGTGTATTCGTGAGGACGGAGTGGATTCAAGGACACGTCGCCCTAGAATAGCTAAATCCTTTGCCAATGCTTTCTCCACTTTTGCTTTGAAACTCACTTTGAGGGGACATGCTTGGAGTTCTAAAGGACTGTCTGCCATCAAATTTGTAAGTCTAGAACGTGAACACAGTACATGCATGGCCGTGACTTTATATTCCCTAGATGTATCCAAGGGCAAACGCTACTTTAGGGGAATGCTCATTGGACGACGACTTTGATTGCAAGACTTCTGCAGCCTTCCCACAAAAATGCTTCTTGTTGCGGCTTCAGGCATGTTTGGAAAATATATCCTGCTTGTCCTCTGAATCTAGACTAACCATTCACTATCTTTTTCTGCGGAACAAAGGTGTGGCTCAGAGGAGTGGAGGACTCTCTACTTTGGCATGTTATGGATGTATAATGCTTTTTGTTGTTTAGGGTTGGAGAACAAGAATAACAAAACGTACTAGCTAGTTTCCGTGGGTTCAACGCCTGTCCGACGTCACTACAATAGAAGAACCAACATCGGAACCAACCGGTCTCGTCTTCACAACTCAGCTTCTTTGTATAGGGTGACTTCAATGAAACTTAATCATCAGAGGGTTGCTACTATGTGAGCATAGGAATGAGAGCCCATGAGCCTAGAATACTACACACCTATGTTATAGATGTATATATTATAGGAACCGTCTATGATTACAATGTATATATGTTATAAACACCCATATTATAGGTGTTTATGATACATACACCTTCTATAGTGTGTAGTATCTATATTATAGGTACTTATATTGTAAATTAAATGCTCATAAGCTTGCATTCTTGGGCTCACATACTAGCACCGTTGATATTTTAATTAGATTTTGGTATTTGACCCTCCCTTTGTAGCTAATTTTGTACATTTGATCATAATGGTACAATTACTTTGCCAAAATCTAGTTAAAATATAGAGATATATATTTTCACAAAGTTTGGTCATATGATGCCTCACATTGAATTCTTCCTAGAAGGAATTATGAAACTATTTTGGAGATGCTTGTTGAAGGAAAGATGTGCTTATGGATGTTCCCTATACCCATCCAATCAAATTAAAAAAACTCATCACTAATTGATTTTAATAAAATAATAAGTAAAACCATGAAAATTGACTTCAAAAATTCACCCAAAATAGAATTTTGTTTTTTTGAAACTGAGATTTGGTATGCTTGATTGGAATTGTGCAAGGATGCAATGATAATTATGCTTACCAACATCTACCAATCATGCTATACATTATTAAAAAAAATTGAATGCCCCAAATCGGCAATTCGTAAATGAAGTAGACCTTACTGTACATCTCCAAAATCAATATGTAGCTTTGTGGAAGAAACAATTTTAGAACATCTACCAAAAACACTTTGACTTCTTTTATAACTTTGCATACGGTATCCAAATGTCACATTCTTTGATGCGTTGGAACCTCCTTTCACTTGTTAATAAGAAAATATGAAAATTTGACTAGATCATAGTAACTAGGCACAACAGCAAAAAGTGGTGGTTTGGAGGGTGCTCACTTTATATTACAATACCTTGTTGTCTAGACAATCACTTTGAAACCAATGCAAGACAATAAGTTATAATCCACACCCTCTCCATGTAACATTGCATAACCAAGCAATGGTCTTCCCCATACTCGAAAGGTATTATACCTTTTTAGGGCCGCTTCACACCATGGCCAATCAAGTCGAGAGGCCGTGGAAGTGAGAGTCCAAACCTTTGGTGAGAGTCCAAAGAAATGGGCAATAAATAGGCCCTAAAATTTAGGAATTGGAGACTTTGGCTAGTGATAGTGTGAAGCCTCCAAAGGTCAAGCCCAAAGTCCAAACCTCACCCATGTGTCAATTTTTTCAAGCAAAAGATAAAAAAACATGAGAAAGGAGTCCCAAATGGCCTTGGAAAAAAATCACAGCACATGCTCTTATCATCAAACAAGGAATATGAAGGATATAAATAGAATAAAAGGGTGGCATTGGCCATTGAAAAGAAGTAGGTTAAGGGAACTAGGTTCACTGAATGCAAAGACTCCCCATTGTAATGGTGGAGATTAGGTTTCAAACCCCAATGGTGACAAATAACAAATAACATCTACTACTACAAATCTTGTCTAATCTAACGGTTGCGATCTTGTCATTTCTGACATTTTTTTGAAAACAATTCAACGGACTCTCAACCATAGTTTGGGTCGCCATTTTGGGCTAACCCAAACTATGATCGAGAGTCCGTCGCGAGGCCATTGCCATGTTGGCATTTGTTGTCATGTAGGGTGCCACAAGGACGACGGACTCTCGACCTAGGCTCTTGACTGTGCCACCTTAGTGTGAAGGGCCTAGAGTCCGAATTCTTGATTTTTTAGAATATGATTGGTGGAAACCAACGGACTCTCGACTGTGCCACCTAGTGTGAAGTGGCCCTTAGATGCATGTGAAGGACTTATCAATTAATGCAAGGGTTGGGATTGACTGAGAAGCCATAGAAGACCATTTTGTTCAGTGTAGAGGTCCCCTTTCCAAGGATGCAAAAGGGACCCCTGCCTCATTGGTAAACAATGTTGTGCAACTCTCTTTCTGCAACATCTTTATTTCTCTCACGCCAGGATTGTCGTCTTTTTATTTTATTCTGGATCATGGACTTTATATGCTGGATAACTCCAGCATCCTATCCCCTTCTCAGAATCTCAGCCTGCAAGCAATTATGTTAGTTTGTATTTCTCTCATGAATTCCAATTTTGTCCCGTTCTGTTTGCTTTGTCAAAGTCCAGCATTTGCATGTTTCTGTGCTGTACACCTTCCATCTGTTCCATACGTGTGTGCACATGCAATGCAAGACTAATCTAGATGCTCTGTTAGTAAGCACCACATGAGAAGCTTAGAGTGTGGGAATTGCATTGGAACATGCCACACATCCAGCTTGAGGAAATTGAAATCAAAACTGATCTCATGGGACTCAAGATTTAAGTATGTCATTGTTTGATAGTCTCTCTATGCAAGTCTCTTGTGTCATTTAGATGAGAGATAAATAACAAATTTTTAAACTCTCATCTCCTTCTATACTATCAATCTGAATTCATATGTTATTAGGTATGAAAGGATCTTGAATTCGCAAAAGCAAATTTTAGCTCATCTACTTCCTATCTAAAGTGGAAGACAACAAAAAGTTTTGCCTATGAAGCCAATATGCTTTGGAGAAGCATGAAATAGAACAAATCGCATTTGCACTGTACCTTTTTTGGCCCCAAGTAACTAGCTAGGGAGGATGGACCCCTGTATTGCCCCATCAAAGGGAAAATATAAAAACTGCCCCCTATTTTGTGTCGCTTAAATTCTTATTTTTCCATGTCTTCTAGCTAATTTAGGGCCTCTGGTTCACTGGTTGCAAATATGAATTCAAAATTTGAAAATTTTGTCATCTGCAACAAACAAAAAATTTCAATGTTTTCTGCAGGGGTAAAACATGGGGCAATATAGGGGCCAATCCTCCCTGGCCCAAGTAACCAATCTATGTCATTATAAATTGAAATCCCTTCCATGCCATGTATTTCAATATTTCAAGGTGGAGGTTCTTTTTATACACTTTCAATTCTCTTTGTCTCTAAGAATATGTATGGTTGCCTAGGGCCTAGCAAGCAAGCAATCTAATTAGTGACAAGGAATGCTAGAAGTAATCATCTTTATGAACATTGTCAAAGGTTTGCTCCAGTGTAGAATTTTGCACAATCAACTTGGTATGAGCATTTTAGATAGGAGGATTACTTGAGCTCAAATTAACCCCTAAAGGACCATTGTCCCCTCGGGGGACAAATGAGTTTTCGGGCAGGTACCTACGGGCTGAAATTTTCTCCTGATTTTTTGAAACTTTTATTGGAGGTAGAAAATCTGATTAGCTTCATGGGAATATAATTTTTTTCACAATCGGTGCCCGGGAAAAAAAGTTATGCCCAAATAGCTCAAAACAGGGGTCAAGGGGCAGCAAAAAAAATTTGCAAATTTTTATTTTTATTTTTTCTAATTTTTTTTTCTTATAGATTATATTTTTGTCTATCTGGAAAGCTTTAATTCATTTCATTTGGATTTGTTATGAGAATGTTATGGACAAGCTTGTTTTTCGGGCACTTAGAGCATCTTCCTGAAAAAATAACTTGTAGGATTCATTTCTGAATGCAATTTTTATAATTTTTCAAAAAAAAAAGTTCTACAAGGTTTAGTTTTTTTGCTAGAACAATCTCACCATTGGGATTAGTGCTTTTTAATTCCATATAAAAGATATTGATATTTTAGATTTTCTTTCTATCTTGTACCTACTTCTACTTAACAATTTTTTTAATAATGAAAATTAAGTTTTTTTGGGTTTTCTTTTTTAACCTAGACTCTCAACTCAATTCTCCACTATAAAGATTAAAAGCTCAAAACTCTGTAGTGCAAAATATTTAAGTTAAAAATGTTCAAAGTCATAAAATCTAGTCCCGCAATGTGCTGAAAAACTTGTTTTTTTCACTTTAAATGCAGATATCTTGCAATCTGTGCGGTCAAATATTCTGAAATTTTTTCCACACATTTTCATACTAGTTAGGTATAAGATCCTACGGTTAGATGTGGAAAAAAAAACAATTTTCAATTTTTTTTACTCTTTGCTATAGAAATGGCAGTTTTGAGTGTTTTTGGGCAGAAAAATGGCCTTGGTCCTTTAGGGGTTAAGAGAAGTTTGTGAAATTTCCAATGAATGGAAGAGTCCCAAAGGCTTCATGGCCGGTAGGAAAGGCATTACTATACTAGTGATAGAAGATACATTAACCATGTCTCTTATTTGTAGCAATATTCCGTTCACTTGCCCCATGGATGGTCAGGCTTTCAAATTGGAAACGCAACAAAAGAGGCCCAAACAAAAGAAATCTACAACTGTAGTTGCATAGACTCAAGCATCAACATCCACAACCATTGTTGTGCCTAGAATATTGTTGTCATTACTTTTGTCACAATTTATAGGTGAAGGAGGAGGTCCAATTGCATATGTGACCTTATCTTCTAAATGAGGCATGAACCTTAAAGGTTGAAGAGTTTGAAGCAATTTTGGATCTACCACATTGAGAAGGGACCCATCTTCATAAGCTCACCAAATAGTGTGTAACAACACAAGGTCCTCAAATTTTGTTGCTTGCGTATCCAAAAACAACTTCAAGCACCAAGATGCCAAAACTATAAACATCTGATTCCTTGGTTGCTTTTCTCGTGTAGGGCATCTCCGGAGCCATGTAATCAAAAGTCCCCGCCACCAAAGTTATTTTATCCAACTTGTGATGATGCATCAAGTGAGCAAGTCCAAAGTCTCCCAAATGGACTTTGAAATTTGCATCCAATAACACATTGCTAGACTTGATGTCTTGGTGCAAAACACAACTCAAACAATCCTCGTGCAACTTTTCCACAGCTGCACCCACCTCCTCAAGAATGGAGTGCCGCATTTTCAAAGAGAGTACATATTCTTGGTTGCCACTTGTGTGAAGCCATTCATTAAGGGCTCCATTGGGCATGAAGTCGTAAACCAACATCAGACGACCTTTCTCTTGGCACCAGCCTAGCAACTACACCACATTCCGGTGCCGAATTTGGTCCAGGTTGGCCACTTCCGCATGAAAGAGAGACTCCGCCTGTTTGGGCTCCGAGAAATGGATTTGTTTCACGGCAACAAAATGGGATCCACCCGGAGTTTCAAAGGATCCTTTGTACACAGATCCGGATCCGCCTTTGCCGAGCAAATTTCTTTCATCAAAGTAGTGAGTGGCTTTCCGAAGCTCTGCATACGAGAACACATGTGGTCCTGCGCTATGGTAAGTGGTTCATAAAGCGATCCGCTTCTTGAAACAGTCATGTAGGTGGTTCCAAAACAAACATTAAGTGGTGGTTCTAAAACGGACATTAAGTGGATTGTCAACAATGTGAGCATAATTAAGACTTGTCATTTATTGCTTCAAACTTTGCCAATGGATGGATTACGAGCTAGGGAAGGTCCATTTTAAAGCCAGTGTATGTTCACTTAATTTTTCTAAATGAGAATTGATTGTTCAATTGCCTTCTTACAAATGTTAAAAGAATGTAGGGTCTGTTTAATTTTAGTAAGGGTTGCATTTAGGAACCTTGTGTATTACTTTTTGCATGTCACAGTGCTTGTTTTGGGTCAAGACATATCTTTTTTCAGACTGCATGTGTGGGTTTTGTAAGACCTAGGATCACAAATAGTTGCCTATGGCAGAATTCTTTGGAAATTCATAAATAATTCATAAATACTCCAAAAATTATGAAACCACTTGTGTTAGATTTTGCATCAATTTTCCTTCAAGTGAAAAATAAGGGAAAATATTTTTGAGCATCTGAAACACATCAAAAAGACCCAACAGCCCTTAAAGGGTCGCTTTATGAGCCACTTACCTTATGCCCCAGTGGTGTATGGCAGTAACTTCTGGATGGGCTCGCAAGTCGAGAAATGAACCAGAAAATCACGACGGCAGCTGTCACAACCGCTCCCAAACTCCTGTGCTGATACTAGTCCACGTTTTGGCTTTCCAAACACCAGTTAGGGTTTGAGAGGGAGGCCCACTAGACTCTGAAATCTCACCACTGAAGAAGCTCCAGGAGAAGAGCTCATGCGCTTCGACGCAATTCGTAACGGAGCTTCCCCAAACGAGTGGTACACTTCGTCTCCCAGCAGCTCGGGCTATTTGTAATTGGGAATGCGCAGCAGAGGTTGCAGGGGCTTCTTTCCGCTGGGATTGGACCCATTCGCAAGCCGCACTTCTAGTGTCGAGGATGAGTCATTGAAACGAATCCAAGCAGTGAAGATTTTCCCATCGAGGAAATACGAGCAGTGGGTGTCGTGGCTGCAGAGGTTGCGCGAGTACGCTCCGATGTCATACTCATAGGCCAGGTTTTTCCCTACCAATATGTAGCTGTTGTTGGTTTCTTTGCCAACAGGGTGGTGATCCGGCATGCCAAAAGTTACACTGACGCTGAAAGGGTAGTAAAAGGTATTTGCATCAATTGGACGGGTAGAAGTCCTGCATGCACCAAAGCGCCCTGCTGTGGACAGGAAGTCTTGCGTTTCAACAAAGGTAGAACAACGCATCGTGATCAAATGACCCATAGTGGAATGATCTCAGTATGTTTTTTTTCAGTTTTGTGAAATTTTGGCTTCAATGCATGTCTTACATGACAACAATGGAGTAATTAATGACTTTATTAGAAACTTTCGACTTTTCAGTGTGAATTCATTGTAAGAATTTACTTTTTAGGCCTCTCATGTTAAAAAAGACTATGATTGTTGTAGGTGAACAAAATGAGCATGATGGATTCAGATTTTGTTGGTTCTAAGGTAGTCTACACACTCTTTTGGACCATGATGCATTGGAGACTTCCAAAATTCATAGCAAATTCATACTTCGTCAAAAAAAACATAATTTCAATTGCTTTCACTATCTCTCACACTTGTACTACTATGAGAAAAAAAATTGAAAAATTCCAGCAACCACATGAGGGCAAACTCCTAATTCTGACCACAATGGGCTGTTTTACCTTAATGCTGTGCTGCAAATGATAATGAAGGCCATTTTAGATGTGCTGTTAACCCGAGGGGAGCCAAGGGTGTCGAAGGTGAATGAGAAAGAGGTGCTGAACGAAGCAACTCTCCCTGTTGCAACATGCTGAATGCGCACCTTCTTCTTGTAGACCATCGCTCCACAAGACCCTCGCAAGTGCGTAGCACGCCCGTTGATGATGTAGGATCGATTGGCGGCATTGCGAGCAGCATCTCCGAATGCCAGGATATTATCATCTGCAGCGGAGAATGAACGGAAGGCGAACTGCGTGTCTTCACTAGCAGCTGAGGAAAGAAACACAAACAGGAAGATGAGATGGAGGTCGAAGAATCTCATTCTGTACTATGCTGCTCTGCAGTTCAAGCCCAGTGCACTCATGCACTCAAATCTAATGACAAAACGGACTCTCTTCGTGCAAGTTCATAGAAGGGCTGCAAACTAAGTCTCGAATGCTAGTTTTTTCTCTCGGGGGGTTGATTCAAAGATTCAAATAGAAGTTTTGCAATCCGGCTCTTGGGTACGTAAATGAAGAGCATAACTTTCACAGGTGGCATTGATAGTTGGCGTCATTGATAGTGACGGCTTAACAAGCAGCTAGAGAGAGAGGAACTCCATCGAATTTTATTACTCCGTACTCCCGTAGTTGCCATACAGGAAGAGTCTGTTCTTTCCAGGTCCCAGGGTTGACTTCAAGGTTCCCAGGTATTAAGGGGATCCATACTAATTAATCGACATTTCACACTATATAAAATATTTACCATATTTACCTCTGTTATTCAAAATTCCACTCTTTATCCACTCTTCAATCACTCTTACTGCAACAGAGCCTTAACGACTCTACTTTTCAACCACTCTTTCTACAACAAAGCCCTAATGACTCCCCGTGAGGTAAGTTTTATACAATAAGTCCCTGTAATTTTTTGGGCCCCTTAACACCCTTGTTCATTGTACAATACATCACACATGTCTCTATCGTGTCTTTATAAGGAACCAAATAATGGTTCACTTTTTGAGTAAGGTCCTACTTAAACTTAATCCTTAAATGCCAAGGAGGACTTTTGACATCCAATGGATGATAGATAATCAACCTAGTAGGACAAAAGTGCAACTATTCATCCTTGGAATTTTGTTGTGAAAAGGGGAGGTCTTCTATAGTACTTTGACTTAAAATAAGTACTTTTGCTATTTCTTAGGCCAATGATTCACATAGTAATGAAAAGGGATGATTCCAAGGTCACCCCTTTGTCTTTTAAGGGTTAAACTTCCGTTTAGAAATAGCTTTTGTCAATGCATTTGTTTTTTTCCTCTTGTACAAAGCAATACAACATACAAAACTAAATAAAAGTATTGAATTAGAAACTTGAACTTGGACAGATGTTAATTACTAAGTGCTCCAACATCTACATTTTGAATGATAAGCCAATGATTGAATATCTTCTCATTCTTCCATAGTAATTCTTGAATCTTTTGAAGATGACCTTTCTTTATAGCCAATAGCAGTAGTCACACCTTCTTTCCCAGGCAAGGAGAGAATGAAAAATGGAGACTTGGCAACGTGGGGTTGGCCATCGCTTGTCCCTCCGCAACAAAATATAACCGGTGAAGAATATTCCTTTTTGCTATTCACTTTTCTCCGTTTCACTGTAAGTTTCACCGTTGTTGCTGCTACAGCTTCCAGTTTCATTGTTGCTTCAAATTTCACCTTTACTATTGCTTGCCCTTCATCTTCGTTTGTGTTGAAGAGTTTGGTCGTTGGAGAGCTTGCAGTTTTGGACTGCACACAAAGCTTACAATTTAGGAGTTGTGATGGAGAGTGGTTGGTTCAAGGTATTATTCTCTTTCCAATTTTTTTGAAAGTTCAAGGTGTTGCATTTCTCTTGCAAATTACATAGACTTACAATTACGGTTTAGGTGTTGGGAGTGCCATTATTGGTTTCGTTGTTGGTTCATTTCTCAATTTCTGCATATTTACTTTCATTGCTCAATTCTGGATCTGGCATTTTAGCTTAGAATTGATATGAATTACATGCGATAATATTTTAACAGACTTTAGTTTTAGCAAATGCGGTTTAAATGAACGGATTTTTCCTTGATCTTTACATTTGTCCAATACTTGAAAGAGTTTGCTGTTGATAATCACGGCAATGCATAACATTTATATTCACATGATAATGGATAACAAAAGACACAAATAAGAAGAAACATAGATACTTGGATTAAAAGAGACACAAAGATGGTTGCACCCCACTAGAGTTTCAAAGTACATGATTGATTCTTCATAAACTTTTTTTGTAATAGGTTTTTTGTGTGGTGATTATTTTTACTTGTATCTACAACACGTATGACTTTTTTGTTTGCTTAGGGTTCAATTTTAGTTCATGGGTTGTGGGTTTAGTGTAGTGAAAATTTTAATTGCTCCATGACTTCCTTTTTTATTTCAAGATTCCTTAAACGGCTCAAGGTGCTATCCAATCTTAAGACTCATCTACATCAAAGAAGTTATTTTCGGACTATTTGTCTTTTTCCACCCTCCCATATCTAATAAACCAAAAAAATATACTAATTAGAAAACCGGATGTTTGATAGTGAGAGTTCTTAAGTTTGTTCTATGGAGTTCCATTATGATTTTGCAAGAATGTTTAGTTAAAGTTAAGGTTAGCATGTACATTTATATTCAAATCTCACTTATAGATTAGAAATATCACTTAGAAATTTCACTTAGGGATTAGGAAGTCAATTCAATCTCACTTATGAATCATTGATATTTGGAAAAAGACTAATGTCATTTGCTTCATAAATAATTCAGATAAACTATGCAAATTCCCCCACTACAAGAAAAAGGGGTGTTTTAAGTGTGTTTTTAAGTATAGTCCTAGAGATAAGATATTAAGTAATGACCTTTAAGGAGATTTTCAGTAAAATTTTACTACAAACACATGTATTTCTAGTAAGTTTTTATTGAAAATCTCCTTAAAGGTTATTACTTATTGTCTTATCTCTAGGACTATACTTAAAAACACACTTAAAACACCCCATTATCTTGTAGTGCCCTAGGCCTTTGATTGGACAAGTCCAACTCTCATAGACACCACAACGGAAGCATCCACGAGCTAATACTAATTTTTTAGACTTTGCAGATTGAACTAGAAAAGCTCTGTAATTACTAAGTAATTATTTTTGCAATTACAAGTTCCTTACGTGTTTGATTAACTCCTAAGATTTGACATGTTTTGTAAGTGTTTGCTTGCACATAAAATTGTTAATTGTAAGAAAGTCTAGGAGTTGATTATTCAAGCTTTCATTTGCTATAGTCCACATGTTTGGGCAACATTATAGGTTTCAGGTCTACCCCAAATGTGCCTCTATCTTTTACCGGTTAAATTGTACTTTGGGAAAAGTTTCTAACCTTGCTGTTATGTTTTTACATTAATTTGTACTAAATGTTGTACATGATTCATGCTTATAAAGTCATCTAGGGTCTTATTTTGTTGATTTGATGTATCAATGCTTTCTATCAATATATCTAGCAAGAAAGTGCACAAATACCAAAATAGACATGCATTGTTTCAAAAGAAGACCAAATAAAAAGAATTGCTATGCAAAATATCTATTGTATGCGCAATTCATTGTTCTTTCTAAAGTATAATATGCCATACTAGTTAGAATTAGGAGTTAACCATCATGACATTGCCAGAAATTTCAAAAACTTTGACCATGTACATTGCAAGATATTTGTATTTAAAGTGAAAGAAACAAAAAAAATTTGTTCAAAATTGCTCATCTATATTTTTTGGCTTCAAGTCCTTCATATTGTGACCAAGTAAAAAAAATAGTGTGATTCCTTTAAATGCATAAAATGACCATTATGGATGCCATTCTTACACTAGTCTTGTACATGATTCTGTGGTTAAATATAAAAATCTAAATTTTTTACCTCTTTGCCATAGAAATGATAGTTTTCAAGGGTTCTGATAGAAGAAAGGCCTTGGGACTTTAGAGGTTAACACAGACTTCCATTAGTTGTTGACAAAAGTCAACTCTGAACATTTCAACCACTATGATGGGTGTTTTTTCAAGTCCATAACTACATTCTTATGAACTTAAAATTTTGAATCTTTTTCTATTTCTTTCTACTTACCATTTTTTCATGTATTTTGTACAATTTCAAATGATTTGAATTTTTTCAAGCACGCAGCCATCTTGCTTTGAAGAATGAATCCAAAAAAGCAATAACAACATGGACAAGATGAAATACACAAGTGAAATTGTGAGTTGCATGTGCTCGATTTATTGTAGGGTCAAAGAAAATGTTTTTGTCACTTCAAAAGATAATATCTTGCAATGTAAACGGGTGAAATTTTTGAATGTTTTTCACATCTTTCCAAAGTAGCGTATTACAAGATCCAATAGTAACATGTTTATAATAATAATTGTTATTATATTTGGTACTTGTACTAGAAATGGGAGGTGGAAAGTTGTTTTGGCCTTAACAGAGTAGAAAAATCCCTTTAGGTGTGTCTGAATCCTAGGACATAATTAGTTCTAATGCTTTTATAGTCAGAGAATGGGTATGAAGTTTGATGAGATCAGTGAAAATATGACACTAAATTCACAAGATTGACTTATTCAAGAAAAAATTGACAAAAATTGGAAAGTAGAGAATTTAACTTGTTTCATTTAATTATAGTTTTTACAAGTTTAGTATAAAGAAGACAATGATTATTTGAAGTTAATATTTTGCATATAGAACAAGATGTAGACTTCTGGACTTGGCACACATTGTGTACATGGTATTCAATCTTCATGATAGCTCAACACTTCCACTTTAATATTTTCTCTTTTGCGTCTAGCTAAAGCGTCGTTGTAGGGAAGCACTAGGTTAGCACCCTGTAAAGTGTCCTCGGTAACAATGCTATCTGGCTCTTCTATTCCACCTTTCCAACTCAAATCATGTCCATCCTGAAGAAGGAGGTTATGTAGAATGACACAACTACAAATCCAAATAACAAGTGTGTGTGTTTTTCTTTTTCCCTAATCATTGTAGGCATGCCTTGTAGGCTTTGAAATCTGCCCTTCAATCGTCCAATGGTATGTACGGACTTCACACGAATAGAAGATAAATGTTTATTAGAAAGTTGATTTTTCCTTATGTTAGACGCAGGTTGTTTGTAAGGTGGTACAGTAATTTTAGTGAGAGGATATCCAGTGTCGGTTAATAAGTATTAGTCTTTTTTGAAGAAGTTCACATATTTAAGCCATACTTGGGAGTTGACAAAAACACGACTATCATGGGCGGAACTAGGGAAGCTTGAATGAAGATGTGTTATTCTACAATTTTGGTCATTGACTATCATATATGAAATTGAGTAGTGACTTTTTTCTATTAAAGTATTGTTCACCTTGGTAGCTCGGTTTGGCAGCTAGTACAATATGAATACCATCCATAATGCCGATGACATCCGCAAATCCATGTGAAATTTCAATGGAATCTTTGATGGCTTGTTTTTGGTATCACTAGGCCAACACACAACATTCTTTCAAGACTCAAGAGAGCAATCATGACCCGTTTTGTGAACTTTGAAATATCGCTTGTGAAAATATTGAATGTTGCTGTAATGTTTGATTTGGATGCCCTATTTCCATAGGTTCCAAACCTAAATAGAACCACTAAGAATTGCATCCGTGGATCAAATTGAACAATAGCGCTTTTATTGGTGAAGATGTGGTGGCATTCAATCATTTGCCATATTTTGTTAAATGCAGCAAGTGACATCCGAAATCTTGCTCTGAACCTAGTAGAGTTCAGACGGAGTAAATCATTTGCCATGAGTGATGGATTTACTCTTCCATGTTGTCTTTTAGAATAGTACCATCTTGATTTTATAATATTGTAAATTGTGAAGACTATTGTAGATGTATATTATGTATTAATAGATATCAAATTTGAATATAAATGTACAGAATTGGAACTTATGATGATGTTAGTAGAATGATCGAGAGAATGATGTGAAAGAGTTGGTGTTCAATTTTATATTATAAATTTTGTTACCAAGTTTTTTGTTCTTCTTTTGTGTTTTACTAATGTTTTACTCTAATTAGATTTTATTTTATTTTTCCACTTAAATTACTTTTTTGAAGTGAACTCTTAGAACCCAAAGTTAGAACCTTGAAGTTAGAGTAGTTTTTGGCTTTCACATTGAATTGTAACTTCTAATGATGTAGTATGATTTGGAAGAGTTGTTGTATAGTATTATATCCAATTTTGAATGTGTTCTTTCACTTTGTTTAGTTATTTGTTTATTCTTTACCAAATTATGAGGTTGTATATATTTTGAACACTTCTATTTTTTTCTCTTTTACTTTATCCAATTATATTCTTAAAAATTATATCCAAAGTTTGTGTACTTTTATGATTTTTCATTTTAATAATATGCATACCATAAATGAGGTTGTTTGTTTTATTTTGTTTGTTACGCTAAGCTCCAAGATATTGTGAGACATTCATAACATTCTTGAAAGCTCTTTGTGAGGAGGGGTGCACGGACTTTGATTTGTGGCAATGGGGTCTACAATGTGAAAGGTATAGAATTTCAATTGTTTAATGAATTATAAAAGAAATAAACATTATCCTTGATTTTTGGAAAATCATAACTTTCATGTAGCATGTCCAAATGCCACAAAATTAAACCCTTGGCCTCCTTCATGTATAAAGATATCTATTTTTGTTTGTTTTATGGCGTTTGGACATACAATATAGAAGGTATGAATACTTGTAATTTAAAAATTTACACTAAATCATTTTTTATTTTGGAAAAAACTAAAAAATTTCATGGCATGTCCAAACGACACAAAATGAAGTGCTTACACCCTTTTGTGCAGAAATGTTTTTTTTATACCAGAAACGCAACCTGTCGTACTACGGAGTAAAAGTTAGTGAATTTCATAATTATAATGAATTAAAAAAGTTTAAAAATAAATAAATTATTAACTAGAAAATGTACAGAATCTCAATCGTCTGAATTTGTAAATTGTACCTGAACAGGTTGAATTTGAATGAGCGATTAACCTTTTCGGAAGTGAAGCATCGTCATACTCACTGGAGGTAATTGCCTGGTGAAGCGGAGTCGGCAACAGTGTATGTCTGAGGTCTGTACCAATGATCGAAAAACCCCAGCAGCTAGTGCAAAGTTAGCCAGAGGAATTTGGGAAAAAATCGGTTGTAATTTAAAAACATCAACAAAAAAACCAATGAAAAAAACTATAAAATTTCTATTTTCAGTAAAAAATAGAGGAAATAACCGAACTCAGTTCTTCAAAAACCGGTTCAATGTGAGAATTGAAGGAAATTAGCTGGTAAAACTCAAAAAGTTTCCCGAACACTAGTTTGTACAGTACAATACATCATCGGCTCCGTTATTACCTCCATCCTTATGTCCAGGTAACTGGAGTTGCAGTTATTTCATTCTCCACTCTAGACACATTTTTCAAGGTGTCACACCTTCTTCACCCATTGAGGCTTCCCATTGGCTCCTCCAAACACTTACCAACTTCCCATTCTCCAATCTCCAAGTGCTTGGTGAAGAAGGTGTGACTACCCCTAATTTTGTGAAGTTGATGGAGAATGTACATTTGTACAAAAGATGTAATCAAACATGCAAAAAACTAAAAAAAAATTAAACCATCAACCTTGAAACGACACCTCAGACTACAAATGTCCAATTCATGACTTGTGCTATTATTGTAGAAACAAAGAATGCAACTACTGATCCAAAAATTGGACCATTTGTTATTGACTACCTTTTGTCGATTTCAGGGTTAATCTTGACAGCAATTGCAAGGTGGCCTGGTTCTGCATTCTTCTTTTTGAACATTGCGCTTTTTCTTTTTATAAAGTTTTACTCACCCTCGAATGGGTTTCGCTCTTCTTTTTTAACATCATGCGTCATGCCACGATTGAGGATTATGGCCTCAGACGTGCATGCTGACAGATGTGCACGCCAGGCTACTCACTTTTTTCAGTACATTATATGAACACTTAAAAAGTAGTCCCATCTTTGAAGCTGGGGAGTTGTGCACATCATAGCTTGAGGTCAGGCCTTCGGCACATTTTTGCCAAATAATTATTTATAATTGGAAGGGTTAGTTCGGCAATTCAGTTTTTATTGATAAGTTATTTGGTAATTATCAAAATAAAATTCTTCACTTTCAGCAACCCTTTGAAAGTTGAACAATTTTCTTCATTTCAATGTCACTTTTGTCATAGTTCATTTCAATGAACTCATTGATTTTTACAGTGCTCCTTGATTTGTTGCAAGGTTAGAAGAATGAATTTGGATTCCGCATTATTTAGTGGACATGTTGTATAGGTATCTCATCCAACATTTTGACTTTCTCTATGTTTAATTTTCCTTGGATTTGGCAAGGGGCTTATTAATTTCCAAAATCTTTTAGCTTCAAGAAATTTTAATTATTTTTTGCCAAAAGTAACCTCAAGCTTCGGTATTTGAATATGACAGGATTAAGGTAAATACACCTAAAACTGCACGCTTTCTAAAACTGCACAAGCTAGATTCTTGCCTAAAATGTGTTTCCACTATTTATGAGAGCCTATGGTCAATTTCAAAAACACCTATTTTCAGCACTTTGAAAATTTATAGTTTATTCATATGGTGTCCATAAAAATGCATTCTCAGAGAATCTAAAATCTCCTTTTGGCTTCCAACAAGATCCTAGCAAAAGAAATTCAATATAATAATGGCAACCATGTTGAATTACTTATTTTGTGCAATTTTAGGCGTAGTTACCTTACATACCCACTGGCCTAGCTCTAATCTCCCTCATGTTCAAGCAATATCAATGCTTGTGGGCTTGATTATCTAGTAAAAATCAGTTGCAAGTCACTGATTTGCTTACTGTGTAGTTATTGCTTTTTATGTGTGTCAAACATATGACCTCCAAGGGCCCCAGTTGGACTGACACACAACACAACAACCAAGGCAACCTGGCGTGAAAGCTGTATAGATTTTAGCGCCTGATGTTGCTCAAGCAGAGAACTATTCTCGAAATTGAATGTTTCCATGTACATTAGCAAGCACCGTAGGTTTTGCATTTTCCGGAAGACACAGCTGCATCTTGGGGGAGGACATAGTCTAGCTATGAAGACATTGGCACGTTTCGGTAGGTGCATGATGCTCTGTTCTAATTGTGTAAGTTCGTTGACACAGAACAGAAAGCGTCGCAGAATGCAAATTTCATCTGCCTTGCATTTTGATGGTATTCAAACGCACCCATCTTGTTGGTTGATCGATTTCAGCATCACACACATTGCCCATTGCCGTGGCGATATTCAATCTTAACATTCCCGTCCGATAGCTTGCAGTGCTAATAATATATAGCGACCAAGGGAAATAAAGACACCGCTACTGGATTTGCTGCGTGCTGACAAAGGGAGGATCCCTGAAGCCAGTCATGAAGGCGAAACATACAAGCCTGGACTCCGAACATCATGAACACCAGCGGGGTAACTATCTCTCCACTACAAATTGCTACGTTGCTCTTAGTTCAATTCAAAGTATGCTAACCCTAATTCTACGTTAACCCGTGCAAGACCAAGGATTCAATTGATCATACAGTGGAAAACGTAATTCAGATGGGGTCAATTCTTTTATCAACAGAACACTGCATGTATTTGTCAACAACAAAATTCCATTGGAGCGAAATAGTCCCTTCATGGCCTACTGAAAACGGTTTATGAGAACATGAGGACCAATTTGCGCTGCTTTGGTAAACTCCTTCCTTTCTACATGGATTCGCATGAAGCTGTGGAACGAAGTCAGCCTATGGACGAGGCATCGCAATGAATCGCCGAGGGTGGTGCCGGATCCTCACAAGTTAGGATATCCGAAGGAATCACGAAGCCCACCATGTCTTAATCAATCATCCCCGAGGCGAGGTATGATTTGCAAGCTCTCAAGAGTAAGAGACTCAAGCATCTTGCTCGTCCTCTTTCGAATGCAATGACTTACGTGTCTCAAATGCAAGGTTTCGATTCTGGTTTTGCAAATTTAAAATGCATCAGATGAAATGACATTTGGAACCCAAGACCGAAATTAGTGTATTGAGTGTATTGAGGTTTCCCGCGAGAGTATTGTTAACCCCGGAAAGATACAAAACCCCAAATGGGTGTGATGTTTTCTTTGGCAATTTCGCGTGGGTCATTCTCTGACTTAATTTTTTGACTCTGGATTGAGGGGAGGATGCATTGACAAAATTTGCTTTCTACTAAGAATATGCTGAAGTTTGAATAGATTGTCACTCAACAAGTAAGCCAATGTCACAGTGTACGTAGTGCATCAAACCAACTTCACAAGCACATACTCCGTAATATTCTTGAACATGGAGGTCTTGCTTCCCATCTGCCTTGCCACAGCATTCAAGGGGAAGTTTCAATTCAAGAGACCCTGGTGTTCAAGCATGTTATACAATGTATGCTCTTCATTGATTGTGGTGATATCATAGCATTATTAAGCAACTCAGCTCATTCCCCCACAATAAATGGCTAGAGAGCAGGGAAGTTCAGGAAATTCTGCGGTTGACATATTCTTAATCCTTCAACAAATACAGACCAGTAAGATCATCTATCACGTCTACACCATCAATTTCACCAAAGATCCCCCATCTGCATGGATTAAAATGTTGTGCATATAAAGTTTAGCCCTGTCAACATTTCTGATTTTTCACAACTAAAAGATGATCAAGCAGGTGATTTGAAAACCATGAAATCTACAGCTGTGGTTCCTTTTAGTCCCAGTCAATTGCTTTTGATGAGAATGGTACGCCGAGGTTGGGTCTGATCCCGGCCGCGCAAGTCTTGATCCCGTCGGTCGTTCCACACCGTGTTGGTGGCGTACGTATTGGGGCTTATTTTCTGGTACGTTTCCAGCGTGGGCTCCTGCGGGTGCGGATTGCGTGTCCTCCGCTGCGAATGTTGTCGTTCACTAGTGGGGGCCGTCGGAGGCAATGCGACCGGCGGAGAATAATTACAAGCGCTGTGGTGGTGGTGGTGGTGGTTGCAGTGATGGTTGCAGTGATGGTTGTGGTTATAATTATCCCTTCCCACCGAAGAATTGGCAGGACTCAAGGGACTCCCTTGCGTCGCGGACTGCATTTGCGGCACCTCCCGCTGCAGAAGCTCAGGGTGCTGCGCAATCGTCGAATTCAGCTTCGACTGCAATGACGTCGGATCCATCACTTGACCTCGGGAGAAGCTCCCTCCTTCTGCTGCTACAGAGCATGGGTGCATCGGCGAAGTGGCTGCCGATCGAATCCTGCAGTGGGATGCATCCCGATGCATGCTTGTCAGAGATCGCCGTGTTCGTTAGATTGGGGAATTCCACGAAATTGAAGCAAGCCCTAAACCCCATCGGTATTGACGCCCAAATGAATCTGAAGCAGTTTTGAATTGCGCAAGTAGAACCCTAATTCGGTGGGTGAACCTCGATCCTAAAGTCGTCATGAATTTTAGTCAAAGCTCTGATCACTTCAACACTTTACATTAGCGATGCACTGAAATTTCTCATGCCACCATCCTGGCTTCGGTAAGGGACGCGTACCCAAAAGTTTTGGTACTCTGAAATGCACGAATTTAATGACAACGACGGCAGTATGAAGTGGCGAAATTAATCTGGAGCTGGAGGTTCTGTGTCGTACCTGGGGCTCTGGGCTCCACTGTGGCGTCGAGAGGCGCTGGGGCTGTGCGGAAGACTGGAGCGGGAGCAGGAGGTCGTTTGCGTTTGTGGCGTGTTCTGGTGAGGTTCACTCACGGTCGGAGTGGAGAATTCGGACGCAGCAGCAACAGTAGTGACCAATGCTGCCATGGGTGTGTGGCCTGGCGACCGTGCCGGCGATGCCGAACTGCAGCCTGCGCTTGTCGCGAGCTTGATTGCTTGTTGAGGCGGTGCAACAGCAGCGTCGGATGCAACCAAGACCTGCTGCTTCGGAGAATCCAGAACCGACCTCGGCGTCAACCTGCGAGCTCCACCCCCGTTGCAGACATGAATTCTTAACTTACAATTAATCAGCGTTTCACTTCATCGCAATTCGAGCAATTTCCAACGGCGTGGGGATGCCAGTTCTACCATCCACATCAGATGTGATTCCAACGACAATTAGCCAAATGAATGCGTTGGAACAGCGTTCCGTTTGTTTCAGGGGGTAGGAACGCCTTTCATGGTCAAATTTGTTGGTCCTGGACCGAAGGGGAGGAGGCTTTGCGTCGATAAACATGATACAGTACAGCACAGTGCAACTTAGACGACTAATTTAATGATAAAGTGCAAACAGAAATGGTCGTCACTTACTTGGCAGAAGAATACTCTGATTTGGGACTTCGAACGGCGACGTCGATATGAGGGCTGAAGGGCAGGTGCTGGTGATTTCCAGGGCTATCGGACGTAGCGGAGGTGGTGGTGGTGAGCGTGGTGGCGTTGTGTGCTTGGCGCATCTGATCAGGTCGAGCTTTGACGCGCATGTACTTGGGCATGGCCTTGCACAAGTCGCCAGGGCTAACGTATTGCGGTGGCAGCGGCAAGCCCTCCTCCTCCTGCCATGGCTTCCACGACGCTGCTGGAACACTGTTGATGGGCGCTCCTGCGTCGGATCTCTCTCTCTTTTCTCGAGCGTGCTTGGATTGCTGGCTGGCTGGCAACGAGTTTTGGAGCGAGGGGTTGAGCACACTCGCCACTTGCCATGATACCGATCGCGGATAACGCTTGTAATTCAGCTTTGGATCCGCCATTCTACTACCGGTAGTAGATCTCTAATCTCTAATCTTAAATCGCCAATCTGTAATCACTTTTCCGTGTTTAAATCAAATGCTCAGTCACTCGGCTGGCCACTCTCTAACGAATGGCATTCCACTGATAAGCAAGGTGTAAGAATCAATGGGTTTGAGATTTTGTTGAATCCATAATTTCAGCTTGTTCAAACGGCAATTGGGGAGTGAATCGACACTAAAGCTAAACACTCGTGAACAATAAACTCGTGTCCCATCCCTCGCTTTTTTATGGCACAAGTTGAATTGAAATCGCGCATCATCTCTCATGCCTATACTGACTTTCTTGTTGATCGGTAGTGGTAGTGTTCAGTACGGGAAGGATTCCTCAGAGTTTCTGTATCGTTGAATGTTGTGGTTGTTCTATAGCAAGTACAGCCGCATTCTCTGTTAACGCTCAGACAGTCATATATCCCTCGAGGTAAGGCTACAAACTTTCAAGGCTCTCTCTCAGGACTTCATCAATTTTGAATCTTTGTCGACTTGAAATCTCAGTCCCTGTTTCTCTTCGATTGGAGGGAATTAGGTATAAAAGCTTACATTAGGTATAAAGGCGTAAAGAGGGTCATGAACTGTAGGTTGACTGAGATTGGAGCAGTCAGATGACGGTCTGATATGACCATGTAACTACCTGAAGTGAACTATCAGTGAGTTTCGGTGAGCAGGCCGGTTTACACTTAAAAGTGAGTGTCATGAACTGTAGGGTTTTAAGGTTTAGGGTTTAGGCCACACAACCCAACCGAGTAAAAAACAAGTGATGGTTTGCTTGTTTTGTTCGAGAATAGCTAGGCTTGATTTTTACAACCTGGTATTGCATTCCAAATTGACTGATATTGGTGTACCGCAAACTGGCATGTACAATGTTACCTTGTGCACAGCTTCTGACGGTTATGGACTACGTAATTGCAAAGCAGGCCAAGTTATCAAAATAATCGCCGGTTAGGACCTATTGAACCACATATGGTGAGGTTGGTACTAATAGGCAGTTATTTTTTATAACTTGGCTACTTTGCAATTATCGGACATAATTGCAATACAGGAGAGTTGAGCCATTTCACTTCTTTGATTGCTTAAAAAATGAAAACAAGTCACAATGGCAAAATTCTCTTGCATTTAGATTATATTAGGTGAATCCGCACTCACTATGTTTATACTGGTTTAGGGTAGTAGTAGAGATTTCTCTCAGATTTCTCTCATTGCAAGACCAATGAATTTTCTACTTTCGTGCCCACACTATTGGAAATTTGCACAAGGCAAGCAGTGGACATTATCAATCTTAATCTATCTCTCTTTAATCAATCAAAAGATGGCACTAAGGCAAAACACTCCTACATTGAGATTATGGACTAGCTAATGCTCAAGAGTCATGAGTCTTGAGAGCATTATGGGACATAATGCCATGTCTAATAGTCCATTGCAAACATCCATATTTGTACTTTTTGCAAATCTAAGGGTGTAGAAAGAGGAAATGCATTATGAGTTATAACATTTTTCTGACTATCCAATGGAATGATGACAAATGTGCCTTGAAAACCAAACTTGACGTTATGTTTAGACAATCAATGTCTATAACTTTATGCACAATTTTTTGATGGTTGCCTAATTAGCAAAAATATTTTTACCCATTTTACTACTTGCTAGTCTAGCTTACTTACTTGTGTGACCTTAACATGCAAGGTGGACTTTCTTTTGCAAAATGGTTAGAGGAGAAAATTCTAGGCTAAATTTATTTGTGATTGCCAATTTATGATACACCAAAAGTTGCCAAGAGTTGCCAATTGATTTAACATATTTTTGTGACACATTGGTTAATTGCCCCAAAAAATATGAACGACTTTGCTACAAATGTATGTTAACCCTAAAATAGATGTTCCGAGTCCAATGGATGACTTTCAAGATTACCATAGAAACCAAGAATGTATCAAAATGAGATCAAAATGTTGCCTGCATACATATTCTTCGGTTTGGAATTTGGGTCCACATTGAATCATCCGCCGTAGGTAGCCCAGATTTCTGCTTGACAAAGAGTAGAATATCCGCCGAGACCCGGTGTTAACTTACTTCGTTTCGTTTTTGAGCATTTGCAATGCAAGGAGCGGCTTCAATGCAAGGAATGCTGACGCCCGCTTCGGGAGGAGCAGGCGCTGCAGCAACAGCAGGCGTGGGGGGTGCTGCCAGCACGGGTCTTGCAGGCCTGCTGGATCGTTTGGCCGACGACCTCACTTTCACGCTCGATCGCAAGGCCGAGACGGAGCAAGGTGGGTACGCTATACTAGTTTTGATGTTAATTGGTTGGTATCTCCATGGACAGTATTAGGGTTTCTACTCGTGCTCGACCGTTTCTTTTGGCTTCGACAAAACACAGAGAGCGTGCTTGTACTTCGCAAAGGGACATGTGCGATAGGGTGTGAGACATGTCTCGAAACAGAGCATTCGGAAATTCAAAATTGTCAGTTTAAGAGATTTTATGGGCATCGATTTCGGGTTTGTGGCAAATTAGGGTGTTGGACTTGTTGATTCGGTGTGCTGTTATATAATGTTGTTATGCATGGTTCAATTTCAGGTTTGCGGTGAGACGTATTGGATTTATATTCTTACCATGGTCATGTTAAGAGTTTATATTAGCGCATGGGCACCAATATAGGGTTTGTCGGACATTAGGGTTTGTAGTCTTGTTGATTCGGTGTATTGCAAAATGTTATGCGCGGTTCAATTTCAGGTTTCTGGTGATGAGGTATCTTTGATTCATACTCCCTCCATCCCAAAATGATTGTCCACTTTGAATGTCTTGTTTTGAGTAGATCATATGGAGACTTCTTTGTGGCTAATTTTATTTAGGTTGCAATGAGCACATGCAATGTTGATCTCCATTGATTCTAGTGATATAAAATTTGGAACCTTTCTTAATTATGTTTTTCACAATATGATAAATGAAATTGGCATACAAAAATCTCATAATTGTGGACAATCATTTCGGGACGGAGGGAGCAATGCGTACACGCTCATGTAGGTAACTACGTGTGTGCTTTGCTGTTCAAATAGTTTTGTGGTTGTATTGAGAAAATTTAACGTTTTGTGGTTGGCCGGAGACAATCGCAGCTTTGTTAGAGGACTTGCTGAGCTCGTTGCGCAAGGAGAAACGCAAGATCGAGGAGGATGCGTGGCGGTTTGTTGCTCCGCGTTCGCAGCCGAAACTGATGTCTTGAATCGGAGGGAGATCAATTTGCTTCTGCAGGTGCCCCCTTTGCAAGAAGTGTGTTGCATGCACGTCTTTTGAGTTCGTCGAAGTACTTTGCATATGGAGGGAAAATTAATGGAGGGAAAATTAATGGAGGGAAAATTAAAATAAGATAAAATGGCAACGACGTCTTGACACCGTTACGTACTTGGAACTAGGTCCATTTGGAAGTGACTCCATCTTGTTGATATATGTCGTGCAATAGCACGGAATTGAAATTAATGTTTTGTAGCTCTGTATCGCAGTGCACTAGTTCATTTTTATTTTGATCCGTTTTGGCAGACTGAATCCTCTGAGGTAGGCTTGGAAACCTTTTCGTGTTGGTTGAATCGTCCTAAACCGTGAAGGACTTCCACGAACATCATGAGTAGGCTTTAATAGATCCCCAGAGACTCATCTGCACGTCGAAGGTACAGTTTACTCTTTTTGTTAATTAAAGCAATTTAACCCAATAAGTAGTAGCTTTCATTGTGAGATCACTCGCTGGAGCTCACCGGACAGATCACTTTGGGCACAGCAAGAACTGAACAGTCTTGAGATCAAGTTGTTTTCTCACTCAATGTATTTGATGATTTATTATGAAATCATTCAAACTGGGACGTTGTAGTCTACGACTATTGAAGGGGTAGTAGGCAACCCCATTTTCCTCTGGAAGATCAGTGACCATAGACAGAGTTATCCAGTCATGATTTCTCACACCCACCTAACTTTTTAATTGATGGCCCAGCAAAATTTGATTGGAACAGATAATTGGAAGTGTTGATAGGAATAGCTGTTGTTAAGAAGGGTCGATCAATAGAAGACTGGATCGGTTTTTGTATCTTCTACCTTGGTGCTGCCTGAAGATTGATAATTTTTTCTTCTCTTTTGACCATGGGGTACCTCACACATCAACGTGATGTTTGGGAATGTAGGATTTCTTTTACTGCGCGCTCTATTAATTCTGTATCTGTTGAAAAAAGAATCTGAGCCTCAGCTTAAGATTTAAATGATAAGGAGTATCTGGATATGAAGATAATAGACATGGGACTGCTGGCTGTGAGTTCTGTTGCCGGGTTAGAAGCAGCTGGAAATGAGTCAGGAGTGGCAGTCATGCAGTCAGAAAATATCCTCCACATGGAAGAAACTTTTGTACAAATGATTGTTTCGATCGATGCACAGATGGAGCTGGACAGAGAACTCGGATTTGGTCACCCTTCTGCACTGCACTCAGGTGGAAACGATAACCTGCACAGATTCAACGATGGGTCCCGCTGGTTTTAGGGTTTCGACTGTCGGTGCACACTTGAGACCTCTGCACAGAACTTGGAGTTGCGCACACCGCTTATCAGGCTTTCTGCAGTGGTTTCTCTGAGAACTTGTTGATGATTTCTCCCCACGTGGTAGGAGCTTCACGTCAATCATTTGCTCAGAAAAGCCTGCTCGAGGAGGAAGGCCATTCTCTGTGTATTCAATGTCCGGCGACAATGTTAAGGACACACAGTTTTGGATCTCTAGCACTGTAAAATGTACGAAATTAAAATTGATCTCAAGCGTTCAAAATTTCATGAAAGTGAGAACCATCAGGTGAAATTGAAAACTTTAAGTCTTTTCTCCAGTTATGTAATATTTGCACTTTGAAAAGTGTTAAATTGTGTAACATTTTTTTGTTTTTTTATGGCTTCATGTGTACCATTTTGTAAAATTGTCTTCAACATCAATAACAATCTTCATTTTATGGGGCATTGTGAAAATGAGAACATCAAGCATGTCTTTAGAGACTTCTTCCATGCACATTGAATTGTAGCAATTGTGGTCAATATTCATTTTGAATGTATTCTTTAATAACTTTTCACAGATTTTTTAGTGTTTTTAAATCTCAAGAGTCAAATGGTCAATTTATTTGCAATGATTCAATGCAATAGTTGTCATTGGTTGTCTACAAAAGTTCAAATTGACAATATTAAATTTGATGTCAATTTTGTAATTGTGTAAGCTTCTCTTTCCATGGTCCAATGGCATAGCTAGTAAGCCTACATGCACAAAAATTAAACATGTAGAAAATATCATCTATTTTATAATTTTTACATTCAATATAAGTAAAAAATAACTCCAAAGAATAAAATCAAGATTCTTTTACAAGCTCTTTCTCACTTAATCAATTCTATCACTAATTACATCTTGCATCATATTTAAAAACATCTTCGAGTCCTATGTAGCATCTAACTTTGTCTTTGGGGAATTTCCAACCTTTTCCACAAATATAGGGGCACTTAAAATAGTTTGACTATTAAGACTAACTTATACCTTACAAGTTGGGACCTTCATGTATGGTTTGTGTTTTAATACCAACGCATGCCCTACGAGTTGGTATGGATGTATATAGAAATGCATAGAAGTTCAATCTTTTTAGAAGGCTAGATATATCCAACTAGATTAATAGGTGGTTTCTACAATACTTTAACCCCTAAAGGACCATGACTATGTTTTCATCCAAAACACTCCAAAACTGCCATTTCTAGTACAAGCACCAAATTTTAGAGAAAAAGGATTTTTGGACACATGTAACCATAGGGGCTTGTAGTACGTTAGTTTGAGAAGATGTGGAAAAAACTTCAAAAATTTCCACCGTGTAGATTGCAAGATATTAGCATTTGAAGTGATAAAATCCCTTTTTTGGCCCTACAAAAATCCAGGTAGCTACACTTCACAAGATCACATTTGTATGAAAATATTCCAAAATGGTTGTAACTCTTTGGATTCATTCTTCAAGGCAAGTTGGCTACATGCTTGAAAATTTTTAGATAATTTGAAATGGTACAACATATAAGAAAAAAATAGTAAGTAGAAAGAAGTAGAGAATGATTCAAAATACAAAATTGTTAAGAATTTGGTTATGGAATTGAGAAATGCCAATTCCAATGGTTGAAATACTTTAACCCTTAAACATTTTTTACTATGTTTTCACCAAAAACGCTCCAAAACTGCCATTTCTAATATAAGTACCAAATTTTAGAAAAATAAAATTGGGACACATGTAATCGTAGGATCTTGTAGTACATTGATTTGAAAAGATGTGGGAAAAATTTCAGAAAATTCCACCGTGTAGATTGCAAGATATTAGCATTGGAAAAAAAAAAAAAACTTTTTTTACCTCTGCAAAAAAACGGGCAGCTGCACTTTACAAGGTCAAATCTTTATGAAAATAGTTGTAATTTTTTGGATTCATTCTTCAAGGCAAGTTGTCTACATACTTGAAATTTTTTAGATAATTTGGAAGTGTAAAACATATAGGAAAAGAATAGTAAGTAGAAAGAAGTAGAGAATGATTCAAAATACAAAATTGTTAACCATTTATTTATAGAATTTAAAAATGACAATCCCAATGGTTGACATGTTGTCATAAAAATCTAAACATAATGTTTTTAATTTTTTCCAAAAATATTAAAAAATGAATAAAATAAATGACTTCAAAGTTTATTTTAGAATAGAGGTTTCATAACTATCGTAAACTACCCTCAACTAGAACTCTTTATAAGTTTCATCTCATTAATCAAAATGGAATGATTCAAATTTTTTCATGTAAATAGAAATCCAAAAAAACAATTTCAAATTTTTATTTTTCAAAAACATGATTTTTAAAGAGTTTTTTAGAGAATCCATAACTCCCCGCAAACTAAAACTCCTCATAACTTTTGACTCATTGATCAAAATGTAATGATTTAAAGCTTTTCACGTTTATATAATTCTAGAAAATCAATTTCAAATTTCAACTTATGAATAAAATGATTTTTTCTGATTTGCCCGTATTGCCCATTTACAAAAAAAAAGTTATATAATAGGCCATAATTTTTTATTCATATTTCCAAATGTTATGGAATTAAGTGCATATGAAAGATATTCCTTATCCCCACCTTCTATTAAAATTTCAACCTAAAATATTCAAATCTCTATCACATATACCTGCCCAAAATTTCTATATTGTCCTAAAACGCATGTTTGGTTCTTTAGAAGTTAAGTGGCTACTTGAAACCTTCATTGGAGAATTTCATCAATGAACAAAACTTGTCATGTGTTGCATTCATGTTTTAACAATTTATTCAATGTCAAGGTTGATATCAATTGGCTTTAGTAATGATTTTTACCGGCAATAAAAATAAGTATCTGTGGTTAGAGACACATCGCTTACAACAAAGAATCATTTAATTATAAAATAAAGTGAAATTAGAATTTAAAAATACCCAACATTTTTATCCCATCTTTATTGTCTTCCCATTTCAACTTTGGAAGCACTCAAATGTTGAATATTTTGCCTTTTATACTATTCTAAAATTCAATATTGTTGATATATTAAGACACAATTGTTGATAAACCATTGGTTTTGGCTCTTTTACCTTAACCTTAGCACATTAGACTTAGAAAAGAAGGTTTGGAGCCACTAACCATTATAGGGCATTCTCTTGGTTTAAAAGACCAATACAATACCATCCCTACTATTTGTATATTAGACTATTCAGTATTAAGTTATAACAATGTAATATAATGCTCTTAGACTTCCTTTATAATCATGTCAAGACTAATATATAATCAAGGTAGAGACAAGCTAAGTTAATTATGTATGATTTGATTTCTAAAGTTCCATAACTATGTTATATGAAAATTCACTCTTAAATTGCCCTTCCTATTGTGTATTATTAAAAAATATATATATTATTATTGCATATCCAACTATTAAACAAGTATAAAATGTATGGGTACTATTTTTAAAAACTTTGGCTACATACATTGCAAAGTATTGGCAATCAAAGTGGAAAAAAATGCTTGATTTTTTGCACCTTTTTGTACTAAATTGTTAGACTTCAAACCTTTTGAACTTAAATTTTTTGCATTATAGATTTTGATTTAACCGCCTAAAGGACCATTGTCCCTTTGAGGGACTAATGGGATTTAAAGCAAGTACCTACTGGCTGAATTTTTGTCATGATTTTTTGAAACTTTTTTGAAGATAGAAAAACTGATCAGCTTCATGGAAATATAAAAAAATTTCAATCAAGTCCCGGGAACAAAAGTTAAGCCCAAATAAGCTCAAAACAAGGGAGAGAGGGCAACAAAAAATTAATTAATTAATTTTTTTTTAGTTTTTAATTTTTTTCCCTCATATATTATACTTTTGTCTACATGGAAAGCTTTGATTCATTCCATTTGGATATGTTATGAAAAAAATATGAACAATCTTGTTTATCAAGCAATTAGAGCATCTTCTTGAAAAAATAAATTGTAGGATTCATTTCTGAGTGCAATTTTTATAATTTAAAAAAAAGGCTCTACATGGTTTAGTTTTCTTTCTAGAACAATCTCACCATTGGGATTAGTTTGTTTTAATTCCATTTTAGATCTATAATTTAGATTTTCCTTCTATCTCATACCTACTTCTACTTAATATTTTTCTTAAGAATAAAAATTAAGTTCTTTTGAATTTTATTTTATTTCCTAGTCTCTTAACTCAATTTCCTATAGTAAAGATTTAAAGCTCAAAACTTTGTAGTGCAAAAAATTAAAGTTATGAAGGTTCAAAGTCAAATTATCTAGTTCCACAATCTGTTGAAAAACTTGTTTCTTCCACTTTAAACCCAAATATCTTGCAATTTGTGTGGTCAAAATTTCTGAAATTTTTTCCACACATTCTCATACTAGTTAGGTGTAAAAACCTATAGTTAGATGTGCAAAAAATAAATTCAATTTTTTTTATTCTTTGCTATAGAAATGGCAAATTTGAGTGTCTTTTGGCCGTAAAAAGGTCTTAGTTAGTTCTTTAGGGGTTAAGAAATTCATATTGAAGAATTGAATTAAGAGTCTTAAGAATATAGTCAAAAAATATAATTTAATTTTCATTCTTCACAATATTTTAAAGTAGATGTAGCTGCAAGATGGGAAGAAATCTAAAGTGTTAATAGCTCTAAAAGAAATATGCACCCGTCAATCCTAAAGGAAAAATTTGTTCTAATTTAATCCTTGTCTATCTATTTTTTTTTAACAAATCTTATATATCATTTCTTCAAAAAAGTATTGTGATTGCTCACAAACCAGTACTTTTCATAACTTTCACATCAATAGTCCAAATAGAATGGATTAAAGCTTTGCATGTAGAAAAAAATGTATTGTACAAGAAATTAAGTTTAATAAATTTTATTTTTTAAATATTTGTAATTTTTAACTACCTACTAGAGACTAAACTATTTTACTTGGTTGGCATAACTTTTTTTTCAAAGTGCCAATCGAAAGAAAAATTATACTTCTATAAATTAATATGATCTCATATATAAAAAATGAAGTTAACCCCCAAAAGACAAATACCTTTTCTTTGCAACATAGCATTTTTAGTTATCCATTTACAAATACAAAGTTTCATTTTTTTGCTTTGAAATTTTCACAAAAACATGTAGTCATGGAATAGTGTTTAAAGTGCAGCAGTTTTCATAACTTTTAACTACATAATTAAAATTTCATTGTATAATATGTAATTTCTTTTGGAGCCTAGATAGAATGGTCAGCTTGAAAAAATCACTTTTTAAGAAAAATAAAATCAAAATTGATTTCAAAGATTTATATGTATGTGGAAAGCTTTGAATTGTTCCATTTCGATTAATGGAATGAAAGTTATGAAGAGTTTTAGTTTGCCGGTAGTTATGGAATCTCTATTCTAAAATAAAGTTTAAAGTCCTTTATTTTAACTCAATTTTCAATATTTTGGGAATAAAATAAAATCTGAAGATGTTTATTTTTTTATTACAACATTAAAGCAATTGGGATTGGCGTTTTTTAATTCCATAACTAAATTCTTAACAATTTTAAATTTTAAATCATTATCTGTTTTCTTCCACTTACTATTTTTTTCAAATGTGAATATGAAATATTTTTTGTTGTAAATTTTATATGAATTCCCAACTTATTTCTTCAACATATTATAGAGAGTTGCAAATTGTAGGATCTACACATTTTGGGATAAAAAGTTTGAAAGATGAAATCTAACCATTTGGGAAGAGTTGAAAATCCTTATTTTTGAAATCCAAGCATCATGATTTTGCTATCGGTAAGGTTTCTTACTTTGAAATTTTAGGAGTGTGTACTCTAACAAGTCAAGTAAAGGATTCTACCATTGGATTTTTTAAAATGTATACAGATGAACATTTTAGCTTTATTTTGGAGATATTTTGAAGAAATTTGGAGGCTCTAAGTATGAAAGAATTTTAGGGATAAAAGAAAATCATGCCAAAAATTGAGATCGTATGAATCTGCCCAACTTTTCATTTATCCTCCAAGGAAACATTGGTCCTTTAGAGCAAATTGAGTTCACTTTGAGAGAAAATAAGTCAATGTCATTGTTTCATCTATTCTAGTACATATACATTGTCCTTGATAAGAATTCTTAGTGACTTCAAACCCACAATGACTTCAATTTCTTCAATTAATCCCTAAAGGACCAAACACAATTTTTTGACAACATAGCAATTTTGGATAGCTTACTACAACTGGAATTTTTATTTTTTTGCCGTGAAATTTTTACACAAGATGCACCCAAGTAGTAGCTTCAAGGCCCAACAATTTTCATAACTTTTGACTACGTCTTTAAAAAGTTATTGCATGATATGTCATTTTCATTGGTCGGCAGCCAACCCAGGCAGATGAAAAAACTTCTTTAAAAATCATTTTTTTTAAAATAAAAATTTGAAATCGATTCTTTAGATTTATATATATATATATATATATATATATATATGGGAAGCTTTGAATCATTTCATTTTGATTAATGAGATGAAAGTTATAAGGAGTTTTAGTTTGAGGGTAGTTATGGAATCCCTACTCTAAGAAAAACTTTAAAGTCCTTTATTTAACTCAAATTTCAATATTTTTGAAAACAATAAATACAACAATTGGGTGCAGACTGTTTATTACAACATTACAACTGTAGGAATTGTCATTTTTCAATTCCATATTTCAATTCGTAACAATTTAGTGTTTTGAACATTCTCTACCCCTTTCTACTTACTATTTTTTTCCTATACGTTTTACACTTCCAAATGATTTGAAATTTTTCAAGCATGTAGCCAACTTGCCTTGAAGAATGAATCGAAAGAGTAACCACCATTTTAGACATTTTTTCATACAAATGTGACGTTATGAACTGCAGCTGCCCGGATTTTTGCAAGAACAAATTTATTTATTTTTATCAATTCAAACGCTATTATCTTGCAATCCACACGGTGGAAATTTCTGAATTTTTTCCCACAACTTCTCAAGCTAGTTCAATACAAGATCCTATGGTTAGCTTTTTCCAAAAATGTCTTTTTTCTAAAATTTGGTACTTGTATTAGAAATAGCAGTTTTGGAGCGGTTTTGATAAAATCATAATCTCTAACCTTTAGGAGTTAACCCCAAAGTGACATCTAATTTCTATGCTGGCCTGTCATTGGTAAAAGGTACCTAAATATGCTAATCATTGGAGGAGCATCTAATGGAGTATGGAAACATCCAACCATACAATGGAAACGAGAGGTTGTCCACAATTGTCCTCACAAAAATCCAACTGTTGATTTTGGGTTTGCAAGGCCTTTTCCAACCGAAATAGCTAGTTTGATACTATAGAAATCCAACTAAAATATGGACAAAATTTACTTCGGGGCACTCTTCAGCCATCGTTGACTATAAATTATCCATCATGGTGAACTACAAAAATATGCCCGACAACATAATCAACCCCTCTAACTTGAAAAATCAGCAAAATCTCCAAAGTTATGTCTTCCTCGACGGAGGTTCTAGAGCCATGTTCAACTGCTAATGTTGAAGAGGTACCGTGGAGAAATGACTCATTAAAAAAGGATGCACATTCTCCTAGATCGCTTGGGTGCATTATCAACATCATGTACTCCGTGACAATTTTTAAAAATAAAACAATTTCACCGGCGCAATTTCCCACGCCGAGACAACAAACTCTACTTTCGTACATTTTTGGTGCAAACCTGATTGATTGTTGGGTTTCTCTGGGTTGCTAGTGTTGTGCAAGCACAAATACGAGGGAGGTAGCGCTCTGTGCGAGAACCTAATTGACAGCCGGCGGTCACAAACAGCAACTACATGTCGCCTACTTGTTCAATATCTATACACTGAAAAGTAGTTGAGACAATTCCCTAAAGATGGTAGAGGTCATTCCAAGGGACAAGATAGAATCAAGTGGCAAGTGAATTAAAAATAATACTGGCCGATTTCGATTACAAATTCAATAGTTCCACACTTACAAAAATTTGCGTACTGGCTATGAAGCGACTCCAACACAATTGCTACATATCTCAAAAACTGATAGCTCCTATTAATATTGTCACATATACTACCTCAAGTACCAAACTTTATAGAGCCATATGAAACAAACACTACGACTCAATCCAAGGCCAACCATGCTAGATAGAACATTAATTCAGAATTGAAGTGACCTTCTAGGTGTGACGTCATTGATACATTGCGCCTTTGCCTATGGATTGTTGACTGAACTTCAAGATTCACAACACACCTTCATCCCCACAAAAACCGGAAAAAATTGAAATTCACAACCCCACATTATAGCCAAATCTTAGCATCAAACTTTGTATGCGTATGAACTAGGCGATAGCACGTCCTCTCATACATGAAAGCGTCTACATACCCCGAGCAAAATCGGTTTTGTTTTCGGCCACAAAGCCAACATTTCTTCTTCTGCATTTCTGCGGAGCGACACTCATGGATGCCGTGGTCCGACAAATTGAACCTGTCCCCCGTTCTACCTAATTGAAAAGAGGGAGCGGTTGGCTAGGACGCTATTGCATAGTAAAAGTCTGCTGTTGACAAGGGGAATTTTTGCCGCCACCCCTCATGCCTTCCCATCCAATCTGCTCTATACAAGACATATACATTCCCTAGAAAACTGGCAAGAACAAAAAAAATAGGCAATGCCACCATTTCTGAGACATTATTTGGGTAGTGTACTCTACTTGGCACTGGTCTACAACATTGACCCCTCTCATCATCTCTTGATCCTCTTTCTGAATGGGAGAAGTTGGGTACTCAGACCGTGTGCCACTAACCTACCTCCATGTTGTGCATTCTGCATTTATAGGGTCTAAAGATGTACTAAGGAAATGCATAGGGCAATTGTCAAACCAAAAACATGCGGCCATGCAACGCAACATGTGCATGGCCACAACTAAAGTGCCACAAGGAAGGTCTTCTTTTTCATATTGCAAAAGGTGATTGGGCTTCCCAATTCTATTCATCTTCATTGTACCAATGAATCAAGTGCCAAGAGACAACAAAGCATCGGCCAAATGAGGAGAGCTGAAAAAACGATCCGTCACCACTACATGGCCCAATTATGTCAGATCAGATACTAATTGCAGCACGACTTTTCTTCCAAGGTCTTTTTTTGGCTTCTGGTTCTTCCGTCCTTAATACACCACTAGATTGTACACATAGCGGGACTTGCTACTAATACAACACCATATTTTTATATCATATTTCATTGGCTTATCTTTCATGTATTACTTGATGTCACACCTTCTACTTTTATAAGCTACCATAATTTCATCACAAGCAAGGTGTTTCTCACAATTGTAGGCTGATTTTGACCGAGCTACAAAATTCTATATGAACTAGTGAATCTTTTCTATTTTATCATACCCAATGGAAGTTTTATCTTGCATTAGTGAGGCATTATCTACCAAGTGAATACATGACATGATCTGCTCTCAAAACAGGGTTGTTTCATGACATGTTTCATTATTGGACATCCGTAGAATGACCGTTTCAACCAATAGAACCTAATTGTTGATTTCCACGTGAGCCCCATGAAGATGCATATACCCAGCCATGCCTTCAACTCAACTACATTGAAAGGCTGCCATTTTCCCTAGCCATTCAAAAGACTAGGATGTTCGACACTTTCTTGAAGTGCGTAGCTATTCGTCTCTCTACAAATGATGGGAAGATCACTCTCTAGCCAAAGTTCAAAGAACTTGTGCACGTCCACCCTATGTTGGCTCTGTTTGCGGGTTGGGCTAGGTTTGTCTAATTCCCAATTAGAGTTTCCCGTGTCTGAATCGCACGCAAAGTTGGAGTATTTTATTGCCCAGTCATGATCTTTGGTATCTTCTTCTAAAGAGTTGTCGCTCTCACTAGACAGGAGCGGCAGAAAATAATTGGGATAAGTAATCTCAATTGTTGGTGAACATGAAATTACCAATAGAGTGTTGTCTATTGGAAGAGGAGGCAACTCTAAATCTCCAACGACTAGAAATGGTGTGAGCCCTTCCTCAAGAGGAATTGTGTCATCAAATTATGGGAATAATTGTTGTTGTGTGTCTCCAAAGCCAATCGTGCATGACCACTGCAACCTTCATTTGTTCGTTGTCGAGTAGAGAGGCCTTGCTTTGGGAAAGCGTTGGGCTTCTAGCTGCAACTAAACTTGGCTACAAAATAAGGGGCCTCGCGATTTAGTAAAATATATGTACATGCTCATAAAATCTCTATAAAACCTCTATAATCCACCATAAAGTCCCAATAAAATATCACATGTTGTATAAAGTAGTTGATGTTGCTCATAAACCGTATAAGTTCCCTTCTAGGAAGGTCCTGCCACTAATATGAGTGCTAGAGCTTTTCTAGAACTCCAAATTCAAAATAAAACATCTCTCTGGAAAGCTAACAACAATATCTACAAACCCACAAAAATTCAACTCAAAATATCATATTGTCCGACTTTTATAGTCGGTCAAAATTCACTCTCTCCAATTTGAAGGCAGCTCATTACTACTCTTCTTCTAAGCCCATAACTCTCACATACAAGCTCCAAACTGATTGTGTGATATCTCTATATATAGATAACACAATAATATATACAACTTTTAAATTTCAACACAAAATAAGATACTTAAAATAAGATACTGTCCGATTTTTACAACCGGTTGAAGTTCTCTTTCTTCAAATAAAAGGCAACCTCTCACTACTTTGCCTCTAAGCCTATAATTTTTGCATCCTAACTCCAAACTAAGAAAATAAAAGTTTTTAAAAAAGTTAACATCTAAACACATACTCTCATAAAATCTCAAAGACAAAAAACTCCTCATCCAAAAGTTGTTAACCTTCAAAAATTTTGCCCTCTCACTCCATGACAATTATCCTTCTCTCACTCCATCAAGCATAACTTCCACACAAAAACTCCAAATTGAGCGAGTGATAGGTTTATGGAAACCTCAAAACAAGATGAACAAGATCACAAAATTTCATTGCAAAAACTCTTCTGTATAATCTCTTATGTCTCTCCAAAGTCTCGGTTTTCCTTAAGCAACTATGAGGAGGAAAAAAGAAGACCCTCCATCTTATCTTTCAACTCATCCTCAGTCCCTTCCACCTAAGTGTGGGCGCAAGATTACCCACCCTTGGTAATCGGGCGAACACCGACCAGGTTCTATGCCTTTATCCACCTTTTTAAATATAAGGGGGTGTTGTGAGCGGGGTCCACTGTGCCTTCCAAGCAATGGATCTTTTGTGCTAACGTTCTCTGAGTGTCGTGGATGGCAGCGAATACTACTAGAATTGCATGTATAACTCGCAAGCAAAGGTGATAGGTAATTCCTACCTCTTTAATTGCCTATCCTATGAATAGGGTTGGCTGGGTAGTTGGCGTCATTTCTAACGTCCCGAACTATGTGAGTGGGGGACCTTATGTTCCTTCTATAAGTGTTGAATATTAATTTTTGGAGGGTTGACACTTCTCCCGGAAGTTTCAACCTTACGGCTAACCCTACGCTTAAGTTTTTTTCCTTTAATTCCTGACTTCTAAGTATAACTCTAAATTTTTATTCCTAAATTTAACTCTAAATGGTTACTCCTAATTTTAACTCCTAATTTTAACTCCTAGATTTAACTCTAAATGTTCACTCCTAATTTTAACTCCTAATTGTTTACTCCTAGATTTAGCTCTAAATGTTTACTCCTAATTTTTTAACTCTAAATTTTTACTCCTAGATTTAACTCTAAATGTTCACTCCTAATTTTAACTCCTAATTGTTTACTCCTAGATTTAACTCTAAATGTTTACTCCTGATTTTTTTAACTCTAAATTTTTACTCCTAATTTTAACTCTAAATTCTATCTTCTACTTCTAATTTTTATCTTTTCTTGTCACGGTGTACCTTTCACGTGGAAAGGGCTAATTAAGGAGATCAATGCTAGAGAGGAAAAAACACAACACCGAGTATGGATTCAAGAACTCACCTCGTCACTTCCGGTGTCGGAAATACGCTCGTCCGCATTCGTGCGTACATTCCCATACTCCATGGTGGCCCTTGGGTGGTGGGACCTTTTCCCAATTTCACCACTTATGTTTCAAAAATTAGGACCCGTGCAATCTAACCTCTTTCTTTCCCTCTTCCTTTCTTCTCTCTTCTTTTCTTTCCCTTCCTCTCTTTCTACACTAACACTATTCTACCTAAGCTTTAATGGGGTGTCTTACAACTATAGATTCAAACCTCAAGAAGTTTTAATGTCCCTCCTAACCTCTTACACAACCTTGTCTTCGTGTCATCCTAATCTTACTTCCTAATGGTCACTATGAATCCTCGAGATTTCCTTTCTAATACCTATTTAGCTAAGCCTAGGGCACTATTTATCGTCTCTCTCCCCCTCCTCCTATTTAATTCTATGACTCACTAACCTCCCTCCATTGCGTATAGTTGTGATTTTGGTGAGAGTTGAGAGTTGTTTGATGCAGGTATGGAGGTGCGACTTATTCCTTCTTTTTACTCCCCCTATTTTCCTCCCTTTTGTGGTTGTTTTCTTTCCCTTGATTTCAACCCCGTTAGTCTTCTCCTAACCCCCACTAATCCCAACCTTTCTCCCACTAATCCCAACCTTTTTCTTTGTTTTCTTTTCCCTCTCTCTCTCTCCCGCCCTGGACTCCCTGGACCCCCTGGACCACCCCAGCGACCTACCCAGACCACCCAGCGACTTGCTAAACCACCCCAGCGACCTGTCCAGACCACCCAGCGACCTGTTCGACCACCCCAGCGACCTGCTAAACCACCCAGCGACCTGCCCGACCACCCAGCGACATGTTCGACCACCCCAGCGACCTGCTAGACCACCCCAGCGACTCACCCCGACTTCCTTGCACTGGACCAGACCCCCCAGGGACTCAACCCGACTTTTTTGGGTTCCTTAAGGGAACCCACCTAAGCAAATCTAAATCGGATTTTTGGTTAATTTTCCCCGATTTTTGGTGTGGTTTCCTGTTTTACGGACGCCGGCTCACAAGGGGTGGGGGGACTCTTAACTTAGATTTAATCTCGGACGCTAAACCTTGGACTTTTCCGAGAACGTCTCGGACTCTAGACTTTGGAACGAGAGTACATAAGGGTTCAAAGCTCCGCCGTAGAATTGGTTTTAACACCAACTTTAGGACTTATGATACCCTTGTGTTCAAAGCTCCGCCGTCTAAGGCTTGTTTTTAACACGCACTTTAGGACTAAGGCTGGTCACAGGTTCAAAGCTTCGCCGTTCCTCGGGGGGTGGGCCCACTTACAACCAACAACAAAAAGGACAACTTTGGTTAGGACTCAATACGGGGGCACATATGTCCGTGTTTACCACATACTTTAGGACTGGGACTGGTCACAGGTTCAAAGCTTCGCCGTTCCCCAGGGGGTGGGCCCACTTACAACCAACAACAACAAAAAGGACAACTTTGGTTAGGACTCAATACGGGGGCACACATGCACACAAGGTCAATGATAACAGGAAAACTCTCATACACTAAAGGCCCCCCAAAGCGGCATCGCCAAGGTACGGTGGGGGGTGACTTTAGGATTAGTACAAGGCATAAGAAGTCACACAAGTATAGGGGAGATCCGTTCACTCACAACAAGGATGCAAGGCAAGGTAAGGTAGAAGGACCCAAAAGGACCTCCAAAGGAAGCTTGAAATAGAGCAACAAGGGGAGCCAAAAGTGCTCCAAAAACACCGTAGAGGTTTTTTGGCTAAAATGCCAAAGATCCCAACATAAGTTGGACCCACGGACCCAAAACAAGATTTGGGGGTGTTCTTGAGAGAAAAAATGGGGACCTTAAATAGGTTTCCAAGGTCCCACCTTCCCCTCAAGAGTTCTAAAGTAACCTTATCAACTTCGATTTTCATCCTCATCTTCAAAGATTTTCATCCTAATCCCTAAAAAACTACTTTTACCTATCTACACTGGACCAACCTCCTAACTTTTGGAGAATTATTCCAATCGTCAAACGGCTTGCGCCATTGGCTCCAGATTGCCGTGTTTAGTCCAAGATCCCCCTTACCCCCGTACCGAGGACAAAAAACCATCGTAGGCTAATTTAGTTTAAAAAACTAAACCGTGGTAAAATCCTAGATATTGGGGGTCTCCTCTTTTGAGAAATGTAAATAGCTTAGGGTCTCCGGTAGGTGTGAGGGAGTCGGAAAAGACTCTTGGTTGACTTCGTTCCGCCGTCGTATGGTCCCGGAATGCCGGTCAACGTGGCGGGGACCCCGCCACGTGATTAATTCTCGAGGAATCTCGCCGGTTCGGGTACTTGCCGCTATCGGAATGTCGCGAAACTTCACGGAGCGCATTATTAACCTAAAACAAGCTAGTCTAATTTTTAGTGAGATTTTCTGGCAACCTGGGTAATTTCCATGAAATTCCCGTTGGAGGTTACCAGGGTTGACCACCCGCAAAAGGTTCTTCTGCAAGTCGGAAGATGACGGGATTTTCCACAAGACCTCTCATGGGGTCACATGAAAGATGTGGAGGTGCGTTTCCGTACCTGGCACAATTGGTTAGTGGAGATGAATTGGTCATCTCCTTGAGTTTATCGATGGTGCGGGAATCTTTTGCAAATAGAGGAATCTTGGCGAATCGATTTCGTCGTTGGACTCCTGGCATGGGATTTACCCTAGGACACCATCCTTGGGCTATGGATTCCTCCACGGGCCCGGTCTTGCGTTAGTGGCTCCTGCATACTAACAATCGAGGATTTGGTGTATTTCTAAACCTAACTCTAGGACCCGACCTAGTGGCCTCGTTGTGGATCCCTCGGACCGACTTAGCCATGAATTGCCACATTCATGGTGGGATTTAGCCCTTTTGGGGCTATGTGACTCAAATCCTCCAAATCTAACCGTTTCGTTCTTTCTACCTATTTTTAGGCCAGGGTTGGTGGGAATCTAAGTCTAAACACAAATCTAGACCAAATACTATAATGGGTATGTTACAACCCTATTTTGGTTCTACACTCTTTTTATGGCTTTTTGTATATTTTTCTTAACTTTAAATTGCAAATTTCCAAAAAAATAATTCTATGAGTCCCAAGTGACAAATTGGGAGCTCACACTACCTCTCATTACAAGTGAATGCAAAATGATTTAGGCAACCATGGTGGCCGAACGTAACTCCAACCCTAAAGGCAATTTCGGCGGTTTTGTGCGACATCAATGGACCACAAATTTGAATGATACTGCACACAAACAATCATAACCATATGGCAATTGCACTCTCCTTACAAGCGGCGCCCCACTAACTTCTTTACACCTCCTGTACAACAAGGATCCAAGGCACCCATCTTTCTTGCAATTGCGCCTAGCTTCACTCAGGTTTCCCATCCAAAATCCTCTTCCGGAAGCCACCTAAGCCTCCAATGTGACCTTCACCAATGGTTTGTCTCAAGGCTCCCGGGCTTTGCAAGCCGAGGGTTTTTCCGGTGACGCCAACCCTAAAGCCTATATGTCATGGCTTGAAAAAATAGTTCTTAAGAACCCGAAAACTAAAATGACCTATTAAATTCAGCAATTGATCAAATTAACCTAAACAAGATCTCATTACAAAGGCCTGGTAGAGATCTACATGACCTTCTCAGAACGTAAACCCATTTGACTCCTCCTAATTCAAGAGTTTTGCACTTGAAAAACTCAGAGGACACTTTATGTCCCCCTTGACGCTTAAATTGGGTGAATTTGTCTGACAACCATTATTATTTGCAAGGGAGCACTCGTTTTCCAATTGTATAAAGACAAATTGCAACATAAGAAGTGTGAAATCCAAGAATGCTATTCAAATTTTATATCCAAAAGTTATAAAAGGACAAACTTAAATTGACAATTTTTCTTGAACCATGCCCTAATTCCTATGTCCACACTTAGAACATCACTATACAATGTGACAAACATCTAATTTTTTCTATGGATTGTTTCAAGCTTTCTATTGGAAACATGCTTGAAATTGGGTGATTCTACTTTAATTGAATAAAGTTGCAAATTTTGCAACAAGTCACACTAGGTATTTTTTCCTGATCCGTGCTCCATTTCCTGTGTCCACACTTTGAACATCTTTGTTCAATGTAATAAGCATCTAACTTATTCAATGGATTGTTTCAAGCTTGCTATTGGAAAAATGCTCCAAATTGGGTGATCCTACTTTAAATGATTGAATGAAGTTGCAAATTTTGCAATTGGTTGTACTAGAATATTGCTATGTATGTTTACATCTATCACTAATGAAGATAAGGTATTCAGCTCTTAAAGTGACCTTTGAAGAGCTGATTGCATTTCCATAGAAGCTAAACTCCTTGAAACAATTTTTTGTAAATTTTTGTAGGAAGGCAAATGAAATTGGCATTTAACCCAAGTCATTTTCATATTGTTTTGGACCTTCCTGAAATTAGTTACTAGTTTTTTGAAGTTGAAACATAGGGGACACTAAAAGCGACCACCTTCTTAAATGTGCACTATTGGTACATTGAAGAAAGCAAAATGTACCTCTGTGTTAGTGGTCGCTTTTAGAGCACCCTACCTTAAGAGCCTCTTAGTACATACTTTGAAGAGTCTCTTTGTTTTAGACTTCTCGAAGTTACTCCCGTGACAATTAGCGAGCAAACTCTTCCGATCCGTCGCCCACCAAAGACAACTGATTGGAGTTCCTTTCTCTCTCTCCGTCTCTCTCTTCACATCATTCTGTCCAGCTTGAGTTCATCACTGACTCCGTCTGTCTCATCACTGCTCACTTGATGAAAGTCAAGGACCTTCTGTACGTTCTGGCCTGGCGCGGGATCATCAGGAAGTTCGCAGAATAGCAGTCAGTGATAAGGTCGGTCCATGATTCCATAAATGGCATACGACGATGCCGCTACGTCGATTGCTGGCCAGCGGCCTTCGGAAATAAAGAGAAAAGCGTCAGGGCGGGGTGCCCTGCTTGCTGTGCTGTGCTGCTCTGTTGGCCTCACTGTTGGTGACCAAATTTTTCCAGCTTTTCACAAAGAGCACATGTGGAATTAACCCGCCCAAGGAATTCAAGCTTCAGAGCGGCAGTGAATCTTTAATGAAGCCCAGCAACTCACCTCTTTACAGCCAGGTGACTCCACTCCCTCCGCGCCTGAATTTACTAGGTAATATTAGACAAACCCCATCCCGCCCAAATCACCGCCACATTTCCTTCGCGGTTTCCACTTTAGATTCGAGGAAACTCATTCAATCTGTATTAACTGCAGCCCTGGCTCCTCCCTAGCTTTGCACCAAAAATGGAGAGTTATTGAATTTGAAATCGAAACGTCCTCTCCCTACCTTACTTATGTAAAAGAGACCCTGCCTTTGGAAAAAGAGACCCGGTCTGTGTAGCAAGCAACGCCAGAGATGAAATAAGTTACAGGGTTTCAATTTTTGTCCAAAAAGAAACGAAACCAATAAAGAAATGCAGGTTCAGTTCAGTTGGGTGCCGAGGGTGGGAAGAGATCGTGACAAACACACTGAGACCGAAGTTTCCAGTGGAGCAGAGTGCAATCCGTTGTTGTGCACTTCAGTTCAGATTCTAGAAGCTCATTAAATTCTGAACTGCAGCCCTCCTCCCGTTGCACCAAAAATGGGGAGTTTTTGAATTTTAAACGTCCTCCCTATTTTTGGTTTGGAAAAAGGAGATAAAATACAGGATTCCAATTTGTGTTAAAAATAGAGAAATAAATGCAAGTTCAGTTGGGGTGCCGAGGGTGGGAAGAGATCGTGTGGAAGTCGACAACACTGGGACTGAAGTTTCCAATGAGCAGAGCGCAAACCTGATTGTTGTACAGCAGTGCAGGTTTGGGTTCTCTCCCGATACCACCAAATAGGCGGTACTTCTATTGAAAAAAATTACAAAAACTGACACGAGTAGGCAGGTCATGATGTTGATTTTTTTCTAAAATTGTTCACAAGTCCATATGCAATATGTACACTGAAAAGGGATATAAACCCCTAAAGGACCAAGGTCATTTTTCTGTCAAAAAACACTCAAAACTGCCATTTCTGCTGCGTTCATTCAAGAAAATAAAAATATATATATATATATATATAAGATCTTGTACTTTACTTGTCTAAGATCATGTGGTAAAAATTACAAGGAGTTTGACCATACATAATTATTGGAAGATATTAGCATTCAAAGTTTGGGGGAAAAAAAATTTGAACACTAGCATGGAACTTCAGATGACTTTGACTGCACTTTGTGGAATTTTTTTGCACTATGGACTTTGAATTAAAAAAAATTGTACTAAAGAATTGAGTTGAAAGTCTAGAAAAAAAAATTCAGAAGAAAAATGATTGTTTTTCATTCTTTAAAAAATTGTCAAGTAGAAGTAGGTCCAAGATTGAAAGAAAAAATAAATCATTAATAGCTCTAAGATGGGATTGAAACACAATAATTCCAATGGTGAGATTTTCTAGCAATCAAACTTAACCTTGTCAGAAGATAAAAAATTTGAAAAATTGCATTTAGAAATGAATCCTATAAAGTATTTGTTTAAGAAGATGCCTAGATTGCCCGAAAAACAAGATTGTTCATAACTTTCACATCACTAATCCAAATGGGATGAATCAAAGCTTGACATGTAGATAAAAATATTATCCATAAGGAAAAAAAATTAAATTAAATTTCATGTTTTTATAGATTTTTTTTCTGCCTAGTGAAGTAAAAATTATGTTTTAGATGACATTACTTTTGCTCCTAGTCACCGATTGAAATAAAAATTATATTCCCACAAAGCTAAGAAGTTTGTCTATTTTATTAGAAAGTTTCAAAAAGTTTCATTAAAAATTAAGGTCATAGGAACCTACCCGAAATCCATTTTGTTCACCCAGCGGACAATGGTCTTTTAGGGGTTATTTAAGGGAACATAAAAATTAAAGGGACTTATTGTGGAAAATTGTAGATGTTTGAAACATGATGGACAGCTCCTGGACACTTCAATAACTATTGATGTACATGAATGGTAGATATTTAGATAGTATATAATGTCAATTAATTAATATGGGTCTCCTTAAAAATCCTATTTAATGTAGAAGCCACAATGGGATATTCTTCCCCCTGTCTCCAAATAAATCCATGGTCTCTAGTGGAAAACTAGTTAGAATACCATGGATTTATTTGGAGACAAAGGAATTATGTTAATGTATTTACCTCATAACCAACTCCTAGCTTTAATTTCATTGCATTTTTTAGAATTGCAATGCACAAGGGTTAATACAAGGTGGATACATTGATACAAACTTGGGCTATATAGATTTAGGAAATGATTCCACAAGAAGATCCACATGACAAACTTGACTACTAGTGGATCTTCTTCTAGTCATTTTCCTAGTCTATACAGCCCAAGTTTTTACTAGTGATATCAATATAGGTAATAGTATTAGAAAATGTAATTCCTTTGCATACCTATTTGATTATGACACACTTACCTTGTGCTACTTGAAACCTAATAACAGTGGTACAAATTAAAGGATGTGCACCCATAAGACCATAATCAACACTATCCAAAATGCAACACCTACATTCGGACCAAAAAACATTACAAAAACTTTGATACCAATTACACAAGATGTATGCAATCTACATATGAGTGTGTAGGAGCCCTTGATGTTGATACGTGGTATATCTAGAAATAATACTTTGCAAATTTATAACTTATTTATATGGTGTTTAACTAATGCATGCTTAATGTACAGTGGATTTTTTTTAGCTGCCATTAACCCTTTAGAGCCGAGCATGCTTGTTTTGGTTGATTTAATTCAAATTTTGGAAATAATTTAAAACCAATGCTCCATTTGGAAGCGAGGTCTGAATGAAGTAGGAGGGCATGGAAATTGTGCATCTAATAAGCCTATATACAATGATTTTGAATGAATATTAACTCTAGAGGAAGAGAATCTAAGTCAGTCGTGAAGGAATCTGAATCTCGCAAAAAGTTTCATTTGTTTACAAATTCATGTGACTCCACCTATGATGATTAACCCCTAAAGGTTTTTGACTATGTTTTCACAAAAAACACTCCCAAACTGCCATTTCTAGTACAAGTACCAAATTTTGGAAAAAAAAACATTTGTGGACACATGTAACCGTAGGATCTTGTAGTAAACTAGTTTGAGAAGATGTGGAAAAAATTTCAGAAATTTCCACCGTGTAGATTGCAAGATATTAGCATTTGAAGTAACAAAAACCCTTTTTTTGTCTCTGCGAAAAACCGGGCAGCTGCACTTCACATGGTCACATTTGTATGAAAAAATGTCCAAAATGGTGGTAACTCTTTGGATTCATTCTTCAAAGCAAGTTAGCTACATGCTTGAAAAATTTCAGATCATTTGGAATTATACAACATATAGGAAAAAAATAGTAAGTAGAAAGAAGTAGAAAATGATTCAAAACACTAAATTGTTAAGGACTTAATTATGGAATTGAAAAATGCCAATCCGAACGATTATAATGTTGTAATAAACAATCTACACCTTGTGTTTATATTTTTTTCCAAAAATATTGAAAATTGAGTTAAATAAAGGACTTCAAAGTTTATTTTAGAGTAGAGATTCCATAACTACCCGCAAACTACCCACAACTAAAATTCCTCATAACTTTCATCTCATAAATCAAAGTGGAATGATTCAAAGCTTTCCTTGTGCACATAAATCTAGAGAACCAATTTCAAATTTTTATTTCTCTAGAAAATGATTTTTAAAGAAGTTTTTTTTGCTGCCCGGGCTGCCCGCCGAACAATGAAAACTACATATCATACCCTAACTTTTTAACCATGAGGTCAAAAGTTACGAAAATTGTTGGGCCCTAAAGCTACTCCTTGGGCACATCTTGTGTGAAAATTTCAAAGAAAAAAAATAAAAATTCCATTCGTGGTGAGCTGCCCAAAAACGCTATGTTGTCAAAAAACGGTGTTTGGTCCTTTAGGGGGTAACATAATAAGTTCACATTCCTTCAATGCTCCCAAATTGGGACAAAAGTCCAATTTATTTGATTTTGAACACTGTAGACCAACTTCCATCAAGATGATTTCATCATCAAAAGGGGCGCCTTGGGCCCTAAAGGGTTAAGATCTAATAGTTTTAATTTTATCAATAATAACTATGTTTAGTTATAATCAGTAATAATTATAGGTGTACACATATTACTACAATAGAAATTTGAATTCTTGCACCAAGAAGATGCAAGATCTTGTACCTTGGATATTAGTCAATGCTCACCATTTTATGGAAGGATTTCAAGATGGTCCTCCATTAGAAGAAAAATGAGGTCATAAGAAGACCGTTTCAAGGTTGTGAACTAGAGCATTGCAAATTGGAATATTATTATTATTTTTAATATTTTTTAAAAAATATTTAAAAAATATTAATATTAATAATAATAATAATCTAACCTGATAGACCACATCTGATTTCTGATGTGGCAAAGTTCCCAGTCATTTGTAAACAAACGTTGTTTAATTTTAGGAAAAAAATTAATTAATTTATCATATCATTAAATTGTTTCACGCAATTCAAGCATTGTAGTTTACTGATTTTCTTTTTTGGGGGGGAGGGGGTGATTTTCTTTTGGATTTTTTCGGGGGAGATTTCTGGCCAGGGAGGATTGACCCCTGTATTGCCCCATGAAAGGGTAAATGTGAAAACTCCCCCCTAATTTATGCCACTTAAATTTTTTATTTCATCATGTCCCCTAGCTAATTTGGGGCCTTTGTTTTCAAATATGAATTCAGAACTTGGAAATTTTATTATATGCGGCAAATAAAAGATTTCAGTGTTTTCTGCAGTGGTAAAACATGGGGCAATACAGGGGTCAATCCTCCCTGGCCGAGATTTCTGGCCATTGTTCTCCACTATCCGGGAACTTCTGGTCTTGTTTAAGCCTGAAATCTCATCTAATGTGTTGTGTCATCCATTTGCATTCATTTCTTCACTATCTTGAAAACAAATATGGAAGAAATTTTTTAGTGCTTTTCATGAAAATTTCTTTGTCCTCTCATTTTAACCCCTAAAGTTTATGTCAAAAACCACTCCATGCAACCATTTTTGCTGCGTTCACCTAAGAAATTAAATTTTATTTTTAGAATCTAACTGTAAGATCCTGTAATTTACTTGCTTGAAGGTCATGTGGTAAAAATTTCATGAAGTTTGACAATACAAATTGAGAGATATTAGCATTCAAAGTTGGAAAAAAAAATTTGGTCTTTGGTCTACAATTTCAAATGACTTTGAGTACCATTTGTATAAAAAATTTGCACTATGTACTTTGAATTGGAAAAAATCGTGTTGAAGAATTGAGTTGAAAGTTTGGGAATTTAAAAAAACAAACAGCGCACACTTAATTTTCATTCTTCAAGAAATTGTTAAGTAGAAGTAGGTCCAAAATTGAAAGACTAAATTGTTAATAGCTCTAAAATGGAATTCAACACAATAATTTCAGTGGTGAGATTGTTCTAGAAAGCAAACTTAACCTTGTCAAACAATATTTTTTTTAAATTGTGAAAATTGCATCCCTAAATGAGTCCTATAAGTTATTTTTTCAAGAAGATGCTTGTGTTGCCTAAGATTGTTCATAGCTTTCAAGTTATGAATCCACATGAAATAAATCAAAGCTTCATATGTAGTCAAAAATATAAACTATAAGAAAAAAAATTAAAACTTAATTTTAGTTTTTTGTGAATTTCTTATTTTGCGTGTCGATTGAAAATTTAGGCTTTTGTGGTATAACTTTTGCTCCTGTGCATAAATTGAAATAAAAATTATATTTCCACAAAACCAATAAGTTTTTCTATCTTACAATAAAGTTTCACTAAAAATTGAGGTTATAGGAACCTGTTAAAAATCCATTTTGTTCCTCGAGGGGACAATGGGCCTTTAGGAATTAATCCATCTTCATTACTAGATTTGAGACTTTGTACAATCATATGGATTCTACAATGAAGACTTTTGACACTAATGTTCCAAGTGTTCAGAGTTGACAAAGATGCCACATTTATGAGAAATTATTTTTTTAAATCAAGTGTAGAAGAAACAAATATTCTTTTATTTTGCATTTGCCAAATCACTAAGTTTTTCAATTATAATTGCTTATTCATGAGGGAATGTTGGCTTTGACCATTAGATATAGTATATAGGAATGTTCACAAGGTAATTTTGAAGAGTCCAATGCTAGTTTTTAGACAAATTTTAGGTCCTAGGAAAGCCCCCAAAAAGCTTGGATCAATTTGAGCATCATGGAGGTTGTACCAATTATTGATCATTGACTAATTACCACTCTTATGCAATAAACAACCTCCAAGCTACTATACAAAATTCTAACAAACTTTCTAATGAAAAAAAACTAAATTTTCAAATTGTGATTCAAAATACAAAACTTAGCTTGTTGGATGCATCTTTTCAAAACAAATAGAATGATATCAAAAAGTTGGATTGTGGTTGGGTATGAAGAATGTTATTGTAAAGATTCCTTGGAAATTAAGCCACTTAGGTATATAGTTTGACATTTGGAGGCTAAATTTCCATCTTTGCCACTTAAAAAACGACACTACAAAGAATTGGTTGTTGACAGTTTAATTTCTATTGCTTTGACTAAACCAGTTATAAACCATTGTACAATAAGGAAGCAAAATGGTTGGTGTTTTATATTCCATAAAAAAATAAAGTCTATAATCTTGGAAATAGTGTCAAAGGCATATAAATTATCTCATATCTACCAAATTTAGAATATAGATTTTTTTATGAGTTGATTACTTGTCGGCTAAGTTTTATGACCAAAATATTTATTGAAATGGATTTATTACTAATTTACCAACTCGTAATTTTTTTCAAGATGATACATTGTGAGTGATGAGGAGAATTAGACCCTCATGCTTCTAAAATTAAAACTTCCATTATGCACTCTTTTAACATAGACGCTTATCAAAATAATAAATTGACAATAATATTTAAAAAAATTATAAATTTTAATTATTGATGTTAAGCTTCTTAATTCTTTATCATTTTGTGTTAGTTTAGTTAAAATTAGTGAGTGAAGGTAAAAAATAATATATTCAGTAGTTAATTATTAAAAATCCATTTCTTCAAACTTGTAGGCTACAAAACTTGGCAAGCAAGTAATCAAATCATGAAAGAACATATATTCTAAATTTGATAGATAGAAGACAATTTATGTGCCTTTGGCATTATTTTGGAGTTCATAAACTTGATTTTCTTTTATGTTTGAATGTAAAAACACCAAGCATTTCATCCTTCTATGGTAATACTTAGGTCTATTTGGACACCAAGTGAAATATTGTACTAACTTCATGCTTAAATGAACACCAACTATTGTACAAGAGATCTTTTTGGTGTCCCCCAATTAGTGTCTGTCCTGGAGTTTCCACTTTCTATATTGATGCCCCAAGATCTCTCTTCTATTTATATAAGCATCAACAAGATTTACCTACACCTAAGATAGGATTACCTTAAATTAAAAAAATTATTTGACAAGCATTATTGAATGTTGAGAAGCTTTCAAATTTTAATCACTAAATATAAATTGCAATAAAATCAGGAGAAATTCAAGAACAATTATAGTTTATTATAGTATGCAAAAGTCATAAAAAATCAAAATTGAATTGTTATATTTTCTAAAATTGTATCTTGTTTTTAATATTTGCACCTTAAACAGAGTCATAAGCGTTAAATGATTATAGTATGCAAAAGCTATAAGAAGACAAAACTAAATTGATACATTTTCTAAAACCTCACCCATTATTAATGTGTACACCTTGAAGAGAGTCAAGAATGATAATTGATTATAGTACACAAAAGTTATAAAAAGACAAAACTATATTGACACATTTTCTAAAACAGTACCCTATTTTTAATGTCTATACCTTAAAAGGAGTCAAACAATAATTAATTAAAGTATACAAAAGTTATAAGAAGCCAAAATAAAATTGATTGATTGATTTAAATTATACCCTATTTCTTAATTTTTACACTTTGAAAAAAGTCAAGAACAATAAATGATTATAGTATAAGAAAATTTTAAGAAGTGAAAATTGAATTGATAGATTTTGTAGACTGTACTATATTTTAATGTTTGTACCTTGAAGAGAATCAAGAACAATAATTGAAATTATATGAAAATAGTATATAAAATTATGTGAAGTCAAAATTGAATTGATAGATTTTTTTAAATCATACCCTATTTTTTTGACGTTTCCACTTCGATGATAGTGCAACAAGCATCTACTTTTTTCTCCTTTTTCTCAAAAAGACTAGCTTTTTGAAAACATGCTCAAATTTTGGATGATCTGCCTTTTGATCACTGAAACCGGCCCTTGTATTGATACACGCAAGCAAAAGAGACTCACACCGAGTGAATCATGAGTTATAGAATCATGAGTTATCAAATCATGAGCAATCGAATCATGAGTTGACAAACATGTCCAGCTCGTGTTCAGAAATGTACACCCTCCGTACATGGTTCCAGACCCATGATGGGAACATGTGCCCGCCGCGTACATCTCACCAGTATGAGCTGGCGAGAACGGAAGTACCCGGCCTCGAGCGGTATTCCTGCAGGAAAAAGCTCTGCGCACCGACGTACATTTCTACTGTATCGATGTGCATGTGAAGATACCGTCTGCATGACGGCCAAGGCCGGCAGATCAGTAACCACCGACACGTTGTGTTGCCTGGCGAAATAGTAGGTCGACAGCCAAGCATCGAGTTAAAAAAAAATCATAAACTTCAGTTCTCCACCCGATTAAATCGGAACGGAGGTCCGTCGATCCGTCGGGCAGGCCGTGTCTAGACGACTTGACTTGCCGGTGTTGAAGGTGTTGAACGAGTCCACCGCCCAACTCGCTGATTTTCATTTGGGGAATGCGAACCTGTCAGTCAGCTCAGTAAGCTCCGTCCTTGCACACAAGTTGAGGCGTAATAATTTCACCAGAATGTTGACGTTTTGTAGGTGTCGTCTTTTCCTCGGAGCTTGTAACTTGGGCTTCTATTCCCATTAATTAAGAGAAGAGCTAGCTAGAGCGTTGTGTTGGGGTACTAGCTAGCTAATTATTACTGTAGTTACTCCTTGCAGCATTGATCGAGTTGCCTGTCCCTCGGAACGGTCTCCCTGTTGGGATCGGAGGCTGCTTGAATGGCTCCCTGGCTCTCGATTTCCTCATTCGCGAGCTACACCGTCGTACCGGCTCTCCTATTCATTACAGTAGTCTTGCTAGACTAGTAGTATGTATCTGATCCTGAGCGATCCCGAGCGATCCTGAGCTGAGCTGTGCGCCTGCAGTGCACCTTTAAGACATGGTCATCGACATCATATGAGGAAGAAGACTTTCGGGGTACGAAGCTACAGGAGACGACGGTAGATCGAGAGCAGGCTTATTACCCTGAGAATGGTGTAACACGCATCAGAGCTCTTTAACCGACCATTTTCTAGTTGGTCACTTTGGGTGATATTTAATTGAGGGCAGCAAATGGAAACACGCGTCCTGTAGAACATGCTTAACATTGTTCGCCAATGAGGCAGGGGTGCCCTTTTTTCATCCTGGAAAAGGGAACTCCCGTAATGAAAAAATTTGTCTTCTTATGAATCCTCAACCAACCCCAATCCTTGCATTAATTGGTAAATTCCTGGAAGGCATCTAAAGAGGCATGATACCTTGCTTGTATAGGAAGGACCATCGCTTGGTTATACAATGTTATGATGGAAATGACCCCTAAGAAGATTCCCGTGACAAAAGGGATCAAGTAGAGGTTTGCAAGCTACCGTATACAAAAGATATTTTGTGATAATGTACTATAAGGGAATAATCAACATACTAAAATGGTTTATTGTTGTATATAGGTATATTTCACATCAAGATGTGTACTTGTGAACTTTCTGAATGATTAAAAAAATGTAAAGTATTCAGCACCCTCATAGTATTAAAAAAAAAAAAGATTACTACTTGGAAAAGTAATGATATGTTCATCATCAAATCTTTTGACTTTTTTTGAACTTATTCATCTTATCAAAGAAAGATGATATAAGAGTCCCATTGAGCTAAAATAGGATTAGGAAAAGACAAGAATGATCTCCCCTATTGTGAAGCAACATTTTGTTTGTTTCTACCACAAAAAAACTATTATTTTCTATTATTGATGTTCAGTTGATTGGAGCATCTTTTACGTCACCATTCTACCCCAAAAATAAATTTTTGAATGCTATAAACCTAAATATTTGCAATCCCCTATGTTGGGGTTAGATTCATTAGACCCCATACAAAATCTTTTCTGGGGGTTGAATATCCTTTCATTACCTTGATTTAGAATTTATGGGATTTCATTTCACAAGATCTATAATATTTTTTGACCTTTTAGTAAGGTTATTTTTGGGATTTATCATGATACTCAAGGCTTTACCAAATCTCTTGTAACCTTTAGCAATAAGGTCCTCTCAGCCTAATAACTTAGCAAAAGGATTTGTCAAGTTTCAATCCCTTTCAATGAATATAGTCTTTCTTCAAGGGAGGGAAGGGACTAAGCTTAATAAACTTATGTATTCCATAGATTTTTTTACATTTATAAAGCAATCACCTTGGTATGCATATTATTTTCCATTTTCCATTTTTCATTGTTTTTTTATTTAGGATATAAATTATATTTATTAACATTTTCTACAGTATTCAATATTTCAATTATGCCATGTTATAATTTCTGAAAATTCTATTATATGCCATATTTAATTATATTTTGAATTAATTTTTAACAAATCTGACCCAGGCGTAGGGTAAATAAGAGATTTTACTATAAAAAAAACTTTATGATTCATGTAGAGTTGACTTGGTTATTTATTGATAAATAAAACCCCACTCAAACTTGCTCCCATTGTCAATGCACACCCTCTTCTTCGTCTTCGTTCCAGAGTCGACACGGAGTGAACCAGTGATGACTTGTCTTTGCAGGTTGAGCCACCGACAGGCCGGTTGATTAGTCGCACCGAGTCAGCCTTCTACAATTTGCCCCTCAATCCTACAATAGCACACATCTGAGTAAGGAAAAAAAGAAAAAAGAAGGGTAATTGTGCTACCCCCTAACCGACACCCCCGCCCCACCCCCCTTCACAGCATTTTTTTTTTTTTTAAATTTCAAAAAATACTATGCTACAGCAGTATACTACCCCCTTGCTCAGCATATTCTTTTATATTAATTCTTCAAAAAATATATAGCACAAATGAAAGTTACTGTCAACCGTCACCCATTTGGGGTTGCCAGTTCCTCAAGCTACAATTGTCGCTGGGTCCTTTCACTGTAAGCTATTGGGGTAGGCATTAATCCCTAGAGTTCCAAGACCTTTTTTTCATCAAAAATCACTCAAAACTGTCATTTCTATTGCAAAGAGCAAAAAAAAAATTAATTGTTTTTTTGCATATCTAACCATAGAATCTTGCACTAGACTAGTATAAGAATGCATAGAAGAAACTTCACAAACTTTGACTACGTAAATTGCAAGATATCATTAGAAGGAATTTTGCTCACGCAAAGGGTTGCGAGTTCCCAATTGCAAGGAAACATGTTGCGTTGTGCCATAATAGCACAACGCAGTAGTGCGACGTGGCCGAAGTATTGATTTTTTTTAAGCTTTATTTTTGAATTTCAAAAGCAAGCTGGATTTTTTTTTAGTTGGATTTTTTGGGGGGTAGTGGTGTTGTAATTAGGATTTTGACGGCAATCCGACCGTCCTTCATTGCATTGGGAACAGATTGGGGAATGGGCCTAAAATGTCCCTCTAATGCCCTCAAATCAAATAACATCTAATGTTGCATTAAAAGTGAAGAAAAGAAAATTTTTACACCTTGCTTGACTAGATTCTTTGACTTTAAATCTTCTTGACATAAATTCTTTGCATTACTAATTTTGATTTTCTAATTTTTTATATTGAAGAATTGAGTTTAAAATCCATGGAAAAAAATTCAAGAAAAAAACACATAATTTTCACTCATTAAAAAATTGTTAGGCAGAAGTAGGTTCAAGACTGAAGAGATAACTAAACCATTAATAGCTCTAAAATGGAATTGAAACACAATAATTCCAACGACAAAATTCTTTTAGCAATAAAATTTAACCATGTCTAACAATTTGGTTTTTGAAAAATTGTAATAATTACATTCAAAAATGAAATCTATAAATTATTTCTCAAAAAAATGCTTAGATTGCTTGAAAAACAAGATTGCCCATAATTTTTTTTATCACTAATAAAAATAAAATGAATCAGAGCTCAAGATGTAGACAAAAATATAATCTTTGAGAAAAAAATTAAAATAAAAAAAATTCAGTTTTTTGTGAAATTTTTGGGGTTGACCCTCAAGTTGCTTTTTGGACTTAGAGTGGCATAACTTTTGCTCTCGGGCTTCGATTGAAAAAAAAAATATATATATTCCCATAAAACTAATTCATATTCCTATCTTCAAAAAGAATTTCAAAAAATCATATCAAAATTTGTAATCACACGAGCCTATCCAAAATCTTAATAGTCCCCTATAGGGACTTTGGAACTTTAGGGGTTAATGCTCATTCTTTTGTAAGCTTTGCTCTAACAATGGTTCCCACTTCTTAATGATCCCAACAATAAATAAAAGATAACTCTTACAACAATAACTAATAGTATTTTGTACTTGTGACAATGTACTACGGTAGATCCAAACCATTGATTTCTTTAAATAATCCACAATATTTTCAAGCAATGTTTTGAATTGTGTGATTGCAACCCATATAACTTAAGACCCATGGAGGCAATAATCCCATATTCATTATCAAGAGAAAGGTATGTTGGGAAAATAAATAGAGTGAGTCAACAATCCAAAAAAAACATTTGATACTTTGTCATTCAATGATTTTGTAGGCTATTGAAGTCTATAATATTTATTATCTTCAAAAAAATTGGTCTTCTAAAATCTATGAATTTTAGAAATCTATACAAATCCATTGAAATCTTCTAAAATTTTGAACTTTTGAATTTTTATAAAATTAAACAAATGAACATTGTAGTTGAGCTAATATTGCCAATTAAATTACATACATAGTTGAAACATTGTACTATTAAGACCATCTACTATATTATTGAGTATTTATTGCAACAAACTCATATAGGTAGTCAACTCACAGTCATCTTCTTCAACTTCAATTCTTTATTCTCTGAAATTATTAGTGTAACTACAAAATAACCTCTCAATTTCAAGAAACATGCTTGGAAGGTTGGAATACATTAGAAACAACATCATTATGAGGAAAATTCAATTTCTATATGTGCCATTTGCATAACCACTAAAGTAGACAAAAAAAATGGCATAGAATAAAAAGAAAGGCAATTCCTAAGCACAAGGGACTACGGTTTATCAACAAGACATAGTAAATTCAATGTGATGACTCTTAACAAAAAAAACATTTGCAATCATCACAAATTATAACTTACCTTAGTTACTATTATTGTACCTATAGGGCATGATCGGTGGACAATAAATATTTTTAAGAATGCTGAGAAAATAATAAGATTAAAAAAAAATTGACAAATTCAACAAGAAGAATTGACCAAGTTGTTGTAAAACAGTAAAATGTCTAATGTCAATCAAAAAGTCAAAAGCAAAGTCTAGAGACCATCTACCATCAAGAATTTTTTTGATGGCAAAAAGAAGGAATTTCTTCATTGACATTTTGCAAAATGATGGGTGGAGAGGTTGTTTTTGTAATAAAATCCATTATTCGTTATGAACCCTCAAAAGATATGGGATAATTTGAAGATGAGACATTACATGAGATTTCACTACTGTGGAGAGCTTGTCTTTTATAACTTTGCACTTATCATATTAATTGACTTTCAAAGCTAGTTTATAAACATTTTGAATTTTTTTTCAATATAATGTCAAATTTTTTTAATTAAATTTTGAAGTGCCAAAGCTACTTTGGGAAATTTATTTACTTATTTGATATCAATGTGCCTACCTTGCCCTATGGGTCTTGTGCATACTTGGGGGGAGGGGGAAGGCGCACTTAGTTCTACTACAACAAACCACATGCAAACAAGTGGTTTTTAATAAACTATAATTTCAACCTAAAATTTTGAGCGCTTTTTAATGATGACTATAGGTTTCTATTGCCAAATTTTCCAACTCAAACAAAATATGAAATGGTTTCTAGAGAGGTTGAAAATGAACTAAAATGGCATGTTTTTCAACTTGAATAATTATAGAGAACACATTTATATGACCATTAAATCAATATTCAACTCAAAATGAGCTTTCAATAGAGAGTTATTTTTAGGAATTTTTTGTTCATTTTTTGTTCATTTTTTTCTTATATAATATAGGGGTGTGAAAGTTATTATTCACTTCCTATAGTGTATCATTTTACTTCAAAATTTTATAACTAATTATTATTAACAAATAAAAATATCAATAATTCAAAACTTAAGCTTTCAAAGTAGAAAAATCTATTCATTTAAAAAAAATTATATTTAAAATTCAAAAAGTATATAGGTGGTCCACAGTTTTGTTTGCACGTGGTTTCTAATGGACACTCTAAGTGAACTCTCCATATGTGCATGACAAGATTAATTCTTTTTAGCACCGTTTTGGCAAATGAAAGAAATCATAGCACAATTCAGCATGCATTATGTGGACATTGTTTGAATAAATTTTGAATTTTCAAAGTCCTAATGATAGGAAAACCATAAATCAACATTAGGTTCTATTGCTTAGATTTTGTACATCTTCACAATTAATATCACTAGTTCAAATGTAGTCATGTAGATCCAAAATTGTGAAAAATTGTATTACTTTTGTGTTAACTCTTTTGAGCTTCTAGGAATTTGCTCTACATTGAATAGAAAGACAACATTTTGATAAGTTGTATCAACTTTTTTGAATTATAACCATACAAATTCAAACTAGACATATTAGAGATCATTTAGGAAAATAAATACAACAATATTAGTTCTGAATTGAAAGATTATAATGTTTGATCATGAAGGTGTTAAAACTACAAAAATGATTTAAAGTCTTTCAATCTTCTTTTCACATGTCAAATCTAAAAAGTTGGTCACCAAAAAAATACGAGGATAAAGGGCCTAACATGCATAACCCCAATCAATTTATGGCTTCTCAAAATCTACTCTACAATTTTTTTAAGTAAAATTTTTAATGTGATTTTTTTTCCAACATCTAGTATAATTGAGGCTCATTTTCAAGAGCCTTCAATACTACAAAAAGTCAAGATTGCAGTAACCACCATTGCACAAAATCTTGAATAAAAAATTGTAATCATTCATTTTCAAAATTGGATTTTTAATACTAAAATTAGACTGCAAAAATAATTTTCCAAAAACTTAAATTACTAAAAACAGCAATTTGGTTAGATTTTATTTAACTTCAAAGTATCGTTGACATCAAAATTTGGTGCCTCAAGCATTCAAGGATTAACCCTTTAACGACCAGGTCGATGATTGATTACTCAAACTGACAGATTTTCATCAATAGCAGACTGGCTATTAAAAGCAAGCCCACAGCTGACTCCCCAAACAGGGATGTCAAGTGGGGGCTTGGCTTGTGGTTATGATGGCTGCGACTGGCCACCTCCTCCTCTACCTCACTGCACACACCAAAAGGGGACACTAAGTGGATATTTCATCAAACTTGACATTTGATGAATTATTTATTCAAAATTTTACATTTAATCAATGAAAAATCCAAAAGCTTTAGAAGTTTGCTTCAAAGATAATCTCAATAGGAGTTGAGTGTCTCAGGAGGTAAGGAAATCTCTCTATATACACATGGGGATGGTAGGAGGAGGAACAACCCATGTGGGATAAGTCACTTAGAATGAGAAGGAGCTTCACTATTCATTCATGGTGAAGTTCCTTCTCATTCTAAATGATTTATCCCACTCGGAAGATTGCGCCCACGCGAGCCAAGTCGCCCAATTTCACGACATTGTGACACAGGGATAGCTGTCCTGCGAGCTCCGCGAGTGAGCCTGGGCGGCTGAGTCCACATGGGTTGTTCCTCCTCCTACCACCCCCATGTGTATATAGAGACATTCTCTTCCCAAAATAAGCAAAGCAAGATTGCTATCTTTATCCTCTACTGTTTTGGACACAATGGGAAGAAACACTTCAATGCGTTTGAAGTTAAATTTTTTTAGCCATGTTAAAGGTTGAGATTTGTTAGAACTTAGCCATTTTTAAAATCATCACAATTTGATTTTAAAACTCAAAGCAATTTCTACTCTGAAGTTGGCCTCACAGGCCCAGTCACCGTCTCTCCGTAGCTTGGGGGGCTTGCTCTAATGAAATTGCGTCAGTTTGACACTTTCTCGTAACCTGTCATCGACCTGGTCGTTAAAGGGTTAATGTCTAATGTCCAAGGGCCATTTATCCATTGAAAAGCACTCAAAATTGCCATTTCAAATGCAAAGAAGAAAATCTTAAACATTTTTTTTTTTGGCGTATCCAACTGTAGGATTTGTGCTTGACTAATATGAAAATGTTTAGAATTTTTTTTAGAATCTTTGACAATACAGATTTCAGAGTATAAACATTTAAAATGAAAAAATGGATCATTTATGCTCCAACGGTGCTAGTATGTGAGCCCAAGAATGTGAGCTTGTAAGCATTGAGCCTACAATATAGGTACCTATAATATAGATATCAAATACTATAGAAGGTGTGTGTATCATAAATGCCTATAATATGGGTATTTGTAACATATATATCCTATAATCATAGACATTTTTTTATAGTATATACACCTATAACATAGGTGTGTAGTATTCTAGGTTCATGCGCTAACACTCCTATACTCACATAATAACAACCCTCATTTATGCTCCTAGTTTGACTAAATTAAAAGACTTTAAACTCTCTCAAAGTAAAAAATTTGTACAATAATTTTGAATATAAAATATTTTATGTTGAAGAAATGAACTAAATTTTTTGAATTGTTCTTATACCTCCGCCCTTTTATTTTCATTCTTAAAAAAAATTCTTAATTTGAAGTAGGTATGAGATAGACTAAGGGAAATTAAATTGCTTATATCTTTAAGATGGAATTAAAACACACTAGTTTCCATAGTCAAATTATTCTAGCAAACAAACTAAACTATGTGGAACTTTTCTTTGCTGAAAAATTGTGAAATTTGAGTTTAAAAATAGATCCCATAAATTACTTTCTCAAAAATTTGCTAAAATTACATGCACAATAAGATGCTCCTCATTTTCACATCATTTATTCAAACTGAATGAATCAAATCTTTCCACATGGACAAAAATATCATCTAAAATTTTAATTTTGTTTTTAAAATTTTAATTTTTCTATTGTTTACCTTTGCTTATTTTTTAGTTAAGATGGAATAATTTTTGTTCCCATGCATTGACTGAATAATAAATTATATTATTCAAAAGTTGATCAATTTTTCTATCTTGAATTTTTTTTTCAAAAAATCATGTCAAACTAAAATCATAGGAACCCACTAGAACCTTCAAGAATCCCCCCAGGGGACTTTGAGGACATTAGGGGGTGGACACATATTTTTTGTTTATAACAAAAATAATTGAAAATAATTGCAACAATGATGTATTGATCTTAAACTTCTTTGTTATTACATTTGGATGCTATACAAAACTCTAATCTAATCTTGCATGTAGCATAATTATGTTGAATACAATAGAAACAATGTCTCTAGTTGCATGCAATGCAAGCATACAAAGAATATAGAATAATTTAGAACAAGGGTGAAGTTTAACCTTTAGCAATCCTTGCATCCAAAAAGTAAATGCACCTTCGTCAACCTTGTTTGTAACATTCAAGGTATTAATTTTTTGTTTGATTTAATGTTAGATAATGAAATCTAATAAGTTATCTTCAAAATCATCTCAAAACTTTAAAAAAATATTAAAACTCAATGAATTAGCAACAAGAAGCGCTATGTAATAAGATTCCAAATTCCAAAATATTTAATGTGTATCATTGTGTTTCCATATTTAAAAATGATTTTAAAATTTAAGTTATAAAATATTTTTTTCTATTAGTCTAACATTCATATTTGGTCAAAATTCCAAATTATTTTATTCTATATTCTAATTGATATAATTTTGCATACAAATTATATGTTAAAAACTTATAATATTTTGATCTTTCCACCAAAAAGTCTAAAATAACCAACATCTATACAACAAAAGATGTTTTTTTACAGATGACAATTATAAATAATTTATCAACCAATTAAATGAAGGTTGACTCTAGCTTGATGGCGGTGCTTTGATTTAAAAGTCACCACCAAGAATATCTTTGGTGTAAAAAAGAAAAATATTATTTGAAGTTTTTGTCATTATATTCATCTCACCTACATTTTTTTAGAAGATTTCCAAATAATTGAATAGCCTATATTTTTTTTTTAAACTTATTTTTATTTATTAGGTTTAAAATGATAAATAATTCTAAACTATTAAAAATTGATGAAATTACTAATAAAAATTTAATATAACATAGTTTCATATAACAAAAATATTATACTGAAACTCAAATATAATTCACTAGAAGAAAAACGTGTCCGGCACAACCGACTACTATGCAACTAATATCCTATACAACTATCCTGCAATTGTAATCCTCTCTATATGCACCAAATTTGACAACTAGGTTGTTTAGTCGCAAAGTAGTCGTAGAATGAAGTGTAGGGTTACAGGATTGTAACAGAGTTGGTAATTCGAATTACTGTGAGGTATTCTACATCCAGTTTTCATCACAGTTGTCGATGTGGACAACTCTACGCATCGTGGAGTCCACTGTGGCAAACCACAATCGCATATTATCTAAATTTGACCACAATTCGACTAGAAAACGACTAGAAAACAACTAGTTTGCGACTAGAAACAACTATAGTTTCACTAGAAAACGACTAGACTGCAACTAGAAAACAACTATAGTTCGACTAAAAAACGACTAGATTGCAACTAGAAACAACTAGAATTTATAAATGACAACTCTGTTACACTCTTGTAACCCTACACTATTACAGAACTTTTCTATGACTAGATTGCAACTAGAGAATGACTAAAAAACAACTAGAATTTTCTAGAATTCTTTTGGTTGTTTTGTAGTCATTTTTTAGTCGTTTTCTAAATTGTTTCCTGATTACTTGTCTTATAACAATTGTCCCATATCAATTGTCAAAAGTACCATTAGGTTAGACATATAGGACTTGTAAGTTGTTGTATTCTTATGTAATGAACTCCTTTAGTAAAATTTTAAGATTTCAATTAGATGTAGATTTCTACAAATTGTAAAAATCCAAGAATTTTTAAATTACATAATTTCCTAAATCAATGAAATATTTTAAATCTAAATATCTAAAATCTAAAATAGAATTTAGATTTGTAATATCCAAAATCTACAAATCATTAAGATTAGAATTTTAAAATCTACAAATCTACAAGTTACAAACAAGTCGCAAATGAGTCGCCAACAAGTCGCAATGGAGTCACAGATAAGTTGCAAACAAGTTGCACAACTCATCGATTGAATGACTGACGTCACGTGGTAGCGAGTACACATAAGCAACCACGTCAGAAAAGGTCGTTGACAAAGTTCAAACTATGTTGCCGGATGAAAAACAGATTCACTTCATTTTGCGACTCTAATTTTTCATGCAACTTGTCTACTGCAACTACGGACCTCTAGATTGTCACTTGCCGCAAATTAGTCACACAACTCAAAAAGCAGTTGCTCTTTGCAATCGCAGAACCCCTCATTTTCTTCTAGTGATTCATAAGGATAAAATGGGCTCAAAAACAAAGCTGACTACATGGCAATAGAACTGGTCTTTGGGGGATTAACCACTCATATAAAAACCACAAAAGTTGAGAGTTTAGTAGAGCTTTGAACCTCATTTAAATATAGAAGTTCAATTTTTTTCATAATTTGTTCTACTATAACAATGTGAAAATTTCAGTTAACTTTTAGCTCCATAATTTCATTTGTGATTTGAATCCTTCACTAGAAAACTAAGGACAAAGTTCAAAGAATAATACGGGGGTTATTTTCATAGTTTCTTTCTTTGAACTTTATCTACAACTTTTGAATGGATGATTTATATTACAAAATGTTTTTTGGAAAAAAACTTTAACATAAATCTCCACATTTTAAAAATTTTAAAAAGCAGAATGATTATGATTAAATGAAGTTTAAAGTTTTAGTAACCTTGCAACTATTATGTTTTGACATATCTTATATGGAATGGCATGCTTCCTACCCCACACTATATAAAACATTTGCCTTCTCTCCTACTATCAAACATTAAGCTCATTGAGATTTTCAAAAAAACATCTTAAGAATAATACAACCAACTATTACATATAATACATTTTAATTGATGTTGAGACACCGTGTTTGTATACAAAGAAATGAAAAATTAACATAAGGCAATAAAGGACAAATGGACATTACAACTAGCAAGGCACAAGCAAAGTTGAGATTTTGTTATATTTTCTATTTAGTGCCTACCATTTCATAGAAGGATGCCATTTTCTGAACTTGGAAGCTTAAACCCGTGAGCCTAGAAGACTATACACCTACGTTATAGGTGTCTATATTATAGAAATCTTCTTTGATTATAGAATACTTATGTTATAGATACTTGTATTATAGGTGTTTATAATATAAGTACCTTCAATGGTTGTAGGATATCTACCTATACATATGCTCAAGGCTCAAATACTTGCATTTTCATGCTCACACATTAGCATTGTTGCATTTCATGCGTTAGCTTCAATATTCACTAGGAATGTAGATGTGATAGCTTCTTATTATTTTATTAATGATCATTTTGGAGGTACTTGCCTTCTAAGTACAAGTAGAAAATATTTTGCTAGTATCAAATTAGTGAAATTGTGCAGGAAGACTATAGTTTTAGTCGATTTTTGATCCTAAGGCAATAGGAGCCCTTCCAAAGTCAAGGTTCAATTAAAATGAAAATCTAATGAAAATGTTCCAAATGTTTTCAGTTACAAATTTTTCAAGAATTTTTATCCATTTCAAAATTCAATATTATGATAACTCTAAAATCATATATAAATGAAGGAAAGTAGTGAAAATTTTAGTTTTCTCACTATTTGACAATATTGCAATGATTTTAAGTTTGTAGACTATTTTAAGAATAATTTATAGGCAGTTAGGTAGGTTAATTTCAAAACAAAGACAACCCTAATCCAACTAATAAAATCATGATAGGAAACAAGGTCATCCATGGATGCAATCTTGAAGGGTTTAATGGTAGATGCTTGCTTTCAGTTCCCAATTTTGTGTTTCTTTTTTGGTCTTGTTGATTTTCAAAGAGTGTCTCATTTCAAGGAATGTGTCCCTTGTCTATGGGACTAATAAGTGCTTATACTTGAGTTCCAAATTTGAGTTTTATTGAAAAATATGATATCGATACTTTAATTTCATTAATGTTTTGAATGCTCGGGTTTTGTTTTTTCTAATATGTTGGTTGTGAAGTTTAATTCTACGTAGGAATAAAAATGGAGATTTTCTTAGGGTTGTTTTAATATGAGTTCATCTACAATTGTTACTTAGTATAGTTACTATTATAGAATATCTAGACTATGACATAATTTGAATGGATGATGAACAATACTACAATCAATGATAGTATGGAAAGTGAACAAATATTCCAAAATTTATTTTTAACCCCTAAATTCATGTTGTCCCCTCGTGGGACAAAATGGATTTTGGGTAGGCTCCTACGGTCTCAATAATTTTTGTGATTTTCTGAATTTTTTTGAAGATAGAAAATCACATTAGCTTTCCAAAAATGTAATTTTTTTTCAATCAGTGCCCGGGAGCAAAAGTTATGGCACAAAACCCCCAAATTTTAGTTTGGCGGGCAGAAAAAAATCCTCAAAAAAAATTTAAATTAAAAATTGTAAAAATTTGTTTCATATAGATTTTATTTTATTTACATGGGAAGCTTTGATTCATTCCATTTGGATTTGTTATGCAAAAGTTATGGTCAATCTCATTTTTTGGGCAATTAAAGCATCTTTTAGGAAAAATAACTTGTAGGATTCATTTCTGAACTCAATTTTAACAATTTAAAAAATAAAAAAATTTCACAAGGTCAAGATTTCTGTAACATGCATTAGCAGAGTAGTGGGCTGCCTTCCCTTGGACGGAATGGTGTGGTATATTCCACACCATCTCATTCGGCGGATGAAATGGTGTGGAATATACCACACCACCATTAGCTAATTTACACGCGTCAATTTTGTCAGAGGGTAAGTCAGTTGGCTGCAACTGTACAACATACATTAAAAATTAAAACAAAACCAGTGTCCATACACCCATTAAATCAAAGACACAATAACCAGCATTCTACACCTATACATTGTATGTTTTGAAAACTCAAAACATTATTGGTTTTATATGAATGCAAGCCAAAAATATGATTCATTATTTTTCTAACTTTTGGCTTGAATTTATGTGAAACCAATATTACTTTGAGTTCTCAATGGAAAAGAAAGCTATATATATACACGTGGAGTGGTATGAGGTAGAACAAATCATGTGGGATAAACAAGTTAGAATTTGTTGTTTGTGAAGCACTCATAGTTAAGTCAAAAACAAATAATTTTGTTAAAAGTGAAATTTCAGACCTCATTTAGGCATAGTAGAATTATTCTTCTCAAAAAACTTTGAACTAAAAGAAGTTGGTAAATAAAGATAAGTTTCACCTCCAAAAATCCGTTTGGCATTTTGAATATCCAGTCAAAAGTTATGGACAAATTTGAGAGAGGATTTGGAATGGACAATTTCTTTAACATTTTTCTAACCCCTCTCTCAAATTTGTCCATAACTTTTGAATCGATATTCAAAATGCCAAACGGATTTTTGGAGGTGAAACTTATCTTTATTTACCAACTTCTTTTAGTTCAAAGTTTTTTGAGAAGAATAATTCTACTATGCCTAAATGAGGTCTGAAATTTCACTTTTAACAAAATTATTTGTTTTTGACTTAACTATGAGTGCTTCACAAACAACAAATTCTAACTTGTTTATCCCACATGATTTGTTCTACCTCCTACCAACCCATGTGTATATATAGAGTGTCTTCTCACTGGAAAATTCAAATTGAGTTATTGATGGCGAATGGTAAGATTACAATAGTGTATTATTGATGGGATTCTTAGTGTTTTTGGCAAACTAGATTTGTATGTTTGGTCCTAAAATTAACAAAAGAAAGTGGAGAATATCATAATTTACTGCCACTGTCCCGATACTGAAGCTTGCATTAATGCTGAATGGATGAATTCTGTGGATGAAGACTCCAGAGAGGAAAAGGCAGCCTCTCTGAAGGCTAATGAATGTTATGTCTTGCTAGAACAATCTCACCATTGAGATTAGTATATTTCAATTCTATCTCAGAGCTATTAATGATTTAATTTTTCCTTCAATCTTGAATCTACTTCTACTTAACAATTTTTTAATGAGTGAAAACTAAGTGTTTTTTTTAATTTTTTTTTTTCTAGATTCTCAATTCAATTCTTCTTCATATAAAATTATAAATTCAAAATCATTAGAGCAATTTATTTAAGTTAAAAAGGTTCAAAGCCAAAAAATGTAGTTGAGCAAGGTGCAAAAAAACTAGATTCCTTCACTTTAAATGCAAATATCTTTCAATCTACATGGTCAAAAAATTTGGAATTTCTTCCACACATTCTTCCACTAGTCTAGTATAAGATCCTACGATTAAATATGCAAAAAAAAAAATGGTTTTTTGCTCTTTGCTCTAGAAATGACAGTTTTGAGTGGTTTTTGACGGAAAAATGGCCTTGGGCCTCTAGGGGTTAAAGAAGACCTTGTTAAAGAGATTGAGTGTAACTTGTGATTAGAGCCTAACCTTTTGGATTGGTTGAGGACAACAAAACATAATTCTAAAAATTGATGCTAGAATTCTTTTTTCCAAATTTTGATATTATTGAATTTTTGTTTGCAAAAATGTTTTTATTTTAGCATATGCAAAAATCTTATTTTTCAAAAGAAAATTAAACGTTTCACAGGAGATATATTAATCACCTATTTACCTTGAAGGAATTAGCCAAGTCCACACTTATTGTTGCAAGAGATTGTCAATTTTTGCGTTCTACTAGAAATCCATAGAATCTAACAATCTTATGTATTAAAATATATCAAATTAAAATTTACATGTAGATTAAAAGTCCTATTGTACTTGAAAATGTTGTTTGAATATTTGCTTAGACCTTTACTCTCCAATGCTTCTTCTAAGTTGTCTTCAATGTCTAATTTTTAATTCAATTATAAGCTTTCAAGGAGATGATGATGGACATTGTTGAATGCTTAGGGAAGTTACCTAATATAAATTGTTGATGGATTCTTTTAAATGTACAATATATTATGTCAAACAAAAATCAACTTATGATATGTTTAAGATCTTTAATATTAAAAATTTACTATAAATTAAAAAATTTAGTACTTTAAATACATAGTAAGAAATTTTAAATTTATATTATCCTACATTTACAATTTTAGCCAATCATACCAAACTGAATCAATAACCCCTAAAGGACCACTAGAGTATCTCTTCAACATACACAAGAAATCTTGGATAGGTTTTTATGAAGTCAATTTAGGTTGGATGTCTATGAAATTCTAACACTAGGTGTAAAAGTGCACTCCATAAGTGGGAATCTATTTATTTTTTTCCGATTGGGTGCCCATATCAGAAGTTATTTTGCCTTGAAATTTTTGGGTAGCCTAGGCAATTTTAGGTAGCATGTGCAAATCCCTCCTATAATTTTTAAATTTGGTAGGTATATAACTTACATAACGTAAGATGCAAATGAAAAGAAATAAAGAAATAAAGAACTATATGTAGTGTAAAAATCTCACTTTAGGAGGAGTTAAAGTTTGCTAGCCTTGTCAGGCAAGGTTGGAAAAAGACTGCCTTTTTCTTCAAATTTCAAACGTTATATTCTTCCAATCCATCCAGTCAAAGTTTCTGAAATTTTTTTCCACACATTTTCCATAAGAAGTCTAGTACAATTTATACAGTTGAATTTTGAAAAGAAAAGAAAACTTTCCTTTAGTTTTCAATTTTTTTTCTTTTGATTGTGCTAAAAAGTGACATTTCTTTTCCACAATTTTCACGTAAAAAATTGCCTCGCTTCTTTCAAAGGTTAACTAAGGTAAATCAGCCTATGATAGGCATAATGACCGATTTGGTATGTTGTCATTAGCAAAATAAAACCAGATTTTTTTCTAGCAGAGACAACTTTGAGAAATGAAAGAAGCAATTAAAATTTTAGTTTTTGGACAAAGTAAGAATTTGTTATGAATTTTTTAAGTATTTTTCCAAAACAGTCTGTAGACTATCTGAAACCAATAAAATATGTCTTCATGATGGTCATCTTACCACCTAATGCAGTCTTCAGATTTCCTAACACAACCACAAGAATTTATAATGTGGCCATCACACAAAGGAATAAAAAAACAACTCTTTATGATGAGTTTACACTCACAATGTGTAAGTGTCCTATGACAGTCATTACTAATTCTATCACAATCACCTAATGCACTAATGTGGGCCACTAACCAACCTAATTAAATTGTAGAAGCAAAAATCTGAAATGAACTATAATGGGGGGTTATGTAGATGTGTGCAATTGTGCATTAGACAGTTGGCCTGTCATAGGCTGGTTTACCTTAGTTGAGTCGGTCCTGATTTCTTTTTGTATGGCCACCAGTGCATGTTCTTTTTACTACAGCTTGTGTGTTCTTGGTAGCATGCCATTGCAGGGACGTCAGGTTATTCGCTCCTTTTTGTCAGAACTGGTGAAATTGTGCCCAACAAAAAAGCGCTGATTGGCCACCTTTTCCACATAGACTAGCCACCCTACAAGGCGCCTTATCACAGAGCCTAGGTCTTTCCATGTAGGACGCATTGTTACGAGTATCATTCCCTGATCCAGTTGTTGTCGTTCTTCTTCTTCTTCTTCTTCAGTCGTGCTCTTGGCTGTAAATTTCTCAGTGATTCCCTTTCCTTTTCCCTCCCCATGCCTGTCCAGTTGTTCTCCTTGCTTCCTGAAAGCACGGCCGCGGTCAACAGCGTAGGTGAATAATTGGCAGCCCTTCTCGACTTTGGGAGAATGATTGTGTGGGCCTGCCCCTACGGCCCCAGTGGGGTTGCACCAAAGCATTGGCTTGGGACCGCCCATGCCAGATTTCTCCCAAGGAAAGGAAAAGATTCCCAACTCATAGATCTCAGGGACGGAAGCCCAGGCCTCTTTCTGTCCTGGAAAACGGGGCTTGTTGGCTTGCACTTTGTTCCGTATGTCGAGTGGAAGTAAGTTAAAACTCCACTGGATCCCGTCTCTCACAGACAGACAGGCAGACAGTCACAGACTGCGATGCAAAGCTCTGGCAATAGCCAATGGGTTCAGTTCAGTTCAGTTTTCAGAAGATGGCAAACTGAACTTGGGGTGGGGGTGGGGAGCGGGCGGGCGGGCATTGCGAAAAAGCTCAGTCTCAACACTAGCCACTTCAGTCCATTCGTTTGTCGGCATTAGCATTGCCCGCATCATCAGCTTCACGGAACAGTGACTGGAGCACGCGCAAACAAAAGGGTGATCGATGGGCTCCATTTGCAATTGACAGAAGCGGATGAACAAACCTACTGTAGCTTAACTTAGGCAGGTAGCATGCCCTGTGCAGTTGCCACAGTACAGTACAGTGTTTGGGAAACTTTTTGAGTTTTACCAGCTAATTTCCTTCAATTCTCACATTGAACCGGTTTTGGAAGAACTGAGTCTGGTTATTTTCTCTATTTTTTTAATACTGGAAATAGAAATTTTATAGATTTTTTCATCGGTTTTCTGCCACTGATTTCAAGTTGCAACCAGGTTTTTTCCAAATTCCTCCAGCTAACTTTGAACTAGCTGCCAATTTTTTCCGATCATTGACACAGTATATCTAAATAAAGTAATAAAGTAATTCAATATTTCTTTTTTTATCGTGAGTCCAAATGCCACAAAACAAATTCCATGCAACCCTCCTCGCATACAACATTCTAACGGTACCATGAATGCTACCAGTGGATGCATGGTTCAAGAGATCTTATCGTAACATACAAACGTAACAAAACAAACATCCTAATTTAATGTATAGAAATTATGTATTGATCTTCCAATTTTCAATGACTACATCATCTCTTTGCCGTAAAGTACATCAAAGTAAAATAGGATGCTCTACAAAAGACCCTACCCTAAAAGCGTCCTCTAACACAAAGTTACATTTTGCTTTCTTCAATGTACCAACACTATACATTTCAAGAGGGGGTCGGATTTTGTGACTACTATGTCTCAACTTCAAAAATAGATAACTAATTCTACGAAGGTCCCAAACTTGTGAAACGACTTGGGTTTGATGCCAATTCCATTTTTCTTTCTATGGAAACTTACTGAAAATGGTTTCAAGGAGTTTAGCTTCCCCCAAAGCAATCAGGTCTTCAAAGGTTCCTTTAAGAGCAGACTACCTTAACTAATCAGTTTGCAGCTCAAAAAGTACATCCAAGTAGTGCCAGGAAAGCAAACATGAACCCTGACATGTTTTCCTGTTTAATGCAACCTGAAAAAACTTGTTTAGCACGTCACTTAATTAAGTTAAGTTTGTTCGCCAAGGACTTCGTCAAGCATCAAGTGCAGAGTCCAGAACTCCAGATGGCTTGCACATGCCAAAGTAACCATTTTCCAAGGAACCCTGAAGCTCATGGATCCACAAAAAGGACCTAATGATGCAAATGCGGTCACTCTGCGTGCACAAGGCTACTAACAGACTTCATTTTTAGAATGTTCAGTCCACTTGTTCCACCCACTGGCTGGCACAACCCAGCCACGGCGGCAGCACTTGGAGGGAAGCCACGGAAAACACTAGAAGAGACGGAGCTTCGAAAAGACAAGTGGTGGATTTGATTCCTTTTGGGTTTGAGAACAACAACAACTTTGGTGAATGAATGATTGCTTCTTTTTAGTCTCGACATCGGGGCTACAAAGTAGCGGCATTCCCCCGGAGGCTTGGATGATGGAGAAGACTTTGGGAACCGATATTTTGTTCAAATGGCAGTGTAATTTCACAAACTTGGCACTTTCATGTTTAGAACGTGGGGTCTAAATACCTATACTTGTTCTAGAAATGAATTGAAAAAAAGGTGTGTGGAACACCACCATTTTAACAAAATTTACCATGGAGATGATTGTTGATTCAAACACCACATGTAACCTTGAGCACGGGTTCTTATTTCCGTTCTAAGAAAATTACATTTTACACTTGTCCTCGTGTGCTTTAACTATGTAAGGATGGAGGCCGTAACTATGTAGCTAAACCTCAAACCCCTCTACTTTGTGTCCTCCATTTTGTTGCTAGTTATGAGTGGAATATTATATTTTCATTTTTTAGATATGAAATCACATGTCTAGTAAAATATTGGTCATAAAATTTTCAGACTTTTTTGGGAAAATTTCAAGTTACCGTGAGTTTTTTGAGGAGAAAGGGAAGAAAATTCATATCAAATACAAAACATGCTCAAAAATTTTATTTTTATTTTTGGAATATTACTGTGTTATTATATTTTTTTAAATGATAGTATAAATAAAGGATTTGTGACATTCTATATTTAAAATGTGGTCATAGATCCTCAATTTCAAACTTCTATGAAATGCTAATTTTTGAGGATTTTTCAAAAAATTTAACCCCTAAAGGACCAAAGTGCATTTTTTGGCAACATAGCAATTTTGGGCAGCTCATTACAAATGGAATTTTTATTTTTCATAATTTTTTATTTTAACAAAACATTTTCCCTAGGAGTACGTAGCTTTGAGGCCCAACAATTTTCATAACTTTTGACTACAATGTCAAAAAGTTATTGAGTAATATGTAGCTTTCATTGCTCGGCGGGCAACCCGGGCAACAAAAAAAACTTCTTTAAAAAACACTTTTTTGAAAAATAAAAAATAAAAATTTAAAATTATTTTTTGGATTTCTGCATAAAATCACTTTGAATCATTCCATTTTGATTAATGAGATGAAAGTTATAAGGAGTTTTAGTTGAGGATAGTTTACAAGTAGTTATAAAATCTCTATTCTAAAATAAACTTTGAAGTCCTTTATTTTATTCAGTTTTTAATATTTTTGAAACAAAATAAAAACATTAGGTGTAGATTGTTTATTAAAACATGTCAACCATTGGGATTGGCATTTTTCGATTCCATAAAAAACTGGTTAACAATTTAGTATTTTGAACCATTCTCTACTTCTTTCTACTTACTATTTTTTTCCTATATGTTGTACAATTCCAAATGATCTTAAACATTTCAAGCATGTAGCCAACTTACCTTGAAGAATGAATCCAAAGAATTACAACCATTTTGGAATTTTTTTCATAAAGATCTGACCTTGTGAAGTGCAGCTGCCCAGTTTTTTGCAGGGAAAAAAATGGATTTTTGTCACTTCAAACACTAATATCTTGCAATCTACACGGTGTAATTTTCTGAATTTTTTCACATCTTCTCAAAACAACGTACTACAAGATCCTATGGTTACATGTGTCCTTGTTTCATTTTTAATCTAAAATTTGGCACTTGTATTAGAAATGGCAGTTTTGGAGCGTTTTGGTTGAAATCGTAGTCAAAAACCTTCAGGGGTTAAGTGGAGTAGAAACTGCATTTTAGAAGTTGCACTTTGTTAGATTTGCTTAAAAGTTAAAGAAATCATTTTGAATGTCAAAATCAAGCTGTAAATAAAAAAACCTTAAAGTATGAGATATAGTATAGAGGTATACCAATTTTTTGACAAACTATGTTGTATAAAATCAAAAAACAAATAACATGACTTGAATTTAATTCAATCATGTAGAATCATATAGCATTAATATAGATTCACACAAAACATTGGGTGAAAATCATCCATTCTTCAATATGAAAAGAGATTGTTTGACCATCCATTGAATTTGAATGGTTTGCATCGTCCTTATAGGATTAAAGTAGTCTACACTAATTTATTCTATTGGAATGAGGAAAAAAATGAATCACTTGCAAGTTGATGGCTTTCCCAAAAATTTGTTGTGGAAATTTGTACAATACCCAAATGTTTCAACACGCACTGATTTAAGGTTGTGAGGGTTTGGTAACTTAGAGCCATGGACACATACTAATAGGATAAATTAGCATATGGTGGCCTTAGCATATGGTGGCCTTGGCATGACCCACTATATAAACTATTGTAAAGGGCTTAGAAGAACCAATACACACGGGCATGTCTTTGTGGATATGTCTAGAGATAAATGTAAGAATCTACTCTCTATTTTGTAGTTGATTAGCCCTTGAAGGCCATTCTTTTTTGTCAAAAAACTCTCAAAATTGCCATTATTCAATGTAAACAACACAAATCTTAAACATTTGTTTTTTTACATATTCAATTATAGGATATTGCACTAGGCTAGTAAGAGAATGCATGGAGGAAATTTTTATAAGCTTTGATAATATCAATCACAAGATATAACTGGGGATATAATTGTTTAAAGTGAAGAAAACAAGCTTTTTTGTTCCTAACCTCAATAGACTATAAGGCTTTGAATCCTCTTTATTTAAATTTTTTGTACTATAGATAGTGAATTAAAAAATTTTAACGTTGAAGAGTTGAGTTGAAAGTTTAGGAATTAAAAAACAACAATTTGTAATATTCATTCTTCAAAAATTTGTTAAATTAAAGCATATACAAAATAGAAAGAAAAACTAAATTGTTGATAGCTCTAAGATGGAATTGAAATACACTAATTCCAATTGCAAGATTGTTGCAGAAATCAAACTAAACCATGTGCAATTTTTTTTCTTGAAAAATAGTTTAAATTGATTCAAAAACAAATCCAATATACTATTTTCTCAAAATTTACTAAGATTGCTTGCAAAACAAGAAGCTTCATAACTTTCGCATTACTGATCCAAATGGAATGAATCAAATCTTTCCTTATAGACAAAAATATATTTAATAAGAAATAGTTTAAAAAAATACTATTTCAAGTGTGTGTTTTGGGGTGGGTGGGGGTGGGGGTTAGGCCATCTGCCCTCCCTTGTTTGGGCTATTTGTGGCATAATTTTTGCATTTGGGCACTAATTGAAATAAATTTTATATTTTCATAAAGCTAATCAGTTTTCTTATCTTGAAAAAAAATTCAAATTTTTTTGTCAAAAATTGGAATTATAGGTACTTGCTTGAACTTCATTAGAAAAAAAAAATTGGGACTCTACAGGGCTGCCAAAGCTAGACTAGCAATCCAAATTTAAAAAATAAAGTTTTTATTTTTAAATATCTAATTTAAAAAAATAATTCTGATGTAGCACTTGAGGTGGCATCTGAGGTTCCATGTCACATTTAAATCTTTTAATTTTTAATTTATTTTCCAAATAAAATTTAATTTTTTATTTAGATTTTTGGAGGCACTAGTCCAAAGTGTGACAACCATGTAGAGGCCTCCAAATTTTTTCTAATGGCAAGAGTCCTCCAAGGGGACTGTCTCTTGGAATTTCAGGGGTTGAATTGAAGTTTTTTTACCTCTCTTTGCTTTGTCGGGGTCTGTGCTTCAAAATATAAATTTTAAATTCTTCTAAATTGATCATCCAATTTGTTGTTACTAAAAACTCCATCATTTTCCTCACATGTGTCCTTATGGACGTAGATGGAGATAAATGTAACAACGTGCTCTATTATTTTGTGGTTAATTAAATTGAAGTTTCTTGACCTCTCTTCACTTTGTTGGGATCTTTGCTTTCAAATATAAATTCTAATTCTTATAAGTTGATTACCTGATTTGTTGTAGGTAATAAGCTCCAGCATTTTCCTTAACCCCTAAAGGACCAAGGCCTTTTTTCTGTCAAGAAATACTTAATTATCCACTATAAAGATTTAAAGTTCAAAACTCTTTAGTGCAAAAAGTTTAAGTTAAAAATGTTCAAAGTCAAAAAATCTAATCCCGTAATGTGCTGAAAAACTTGTTTTTTCACTTTAAACACAAATATCTTGCAATCTATGCAGTCTTGCCTATCTTGTTTATGATAAGACTAGGCAATTTTGAGTATTTTTCGGCAGAATATTCTGCCAAAAAAATACTCAAAATTGGCTATCTTGTTTATGAAAAATTACAAAAATTGCATTAAAAAATGATCCTACAAAAAAAATTCCAAGAAGATGCTCAAATTGCTTGAAAAACAAGATTGTCCACAACTTTCTCATAACAAATCCAAATGAAATGAATCAAAGCTTACCAGATAGACAAAAATATAATGTATGAAAAAAAGAAAAAAAATTCAAATTTTTACAATTTTTTTTTGTTGCTTGCTCTCCCTTGTTTTGAGCTTATTTGGGCATAACTTTTGTTCTTGGGCACTGATTGAAGAAAATATCAATTCCCACAAAGCTAATCATTTTTTCTATCTTCAAAAAAAGTTTCAAAAAATCAGGACAAAAATTCAACCCGTAGGTATTTGCCCAAAATCTCATTTGTCCCCAAAAGGGACAATGGTTCTTTAGGGGTTAAATGCAAAATTGGAATGAGCGTATGGACTAGTTTTCCCTAGCCAACTTAGAGTTAGTGCTTAGCCTTAATGATAATGCCAAGTGAAGTTTTTTGAGGTAGATTTGTCAACACTCAATTGGATAATTAAAAAAGTGTTATAACTCATAATGTCTTTTTATTTCTACACCCTCTAATTTTTGAAAAATATAAATATAAATGTTTTTGAAGAACTATTAGACTTGGCATTACGTCCCATAATACTCTTGAACCTATGCATGTTCAAGAATATGTATCCATGAGTGCTAAATTTGACTTACTAAAAGTTTGCTCACTATATACTACCAATGAATAGCGAAGTAACTATCCATCAAGTAGAATTAAGAATAAAACAACTAAATTTAGGATGAACAATGATGTCAAGGGTCATTGCTTGACATGCCAAGATTGAATGTCAAGAGATTATTATAAGGGGTCCGAAGCACTTATCGTTCACATTAAAAAAATATCTTAAGTTAAACTAGCCCACAATAGGTAAAAGGCCATGACACACACGTAAGTAATGACCCATTTCAGGCTTGCATCAACCCATGCCAAACTTTTTCTAGTAAATGAGATTTTTTTTTTTAGTAAATGAGATTTGGACTACATTAGCTTGAATTAGTGTTCACAATCAAAGTCTTGAATGATGGTGATGGAGTGATTAGTGACTGCAATAGGAACTTCTTCCTTTTGAGTATAAATTCATCAGAGGAAGAGAATTTTTTAGGCCTTCATGCTTTGGCCATGCGAGGAAATGCATTTTGTGTCTCTTTTAAGTGAATAAGATGTTCATTACATACATACTTTTCGTCAATTTTGGGGTCGTTTAAAGACTCTGTTGGGCCAAGAGGTAAGCACACTTCACAAACTCATAACAAATGCATGCTGTGTCGAAAAAGTTAAAATTTCCAAGTGCTCTCCTCCTCATTTCTCACGTTTGCCTTTATGTGGATGTAGAATTATTCAACAATGCCAACAGGGCAATCCAGTAATTCTGCCTGTCATAGGCTGGTTTACTTCCCATCCTTTGTTCTGCAATCAACACTCTTTACTTTTTCTTCCCCATACCGGTAGCCCAGTCCTGTGCAGTACGTAGCCGCTACTGACAGCTCCTTGACAGCTGTTTTTTGGATATACAACTGAATTTCAAGAGAATCACCTTTCTGTAAGTTTAATTCATTGGTCGCATAATAACACAAAGATAACTTATGACTTGACTGTACTGTGCATACAAAAGTGATTTACCCACAAGTGGAATTATACTCTGTACTGGTACTGTCCAGGACATTTCCAGGACCGCATACCGTAAGTCAATTCCATGTATCATAAATTATTTATATTTATATATTACAGCACTACGTTCAAAAATTCAGATTCAGAACATACCTGCACTCAGACGTCAGGCATTAAGTTAGAAAACCCGTAGTCCTCCGTCCTCACTCCTGAGTCAGCAACTAGCTTGTCCCGGCCGCAGGGTGTGAAAAGGGGTGTGCGCGACAGTGGCAGTTTGCGCGTAGCGTGGGCACTATTTTTTGCAGGCCGGGCAAAACGTGTAGTAGAACCAGCTGGGAGCCTGGCACAGTAATAGTGAAAGCTCCAGCGCGAGGGGAGCAAGCTCATAAACACAAAACATTGTTTACGAATGAGGCAGACAGGCAGGCAGGCAGGCAGGCAGGCAGGGGTCTCTACAGTGAACAAAATTCGTTCCTCAGCCAACCCGAATTCTTTGAAATAACTGATTATAACGAAGTCCTTCCCAGGTATCTAGCCAAGCATTATACCTTCCCAGCATGCGGAGGACCACTGCCTGATTTATTATACGATGTTATGTATTGAGACCAGGGAAAAAAGGGCAACTAGAAAAGGAAAGAGAAGAGGGAAATGCGTGGTCAGAGGCAATGGGGGAATCCGTGGGGGTGGAACCGGTCGGACCTACCACAACCATCCACGGTGATGCACTGCATGCCAAGGCAAGTCAATGAAAGGCACTGAAAGGCAGAGAGATTTCATTTCTTTTCAGTTCACGTCAGCTTAGCACCAATGCCCCTCCCGTTTCTATAAAAGCCTGCTCCTGCTCGGCCTGCTTGTCTTCAGTAGTCCAGCTCTGTCCTTGGCACAGAATCCTCACTGCTGCTGCGCACCCCTCCATGTACCCGGGGGCTTCATCACCAACAACATTCGCACTACTCCTTTAAGTTAGAACTAGCACCTGCTCCTGGGTTCAGTTCCTCCGTCCATCCCTGCTGCTCTCAACATTTCGGAGCTTGTTGCAGAATCTCTGACTCATCTGAGCTTCGTTGGATATCGATCACCACTAGCTACTGTACTCCTCGATCGCAAGGTACTACCTTTCGATCACATTGTTGCTAGCTGGAACGTACGTACTGGGCAGTAGAATTCGTAAAGCCGCGTGATCGACCACGCTTGGGAGCGAACTGGATGATCAATGTGTACACATTGTGTCTCTGTGTGGTGGGTGAATCATGTCTGTCGTGGGAGCCTGTGAGACTCAGTCAGTTGTGTGCAGATTGTCAACTCGAGATCGATGTAGATCTTACATTAATTTTATGCAACAGCAGCAGCAGTACCTTTCTGTAGGAAGCGATGGCGACAGGAACACAATGTCCTGTTGCATGGTTAGTGGTTCTGGAGTAGCTTGGAATCCAGTGGTGCACACGGTACAACAGTCTCTAGATCGAATAAGCCGGGATGATCAATGTGGATATCGTACTACCATGTCCTGGGAAGTCTGCAGAACATTTAGTAGATCGTCCGGGTTGCCTGCTCTGTTTTTGGAAATCACCAAAATACAATTCCTGTCTGCAGCATTTGTCTACCGCGTGAGCATTTGCGGATTGGGAAGAAATTAGTTCGTTTGATGTTATGATCAGAGTGGTAACGAAACGTTCGATGATGTGCAGGGGAAGCTAGGAAATGAGTAGCATCGGTCTGTCGCAATTGCTGAGCAAGGTGGGGTCAGCTAGCTGGGCCAGATTTTAGGCCATTGCTGTCGAGGTGGTGATCGATGGCCATCCCAAGCTTCAGGGGAGGTAACGGTAACGGAATGCAGCCCAGCGAGAGCAGCTCTGATTTGGTGGCCATGCTTCAAGGCCCCTGCTCGAACTCGCCTCACGTGGGCCAGCTACAAGTCGGTGCGTGTCTGTCGACCCCACCCTAGAAATTAATTTCACCTCGCTTAGAAAATCCTCACTAGATTGGAAAAGTAAGGGGGAAGAGCGAAGGTTCAAATTAGAGGCTAACTGTGCGTGAGTTTGTGCGTTGCAGTGGCACCGGTGTTGCTTGTGAGTGGATTAGAAGCCGCTGTGACGACGCCACTCACGGGTCAGAAGCGACCCTACAGTTACGATGGTCCTTCGGTGGAGGACGGGCCGAGCGAGCTGGACGGCGACGAAGTCGGCGACGAGCTTCAGCTTTCGCCAGGAAGGTCCCCTCAGGAGAAGAAGCGGCGCCTGACCTTCGACCAAGTGAGATCCCTGGAGCGCAACTTCGAGATGGAGAACAAGCTGGAGCCCGAGCGCAAAATGCAGTTGGCCAAGGAGCTCGGCTTGCGGCCCCGCCAAGTCGCCGTCTGGTTCCAGAACCGTCGCGCGCGCTGGAAGACGAAGCAACTCGAGCGCGACTACGAGACGCTGGCGGCCGATTACGAACGCCTGAAAGCCGATTACGAGCAAGTCCTGGGCGAGAAGAAACAGTTGAAGGCCGAGGTGCAACGCTTAACATCTAACGCTAACGCTTCCGAAGTCAAGCCGGAAACCCCCACTGGAAACCCCACGAGCTCCCAAGAGTTTGTCTCTCACAATCACGCGAGAACTTCCCCCTCCGTGGACGTGTCGATGGCGAATTTGAGCGAAGACGATTCAACCGTGAGCGGCTCCAGCAACGTGCTGGACGCGTACAGTCCTCGCACCACCGACAGCAGCAGCTCCGACGTTCTCAGGGAGGATCCGCAGCATCAGATCGATGGCCATAGCCCAAATTCCTTCAGCTCCTTCCTTGGGGAGGATTCGGGTTTGCTGCAAGTGCCACTGGAGGGAATGCCTGGTGCTTCCCCGAATTCGAACGATGGCGATGGCGGCTTCCATGAATTCGTGGACCAGTCGAGTAATTACTTGTTGCTGCAGCTCGATGAGCAGAGTGGTCTTCCATGGTGGGATTGGTCTTGATTCGATCTCCACGCGCTGCTCTTGCATGTACATACCTACACTCTCATTTCGGTCATCGACCACCTCAATTTTCCAGGAGCCTGAGGAGTTCAATCACGGGAGATCTGCCATACTTGTCGTCGTTAGCCGTCGTTAGCGGTCGTTGTATATTGACAGGGACTTTAAGACTGGTATCTATCCAGTGAGATAGTATTTGCTGAAGTGGTTTGTAGAGTGGGACCTGGCTTTTTCTTCCTTTTCAATAAGCTGGGTCACCGACCCTGCATCAGCCAGAAAAGGCAGCAACAGCGGCTTGCTCTTGCCAGTCATCAACCTTGACTGAATTTGAATTAGGACCTTAATCATATGTTTTTTATGATTAAGTTCCTAATTAGATGATTTCCATCAGTCACTAATCATGGGTCGTGTAATCGGAGCAATTTATAGTAATGAACTACCCTCTTGACTGAATTGGCTTGATCTGATCACTCTGTTTATGAATTAACTATCGAAGGCTGAGCCCAGCAGAGGACTGCTCGTGCAGCAATTTCATTTCATTTTCTCCAGAACAAAAAGCATTGGACTTCTCTCTTGCAAAACAGAACAGACTGTCGGAAGAGCTCCATCCCGGTATCGGAGGAACACGTCGACAACGAAGTGCAGAATATCTGCTCATGTCCGGGTAGAAGAAAGTCAGTTAACGAAGTATCTCAAGAGGCGAACTGTAAACGAATGTTTTGGGATGCGTGCCAGCACAGCTGGAACGAATCTGTCTGTGGAACTGGTGCCTGTCTCTCAGCTCTCACTCAGTGACACCTTTGTTCTGGGAGTTCGTGAAAAACTATTAGAGTGAGTGAACTAGAGTGTGTGTGAGTGAGCCTAGAAGTACTTATTGAAGGTTCAGGCTGCTTAAGAAAATGACGGAGAAGTTGCTTACTGCATTTGTTATTAACCCGAGTTTGGGGCTTAAATCGAGCTGACAATAGCGACTAAGTTCTTTCTATAAGCTGCCAAAGCATTGGCTACAGCCGGCACCGGAAGTTGCCTTCCCTCATTCCAAGTTGCTGTTTTAAGCTCGGTTGCGACCTGGGACTGTCAAGTGACTCAATTCTATCCTTGAATTTGATTTGAATTGAATTGAATTGAGTTGAATTTCCCGATAACCAGTTTCAATGAAATGTCGGTCGTCCGTTGAGGAATCTTTCCAGATATAAGGAGCGCTTAATTGTTCCCTGCTGGAAGAATTCAAACAAAACGGACATCCGTCACCAGCGTTGGGGATATTTTTTGAGTTTTATCAGCTATTTTCCTTCAATTCTCATGCTGAACCGTTTTTTCAAGTCCGATTATCTCTCTATTTTTAACTCTAAATAGAAGTTTTATAAAAAATTTCACCTGTTTTCATCCGATGTTTTTCAAATTGCAACCGTTTTCTTGCCCAATTCCACCAGGTACCAGTCAGCAAACTCCGGCGATTCTCCACGAACATTGGACATCACTCATTCATTCGACCCAAAAGATTAGCAATTGGGTAGGTGCCTGACACGAATGATCATTTTACTCATTCTTTTTTGAATTTCACAATTTCAATGTGAGGAGAAATTGTCAATGAACATTCCAGAAAAGGAAAGTGCTCCTGAATCCTGAGTCCATTAGCAGCTGTGGGCAAGGCTTTCAACGGCACCGGCCATGCGCGAGACACAAAGGACTGATGGAGCGCGGTTTTCCTTGTAAAAGAGGACCCACCGATTGAATTCTTTCAGATGAGACAACGAATAAACTCGAACCTTTGCTAAGCTGATGCTCTTGTGACTCCTGTTGTGCCAATCAAACCAATGATCTGTGTGAAACTGCCTCCAGCAACTCCTGCAGTCCTGAATAAGTTGCTCCTGTGCACGTTTGTCCCTTCATGTAGTTTGAAACATGCCACATTGGAAGCGTAAAGTTAGTATTCAATTATCGAAGCTGAGGAAGGACAAACTGAACCAATGGCATTCCATTGAGGCGACCAAGGCATCAGGAAATCATTCCTAGGAGACAACCGACATGAATCAGTCGAAATTAAGATAGAATTTCCTCTGGCATTTTTTACGTCTTTCTTTGTCATTACCTATCCTTGGGTTAGTGAGGTTCCTGTACTCTTGTTGATCTCCTGTTACAAGTTATCTCTTGGCATAGGTGGAGAGTACAACTAAATGCATCACCAATGCACTGATTTCGAAGTGAGGCTCAAATCAGTGAATGTGCTGTAGTTCACTTTTTGGTTAGCGTCTTCCATGAGTGCACTTTGTAAGGTCTAACACCCACCTACACCTGGCCAATCATACGAATATTCTCTGAAGATTTCTTACCACCGATCAACAGTAGAGTCTCATGAGGGAACACCCCACCCACACCTCAACCACTCCAAAATTTTTTACTGAAAAAGCAACAACAGAGGGTAGCTTAGAATTTGATATCGCCCCGCCAGTAGCCAAACTCTACCGTCAGTTCAGTTTTGAACCCCGAGAATAACTGACGCACTACTTAAGTTCAAAAGAGGGGAAAAGGAAGTAAAAAAAGAAATCCATCACAACAATCTTGAGCGTGATTTTAATTTAAACCCTCCCAAAGTCTGAATTAGTGCGTGATTGGCAAGTCTGGTCCTATAGTGAGATTGTATTAGTGTCCCTTTATTTGTGTCAAAAAGAAAAAGAAAAAAAAGATTGTATTAGTGTTTAGTCTTATTGTAGTATTATAGAATTAACCACCCAAAAGATGCATGGCATCTTTTGGGTACATAGGGGTACATAGTGAGATTGCAACCAATTTTCTAGTGCCACTAGCCCAACTAATTAAGGCAACCAGGGGCAGGGCTGCACGTGATATCTGATATCACCCAAGTGTTGACAAGTTGAGAAACAATCCTGTCTGAACGTACTCGTTGATTTGTAGTACTAGCAAATGCAGAGATTTCATTCCACATCTTACCGTCACATGCCATACTTCGAAGCTGCCTGGCCACTTTGTAAATTGCATAAACTAATTTCAACCACGGCACTTGCATTCTAGTTTTGAAAAACTAAAGTCATATTGGTTAAACTGGCGTGTATCAGAGCGCCAAAAATTGTGACATTCAAATGCACAGCGCTCTAGAAACTAGAACTTTGCATAGATCTGAGGAGTTCCTGGATAATTGCCTACTAATCTCTTGACACTTAGCCGTGACCACCTGGCCACGGATTCAGAAGCAACTACCTTTTTTAGGACGAAGTTGGAAGGCACGAAGCTGCATGATGAAATTGGCTGCACTAACACTGTCAACGCCGAGTATATCCCTTTTAAGGCCGAAGGATTCATGAATGTAGAACGACAGTTATGAAGTGAAAATTATAATATAACAATAGGGGAAATCTTTATATCATTATATAAACAATGAAGAACATTTCATGTGTGGTTTCAAAAAAAGGAAATATTTGAACAAGTATCCTCATTTGTTCAAATAATTCCTTTAAAACTGATTAAATAAAGACATGAAGCCAAATATGGGCTTCTGGCTTCGTCCATAAAGGGAAATGCATGCGCTAACCTCATTCATTTCGGGAGTCTTGGGACCGTAGCCAGTCAGGGCAGCCATCTAAAATTAATTGTCAACGATGGGCAAGTGCGGCAGGAATCACTCAGGTGAAGGCACACGGATTGCATTTTGCAAAACTTTCTAATACGGAGTACCAAACACCTGCAGCCAAATGACCAGAGCTACAGCCATGTCGTTCAAATTCTTCAAATTCTGAAACGAACTGCCGAAAGACTCAACCAAGATTTCATCCTCTATTGTCACTAAAATGGCGGAGTTCCGTAAAACAAGCACAGCTACCGTGAACTTGGCGTTCTCATCAGATGTATACGAGTCCTAGTTCTGGAGCTCTGTGCACAATTGTAGCGCTATGAAACACTTCAGTTTACCGAATATGGCCATGAATCGTAGTGTCCGGAGTCCTGGCAAAAGAGCCGCACTACAGTAGCTGCACTAAGCTTAGCTAAGGTCATGTACCTGCTTAGTCGATACATGAACTGCGATCTGACTTCCTGTTCCAAATCTAGCTCGTTTCAAGATTTTCAGCTTGCACGGGTTTTGTATGTTTTCTTTTAACCCCTAAATACCCGAGGCACCAAATTTTAGTGTTGACAATAGTCAGTACTTTGAAGCTAAATAAAACCTGACCAAGCTGACATTTTTAGTAGTTTATGTTTTTGAAAAATTCTTTTTGAAGTCTAGTTTTAGCATCAAAAATCCAATTCTGAAAATGATTTATTACAATTTTTCTATTCAAGACTTTGGGCAAGGGTGCCCATTGCAATCTTGACTTTCGTTAGTGATGAAGGCTCTTGAAAATGAGCCTCAAATACACTAAATATTGGAGAAAAAATCACATTAGAAATTCATTACAAAAAAATGGTAGATTAGATTTTGAGAAGACATAAATTGAATGGGATTATGCACGTTAGGCCCTTTATCCTCATATTTTTTTGGTTACCAACTTTCTAGATTTAACCCCCAAAAAATTACAAAACGTCAAAATAACTTTTTTGAATTTTTTTCCTAAGAGATTATGTTCTTAACTATATGTGAAGCTTTGATTCATTCTATTTGGACTAGGGATGAGAAAGTTATGGAAAATCTTAGTTTTTCGGGCAATTTAAGCATCTTCTTGAAAAAAAACTTTTTGTTCAACTTTGAATGCTAATATCTTCCAATCCGTACGGTAAAATTTGATGAAAGTTTTACTACATGATCTCAGACAAGTTAAGTACAAGATCCTACGGTTAAATTCCAAAAAAAACAAAAAATTGGTTTCCTTAAATGAATACAACAGAAGTGGTAGTTTTGAGTGTTTTTTGGCAGAAAACACCCTCAGGGTTTTAGGGGTTAACATGAAAAAAGAAGATTGAAAGACTTCAAATCACTTTCGCAATTCTAACACCTTTATGATCAAACATTGTAATCTTTCATTTCATAAGTGATATTGTTGTATTTTCTTATCCTATGTAATCTCTAACATGTTTAGTTTGAATTTGTACAATTACAATTCAAAAAGAAAAATGGATATAACTTATCAAAATGCTAGCTTTTTTGTTCAATTTAGAGCAAATTCCTAGAAGCTCAAAAAAAACCTTGGGCATTTAGGGGTTAAGGTCATTGCAAGAAACACCTGTTGTTTTTGGCTCAAAATGGCTTATTTTAGTGTTTATTGTGATTTTTGGAATATTTTTTTTGTAAATGACATAAAATATGGATGACTTGTAAAGCATTGAAAATAATCATACTACTAAAATCATAACTCCCTCTGTAATATCACAAATGCTACCATTAATAATAGGGGCTCATGTTTGCTATGCTACGCATTCATTGTACCACATATTAGTAAAATTTTGATATATTTGAATAGAATGCATGATAATGATTTCAGTAAGTCTTTGAAATAATTAATTTTAATATTTTGTAAAAATATTTTCAATCATGCATACATAAAAATAATATTTTCACACAATGGTATATTACAGAAATAGAGTAGTAGTTTGCAATCACCTCTATAATATCACTTTTACAACTTTTACAATTTCAAAATTCTATTGCTACTACCAAATGATTTGAGAAATTTATTCAATTGAAGCGATTTTGGATTTCACAACAATTAAGTTGTTCATGAAGTTTTTGAAATTTACAAGTTTTTCTTTTCAATTCACCAAGTTTTGGGGTTGCCATTGTTTGTAATAATTGAATCAACTTTTGAATGCATTACAATAAATGTGTATCTTTTACAGTATTCACCATTGCATATATTTCATTCATCATTCAATAAATTTCTATTGTACATTTCAATATATGCTTACTTATAAACAAAATTATACAAAGATTTTAGTAATTTTTAATTGAAGATTCATTGAAATTTTTGTTCTGCATTTTATCTAATATATAAAAATTCTATTAAAATTCTAATGATGAATGTATAGCATAGCAAGCGCCAACCGCTAGTATGTCTCTAAAAATCTAGACCTTAAAAAATTTCTCTCCAAAAGTTATGCACAGAAAAAGCACAATAGAAAATATCAACTAAAGAAAATGGACACTTTGATGTTTTATTTTTATAAAATAGTAAAAATATTCAAATAAATAAAATAAAATAATCCATTTTTTCTAATTTGAAGATTTTCCTTCTCAACCATTTTCATCTTTGGAAAAAAAATTGTGTTGTCTACACTTGCATAAAGGTAGTTCACTTTGACATATGTGAAAGGTGGACAATTTATTATTTTAAATTCTTTATAGACTTACGTAACTTTAATTAAAGTCATTGTATCCCAATTTTGAGCTACAAATTCGCATTTTGGGATTCAAAATAGTTCTAAGCCCTCCTAAAATGTCCAATCAGGGGATATTTTAAAATAATAAAATATTATCTTAAATGCAAAATTATTCAATGTCTAAAACTACTCCATGTACTTTCATTTTAAATTTCATGTAAAACTAACGTAAGATGCAAAAGTTATGAGAAACCCCCCACCTATTTGACGCTAAGGGGACAAAAAACAAGACAAGTGTTCCTTGCAATCACCCTTTATTACAACAAAGGAACTCATCTTGCATGCTTTGAGTTTTGGATTTGGCAAGAAGATCCATCTAGACTTCATTATAACTAGAAAATGAAGTAAAAATAAAAATAATTTTCTAATTTTTCATTTCATAGGGTAGTCAAGGAATAATTTTTGTACATGTAGCATGTAGCCATTGGACATAAATCATTTTCAATCCTCTACATTGGAATATCCCATCTCCAAATTTGCTTTCTTCCTCTTCAATTCCTTTCTTCTTGCAACAAATCCTAAATTACATTAAAAATTTTAACTCCACAAAAAAATACAACAATGATTTAATGAGAGACTATAATTTACTCTTCATAGTCCTGCAAACACTGCTTTGGACATCCTACTATAGTACTATAGTACTAGAATCAAAGCACAATAAAACATGTAGCCAACACTTCCATCTTCAAAGTGCAAGTTTATAAAAAAAATGCAAGTTATCAATCATACCTCTTTGTGTTTTCATATGGAAGTGTCTCCTTTGAGGTACGTTTGTTTGTTAAGTATCAAATTACATGTCCATAGGAAATTCGACAAGAGTCTGGTTGACGTTCTGTTTTAAAATTGCAACTTCAATTGTGCACCTGCTTATTGAGAATTTTGTATAATGGAAAAAAATGTTTGATGGAACTTGCGTCAATTTAGATATTCAAGCTATGGTCCAAAAACTTTTGCTTATGAAGCCCTCAACCTGCACATGTTGACATGTTGTTGTCAATTTAACATTTATAGATAGGAAGAATAATTGAAGTAATTCCACTATTAACTTTTCAATCGGTTGTCATTAATTAACTTATCTCTAAGAATTTTTTTCAAAAATTGGTAGTATAAGTGATAGGTTGATGTAATTATACAAGTCATAGAGTTTGGATATCCAAACAAGAAGCATCATTTCAAGGTAATCATCAAGTGACTTTGCATCTATGTTAAGATAATTACAATCTGCCAAATTTCAAGCTCTTCATAAAGAATATCAAATTCAGCTTCAGAAATCATTAACAAGTTGTAATTTGACACTGCCGTACATTGTTGGACTTGATCTAAATAGTGTCACAGTTGTTGATTCATCACAAAGTTTAAACCTGCCATTTGACAATAGTTATCATGTGGTTATTGTTGTTTCATGGGTTTGTATACTAATTTATAATTTATCGCATCATTATGATGCATTACTTTCAGTTGCAAATAATGCATCGTAACAATGCAATAAATTGTACAGTAATGCATCATAATGGTGCAATAAATTGTACATTAATGTGCGAACCCATGAAACAACAATAACCATGTGATAACTATTGACAAACTGCAGGTTCTAAACTGTGATGTTGTCTTCTCCAACAACAACCTCACAATATGGTCGGGTTTCAATACAATTATTGTGGCCGGGTAGATGAAAAGCAAACACATGTACTAATAGCTTTTTCAAATCAAATTGTACGGCACCAAGGGTTATTTTTTTCTTTTCAAATCACACAGTTGTTGATTTTTTCAGAGAGGAGGGTATTGTTTTCTTTTTTAATCATGCGGCTGTTGATTTTAGAGAGAAAGGTGGGTTCAAAATGGGGGGCTTTTTTCTTCTCAGAAGATAGTGTGCTTGTGCTATATCCAAAATAAAATGAAAAAATGAAAAAAAAACTCTAATTTTTTAATCCCAAAACTTAAAAATTTTCACACCATAATGTGAACAATTACATTGTTGATATGAATAGAAAGCTTAATGCTTAGAGGTGTGCAAGGGCTTTGTTTTGTGGCATTTGAACATGCAATGTGACAATTATGGTTTTTTTTAATTAATAATTTAATAATTTAATTTTAAAAATCCAAAAATTTTACACCACTGTAGGTCCAAATGCCACAAAATTGGCACAAATAGAAAGCTCTATGCACAAAGGAGGCCAAGGGCTTTATTTTGTAGTGCTTGGGCATGTGATGTAAAAGTTATGATTTTTCCAAAATAAAAGATAATTTAATTAAATTTTTGAATCTATAAAAAATTTGAAACTTTGACTAGTGTGTCCTATACCATTTCCACAACCAATTTTTTTTTTTAAATTATATGATTTTTTAATTCATTAGAACTTTCAAATTCAATGATTTTAATTTACGCCTTAGTATGAGAGGTTTTGTTTTTACTATGAATAAAAGATTTTATGTACAAAGGAGTGCAAGGACTTTGTTTTGTGGTGTTTGGACATGCAATATAAAATTTATGGAGGGGTTTCAAAGAAAAGGTAATTTAATTCAACTTTTTAACTAAAAAATCCAAAACTTTTCACACCGTAGGTCCAAATGCCATGAAAGTTGTATGCACAAAATAATGCAAAGACTTTTGCAGCGCTTAGACATGCAATGTGAAAGTTGTGTGATTTTTCCAAAATAAAAGAGAATTTAAATCAATTTTGATTCATTAAAAAATTTGAAATTCAATAACTTTCACACCGTTTGTCCAAACACCTTGAAACAAATCCATGCACTCCTCCTTGCCAAGAGCTTTTGAGTAGTATCAATAACAGTTTGTTAGATATCAGCGTAGCAAACAAAACAAACACTCTATATTAAGGTATAGATAGAAGACAAAACAAACACTCTATATTAAGGTATAGATAGAAGACTAGTGTTGCCCTGTTCCATTGGCCCAATTTTCATCATGATCCATAATTTTGGATAATTTAAGATCCAACAATAACTAAAAAATCCATAACTTTCATACCAAAGGTTCAAATGCCATGAAACAAAGTTTGTGCCTCTCTTTACGCATAACAATACTATGAATGCAACCATGAAATGCATGGTTCTGTAGATTGCATCATAACAAACAAAACAAACAACCTAATTATTATATATATATATATATATATATATATATATATATATATATATATACATACATAATGAAATCCTTAATGTTTTCTTAGAAGACTTTACATTAGCCAATAATAGATATCTACCACTATTGGGCAGGTATTGTGTGTCTAAAATTAACATTTGAAAAAATATTGTTACATGCAATGTTCACATCAATTTTGTATGTTTCATTTGTCTAGATACCCACCCAAGAGTAATATCTACATTACTATGGCGATTTTGTGAAGGTTGAGAATAGTTTTACTTACCCCTAGAAATGATAACTTATGCCTTTGAATTTTTTATAAGTAACTTTGTGCTTTAGTGAAGATTAACCGTGAAAAGTCACAATGGACGTTATGTCCTTTAGATCACTTCTGATGAATTTTAGGAGGTACTTTAGGATGGAAAAATTAACCTCTAAAGAACTAAACATTTTTTTTGGCAACATAGCAATTTTAGGCACCTCACTACGAACAAAAAAATTCACTATATTTTTTGAATCTTTTTTGATGTGGAAACAAGGTTTATTGTGCCACTCCACCAAAAAAAATTACAATTAGATGTGCCCATGAGGAATTATTGTGTTGTTTCACCAAAAAAAATTACAATTAGATGTGCCCATGAGGAATTATTGTGTTGTTTCACCAAAAAAAATTACAATTAGATGTGCCTATGAAGAATTATGGAGGAAAATCTTTTTTTCCATAAACAAAGGGCAATAAGAGCAAGGTGTTTATATCTTGAGCAAAATTTGCATTGCAATGCCTGGAGGCGCTTGGGCAAGGCCTAAGATAGCCTCTTGCCCTAGGTTCCAACCGAGGTACTTATGACATTATTTTGGACTTGTAAATTTGTTACAATATAGAAGAAGGTGATGGCAATGAGGCAATTGGCCTATAGCTTTCTTTGGCCTAATAGAATGGTCATTCCTAACTGCTGCATTTATAAATAAAAAATTTTAAATGCCCAAAGAATCCCTTGAATCAATTACAAATTTTTCATTGTGCAAGCTACCATCCATAGAAATTTGATAGCAAAATGAAGCAATTGCATGACATTTGTGGAAATGGCAAGTGGAGAGGTCATTTTTATAATCAAATCCATTGTCTATCATGAATCCTCAAAGGATATGGGATAATTTGAAGATAAGAGCTTGGGCGCTCATTATCAAAACGATGGAATTGTGTTTAAAGTAGAATTTTAGACCTCGTTTTGGCATAGCAAAAAAAATTTACAAAAGAATTTGAATTAGAAAAATTTGGAAAGTCAAGCTAACTTTCATTTCCAAAAATATATTTGTAATTTTGAGCCTCCGAAAAAAGTTATGGACAAAATTTAGAGAAGATGTTTGAAAATGTCAAAGAAAATGTCCCTTCCAACCCCTCTCTGAAATTTGTCCTTTAACTTTTAATTGGAGACTTGAAATCTCAAATGGATTTTGGGATATGAAATTTAGCTTGATTTTCCATCTTTTCTTTATCCAAATTTTTTTGGAATTTTTTTTTTGTACTATGCTAAAATGAGGCCTAAAATTCTAATTTCAACACAATTCCTATTTTTCACATAACTATGAGTGGTTGAGCTCCTACTAACTATAATTTACAAATTCCACATAGGTTGTTTTACTTCATACCACCCTACTTGTATAAAGATCTTCTCTTTTCATTGTTGTGCATACCAAAATAAATTGATTTAGAAGCAATGGAAGATATTGCCAAATATTTTGATTTCTTTGAAGTTTAATGCCAAATGTTCTAAAATTATACTTCATGGGGCTAAAAACATCTTTAAAATCAAAGAATGTGATCTAGTGTCAGTGATTCAAGATGAGTTGGGCTTTGCTAACCCTGACCCAAACTCCTCTCATGCCATGCCCAATTGCCCTTTCCTCAGCTTGGATAGCGATTGATCAAGCTTGCCAAAGTTTGATATTTTAGGCAATTTTTTTTCCTCTTCTAGGTCTAGCTAAAACTTAGAACTCCACCATTTACATTTTGAAGAATTCATGGTATGTGCAAGCCATAAATTGTTGAGAAAAGTGTTTTGTGTGAAACTTTTCTTGAAGATGGTTCCGTATAGTATTTTTTTGGTGCATGTTCTTCAATTTGAAATGTTATGAATTTTCGACTTTAATCACTATAATCTCACAATCTATGCTGTAAAAAACTCCCATTTTTTTACCACAATTTAATGAAGTAGTCTTCTACTAGATCTTATAGTAAATGCAACAAGATTTTGTTTGTCATTTTTAAAGGGCCTTTACCATTAGAACCACCCATTTAGAGTTTTTTTTTTGTGAAACCTAGTCATTTAACTTTAGAGGTTAATTATTCGTCCTAAATTTGGAGAAAAGAATATTGAATTATTGACTTTTCAAAAAAAATGCTTATCCTTGGATCACCTTTGTAATATATTTGGGCCACTTCTTGTGAATTTTAGCCAAAAAAAGATATTTATTGAATTTGAATCCAATTAATGAAATGAAATTTAGTAAATGTAGTTTCTACTCCAATTGGAAAATTTAGAAAGTTTGATATTTTATTGCAATTTTAACTTTAGATCTATGACTATGGTTTCACTACAAGAAAATGGAGGTATAAATGACTTGTCCACAATGACTGTACCGACAACAATGACTGCAAAATAGTCATTTTGCAGTCATTTTGCAGTCATTGTTGTCGGTGTAGTCATCGTGGACAAGTCATTTATATCCCCATTTTCTTGTAGTGTTTGTTGATTTTCTAATTTTTGATTGGCATAGTAACTTTGGTTTTTAACACGGTGTTATACACTATAATATATACCTATGGAGAAATTTTCAAATATTTTGAGCATATTTTGTACGAGAACGGAGCCCGTTGCAATGCAACGTGGTGAATAAAATTAAAAATGACTCCGAAGGGCGTTCCCGAGCAACCGAAGCTCTGCAATGTCCTTAGGGTTAAGCTCTGCGATGGAAGCGATGGAAGCAGTCACGCACGCACACGCACTGACACGCACAGACACAGGGGCGATGAAAAAAGGATGAAAATTTGGGATAGAAAAAATGGGATACGCACAGACACAGGGGCAATGAAAAAGGGATGAAAATTTGGGATAGAAAAAATGGGATGAAAACGTGACCATCTTCGTGACAGAGGGTCGTGACAAATAGCGTGACAGTCTGTACTTAATATAATAGATTTGATGAAAAAAAAATTCACTTTATCTTTATAGAATTAATGATAGTTTCAAATTTTCACAAAAGAAATTTGAAATTTTTATGACTCACAGAAGACATGTGATTTCATCTTTGAAAAAATAAACACAGAAAAGTTCATTCATATGTAGTTGCAAAATGGCAATCTCATGACCACAATTGAAAAAACAAATTTATAAGTCAAATTTTTCTACAATTTCTCGATTAGTCTTATTAAAGGAATTGTACCTCAAAATTAGACAATTGTTTAAAATCCATTTGATTCCCGTACTTCAAAGGAAGTTTTGGTGAAAAATAATTCTATAAAAAATAGATGAAATTAAAAACATCAATAATACTTCTATAGAAATAAAGATTCTCACAGGATTATTTCTGATTTTAGTATTGGATTGGGATGTGTTGATCTTACCCTTCACTTATAATAATGATAACTCAAGTATTTTGGAAAGGAAGTTTTGACAAATTCTATGCAAAATTAGAATCTATAGATTGCTTTCTAGTACACATGCAATTAGAGAAGGAATCCGAGGAAGAAAAATGCGCCTGAAATGATGAACTATCGTAGATAAGATGCAATTGGGTTTAGTGTTTATAATAGGTATGCATTCAAGGCTTCGGGTGAGGCTTTCTAGTGCCAGATTGCACTAGAAAAAATAATTTGGCTTAAAAATGGCAAAAAATTGTGAATTTTTCGCCCAAAAACTTTAAATTAACAAAAAAACTTAAATGAAACCACCAATTTGTGGATGAAAATAGAATTAGAGACATGTGATATGTTGGAATGTGATATTTTCTATCCAATATTTGTATAAATGTTGAAATTTGGAGCACCATTGCAACATTTTAGATCGCCACTTTGGCACTTCATAAAAAATGAAAAAAACACTTTGATATGCATACACCTTAGGCTAAAATAGAATTCGTTTGAATTAATATTTGCAACCAATTTCTTTGAACCATCACTGGTTGGGTAATGAAATGAATCAAGTACACTTTCTCAATGATTTCGTTGTATGAATCCAAGCTCCTACCCTAGAAAATATTAATGAAAGGAAGACCTATAAAAATGGCAATCAAAGTTGAGATAAACCCATACTTTAAGTGGTTCCAGAAAGTGAGGTTGTAACTTGCTAAAGGATCAGTTCTGGCTTTTTCACAAACTATGATGTTGGCTGCAGAGCCCACTAGTGTCAAATTCCCAGCAACTGTGCTCACCCACGCCAATAGCAACCATGCTCTATCTGGGTTGGCTCCACTTGTGGCTACTGCCGACGCCCACACCCGGGGACCTAGCAACAAAACTAGGAATCAAAAAAATACCAAGTAGATCAAAATCAAACCCTTTGTATCAGCACCATTATAATTAAGGTCTAAAGATTGTTGGCTCTACACCTCCTCATTCTTCAAGTAAAGTCAAATTCATTCTTACAATCAACATTGGCAAATAACTCTATTTTGAACAATTTGAGCAGAATTTGAAGCTTTACATTTCTCCAAGTTTCATTTTCACCATGATCATATGCTTAAGAAATTTGTGAAAGCAACGAAGAATCCAAATGTAATGGAATCAAAAAAATAGGGGTAGGTTGGTCTGTTGGTAGGATAAATTACAACTCTAGTGAAACCTGCATGACATCCGGGATGACATCAACCACATGTGGTCAATGGGGCACTCAAGGGCTTAATTGATTCAAATTTAGAGACTATGGTAGACTACCCCATTTGAGACTAAATGGGAGCAAGCCCATTGTGGACTAAATTGTGTCAATGGTGTACATTCAAGTTTTGAAATTACCCTTTGTGTATAAATTTGAATCAGTTAAGGGATTATTTGTAACCGGAGACACACATAGCAATTAAAGGTCATCAGCCAAGACTCAGTACCTGTTGGAACATTCGATGCCACATTGGAAAGAAAAGTGACCACCAGCGAGAGGACGACCATGCCTCCTTTGGTGTCGATTCGAGAATACGGCTCCACCGCTACCCAGAAGTGTGCTGGAGCTCCGGTGCTGTTGAAGCCTTCCACCGTAATGAACATTCCAGAGAAGAAAACGAGAATGGAATACGAGACCTGCAAAAGGCGAATCCGGAACAGATTAAGTTACCCAAGAACTCAATAAATCCATCACCCACACCCACACCCACACCTGGCTTTGACATTTGACTTCAAACACACTTGTGCTCACGAACTTGAAAAAAATGACTGCCGAAATTGTGATTAAGAATGTGCTAATTTTAACTCAAATCCGCCATTTCTTTAGCGAATATATGCAACAGATATGAAGTCCATTGTGGAGACGCTCCATGAATCACAGACTATGGGTATTATGTGAAAGTCGAGAGCTCAGAATGGCGAGATCACTTTCACGTTACTTGACATAACCGCAACTATCGATGTACAATAACTAGCACAAAACCCCTAGTTGGTCGGAAAGAAAACAACATAAAAAATTATCCCTCGATTGGTTCCAACAATATCCAAATGTTGAATTCTCTTTCAATTCATGTTCCAACAAGTCCGTAGCCTTATCAGGTTCGGTTCATTTAAATCTTCACAGGTCTCTGTCAGATTCTATTTGTGAGGGCCATTCGATTTCACTTCTCCAAAGAACGAAGCACCGTCGGACACATGCGCAAAACCGTACCAAATAACCAAATTGCGATGCAACTGAACCCCTTCAAGACCAAGAGGGCGAAGTTTTGGTCTCCTGTTTTTCTGCAATTTTGAGTTAGCTAATATGGGGACTTCTTTCTGACTAACAATGCTGTTGATATTGTATTCGGCGCACCTCAGTAACACTCTCCACGATATGATCAGCCAAATTGACCACTTCCAAACCATGAATCCCCTTTAAATTGTTCACTCTTCTCAAATTGCAAGACTTCACCCGTGATTCTGATGAGCTCGAAAACTGAGTACCTACCTTGTCCAGAGTTTCCGTGGCATCTGAGAAATCGACCACAGTGAGCATCATGGCCGCTGTAATCGCAGTCCAAGGCAGCCCCACGCCCGCTTCAAACGTATGCATGGTTGCCCCCAGAATCCAAATCCCAACCATCACCAGAAACAACACCAGTTTCCAAATGCTCTGCTTGTGTTTCTGCAAATACGGCGCCCACCAGCATTTGGTCAACCCTAAGTCTTCCTCACCACGAGTCTCCACATTAAAACTGCAGGAGGGTTTCAGGAGCGCTCTTGTTCCTTCCGATTCTTCATCATCTTCCTCAGATCCAACAATGAACCTCTGTTTTCCAGGAGCGAAAGCTTCATCATCACCATCCGCAATATCCTCCTCCACGGCTTCAAGGTGGAGAGTCCGTCCGTAGATGAGAAGCAATCCGAGAATGTTGGAAGCCAAGCCCACGACTACAGCAGGCAGCACCCCGGCAACAAACTGCCAGAAACCGAGTCCGCCTTGCACTGCGATGACGAGGTTCTGCGGGTTCCCAATGGGCGTGGCGGCCGAGCCGATGTTGGCGCTGCACGCGAGCGCGAGGAGGAACGGCTTGGGGCTCAACCGCTTTTCCTTGCAGAGCTTGAGGACGAATCCCGTCAAGACGACGCACGTGCTGTCGTTGGTGAAGAGTGCGCTGGCGAGCGCGGACAGCACGCAGATGCGGATGAGGAGGTCTTTTCCGCCTTGCGATTTCCAGGAAAGGAGGTGCGAGAGGGAGTCGAAGGCGTGGGCGCGTTCCAGGTAGACGCTGAGGACCATGGTGGCGAACAGCAAGCCCAGGATGGAGAGGTCCACGGCAGCGAAAGCGGCGTCCGAGGAGATGACGCCCAAGAGGACCATCAGAGAGGCGCCGAGGAGAGAGCCTGCCGTGCGGCCGATGGGGAGGAGAGGGAAGGAGGGGAAGACGGCCAGGAGCCACCAGATGGCGAAGACGAGGCTGCCCTTCACCAGCTTGGCGTTCACGGACCATGGCGCCATGGCGGCCCTGAATTCGAACCTGAGTTTTATTGGGAGTAAAATCTCGTGGACTACAATCGAGGACTACACTCGAACATAGGCTTCGAACTTCATATATTGAGAATTGATCAAATTGCAAATCGTGAATTGATAAATTTGGTCAAAGGTTCCAAAGCTGAAGGTGCTGCAATTGATCCTCTTCAACTTGAGCACCTCCGTCGTCGCTGCATAACAACAGCAACGCGTTGTGTCGATGCTCCAGGCCATCACCTGGAGTGCTTCATTACAAGGAAACCTTTACTCTCCTACAGCGAAGTTGCGTGAGAGCCTGAATGATGTGCAGTTTCCTGATTTTCGAAAACAGGAACTCGTTAGAAAACAACAGGAGATGCCAGACCTCCCGATTCTTGCTCCGCAGTTTGTAGGTTTGGGCACAACGAGATTTTTCTTTCCCTCAAAATACTAGCCCCTCAGAGAAATTTGGAAAGCAGTTGACTCTCAGGTCGCCTTCTTCTGCAGGCCAGCTCTGATACCCACAAAACCTATCTACCTTTGCAAGAACATCAGATATAAGCCTAAGGGTCGTTCAAAAGTTTACCGACAAAAAATGACTACTTAGAGTTACGTCTCCAAAAGCAGAGTCCCTAAATGGTACGGTGATCCAGTTGATCGTAACAAAATGGAATATTGAGGCCACGCACAAGGAATGCATAAATCGGGAGCTAGAACGAATTAAGTCAAAGTTGAGTACGCAAGGGCGCCCTAACGAAACTAAGTTCGTTCATGAAAACCCACTGACAGCTAGCAAACCGTCGGGAGGGTCTAGCTAGATCGATCGGATTCATCGACGTTATAAACAGCAAAAAAATCAACAATGAGCAACGCCGTGAACAGCAACTTTCTACTCCCGAAATCAAACCATGAAAGCACAGAAGATGGAGAGATTCACTCACGAATTGAAACTAGAAGGGGCGGAAGCTGCTGGTGCTGAGGTCGATGGGTAGGCGGGGATATCCCGCTCGTGTTTTTACATCGTGACTGCCGAGAAGTTAACCTTGCAACTTCCTCGGGAGAGACCTACTAGACTCCACCCGGGCGCCGCAAGTTTGTGTGTCAGCCACAAAGCACAACATTACCATAAGTTATCTAGGAGACTCTCTTTCAATTCTCCACCTAACTTGCCGCCTAAGATCGCCCCAAAGTAGGTTCGAATATCAGGTTACAATCTACGTATTGGTACGTACAGTACGACGCATGATTCACGTTCCACAGTGCAAGCCAGGCCGCCAGGTCCCCTTCATGGACTTGGAAACGGAGGGATATCATTATTGTTTACGGAGAAACGTGTTCCGACTTCAGACTGATGTTTGACACTTTTGACTGAAGAAAGCAATCACGAATGGGGTCCTTCAGGATTCGTTTACTGTACACCGACAGTGCGAGACGCACCCTGCAATTTCCGTTGACGCGCTGGAGGTCCTGAAATTGTACGAGCCTGCGCTTTCCATTGTCGCTGGAGCTCCGGCCAAACCTCCAGTCCCCCTCCAGCCTCAGGTCCTTGTTTTTCTTTTTCTTTTTTTTGAAACTTACGACCCCGTTTCTTCGAGGGCCGCAGTTAGGACATACCTGACACTGCCATGGCAATCCATGGACCTAATCCTTGTAACAAACAAGTGGAGGGACAAACCCCCTCCTCGTGCGCAGGTCCTTGTTTTTTGCCTTTGCAAAGCTGGAGGGCCTGGATGGATGGCCAGAGGGACTTAAATTCGGGAAACAGGCAAAAATCTTATTGTAGTTCCATCAAATTAGTCGTTGTGTCGCTCAAATTTGGGAGCTTTGCTAGGGAATCCGGAACTTGCTCTCCTCTAGAGCTTGCCCAATGGAAACAAGCTAGGATACTTGAAGTGTCTAGCCATCCTCCAATCCTTAGAGCTCCAAATCGTTGATAGAAACTAGCTCTAAGAGAAGGACTTGTGTAAGTTTGCTCATATGTCCATCAAAACATCTTCATCCATAAAATTATCCAAATTTCTTAAACTTCATCCAAAAGGACCAAAATTGGAAAAACCTTGAATTTTGTTTAGGTATTTTTGGTAATTTCATCCATTTAAAAAAATTCTAGTGCAAGGGAGTTAGTTCAAAAATCAATTAAGATTTTAGTAAAAAATTTCCACTAAGAAATTCACTATGTTGATGAGGCTTTCATTTTGGAAATTTTAGTATTAAAATTAAGAATTAAAAATTAAATGTTCTACTACAACAACAATTTGATCACTTCTACAAGATTTGTAAGATAACTACACCTAATTCCATCCCAATAAGCAAATAAGTGAGCAATGTATCTATTATTAAATAGCTTAATTTTTTATTGGATCTTGCTAGAAATCACAAGAATATTTTAGATTCTTCTTTTATATAATTTTTAGACACCACGTAGATAAACTATGAATTTTCAAAGTGTTGAAAGTAGAGGCATCCAAAAGTGCCCTTATATTGTCATGAAAAGAGGTATTACATTTTAGATAAGAATTTGTAGGGATTAATTTAGAAAGAGGTCACAATTAGGTGTGTTTACCTTATGAGTATTTCCATTGAATAATAGATTTTTTTGAAGTAAAATTTGAAAACACAACAAAATATAACATTTTTTAACAACATTTGGAAGCTTTTTGAACTTCACAATGTGGTAATTATCCTACATATTCTAGATTCAATTGGATATATTACATATTTCCATTTACTTACTCTAGTTCTTGTCTCTCTTTTGAATATGATTAGTTTTTCTTACAATTCAATTGTTTTTTTATCCTACAATATCAGAATTCAACAAATTCTTTTCATTTTTACAAGTTCACAATATTTTAAAAGTCAGCCACATTAGTAGTAATCAATACTCATTACCAAAAAGATACAATTGCATCTTTTTGGTACATAGGTACATAGTGACAGATTGTTCATTTCTCAGAAAACCAGATCTGAAAACATAAGTGGGGTACATGTGTCATTCAGCCATTGGTTATTAAGCTTTTACAAAAAAATTGAAAGGGGTACACATATAATTTCTCAGTTGGTTGTTAATCTTTCACATCCAAAAATTTGAGCATATTTCCTAGTGAAATGAATTCATGAATTGTACTTGAAATCCTACTCCAACCCTATATTTGTATTCATGTAGAACCTATGAACCTGCAATCGATATGGGGTATATTTGTATCAATCCATATAAATATGTATATATTCTATATGTATTTTGTATTTTGAATGTTATAGCCGTATCCATGTCTATATTCTATAATTCAAATTCTGCATCATATCCATATTCTATATTTGTATTTGACGGTCAAGATTGTATTTGACAAACATCAATGGCTTCAATTTGTTTAAGAAATTGATGGCATTTGAATGGGTCCTTATTTCCTCCGACAAAAATCCAATGACGTTGATTGATTTCCAAAAAAAACAAATCAACACAACTTGGTTGATTGATTTCCAAAAAAAAGCTTGTAAGAAAAGGACTATTTTCCTCTTTTGTTAAGAGCTTGGATAGACATAATTTGAAGAAGGAAGTTTGTACATCTAGTGTGTAAGTTTCAATCAATTTTCAAATACACTTTTCTTACCTATTTAGTGTAGATTATGACATTTGGTGGGTTTCATACTTGTTTTTGAGGTAGAAGAGTGTGTGAATCATATCTAGTTGTTAGGGTCAATATTACTTGTTGAATAATTAATTAAAGTTTAGAAGAGTGTTTCAATAGATATTTGCAAATAGATTTGTTGTTTTTTCACACAATTTGAAATAATAATAAAAATAATATCCTTGAATTTCTAGTATCTTCTTTAGAAATATTTTTTGCCAATCCTAAATTATAACTAACAAATACGATAGTGTTGTCATCAAGAGATTCAAGACATTAGATTCAAATTAGATAAATCTGAAAAGATTAGTGCAGAACAAAATCACTTGAAATCCTACAATTATTAAATAAGATTATGTCACGCATTACCTCATTATAGACTCAATAACATAAGAAAAAACAAGATGAATTTTTACAAAGAAGTGAACTCCTAAAGGTTTTTGACTATGTTTTCATTAAAAACGCTCCAAAACTGTCATTTCTAGGACAACTATCAAATTCTAGGAAAAAAACATTTTTGGACATATGTAAGTGTAGGATCTTTTAGTGCACTGGTTTGAAAAAATGTGGAAAAAATCTCAGAAATTTCCGCTGTGTAAGGTAAACCTGCCTATGACAGGCAGAATGACTAATTTGTTGTATTGCCATTAGCAAAAATAATCAAATTTTTTTCCATACAAAGACACATGTGAGAAATGAAGAAAGCAACTGGAATTTTATTTTTTGGAAAAAATATGAATTTTTTGTGAATTTTTGAAGTGTACTGTCCAGTAAGCCCAAAAGAGTCTGTAGACTACCCCAAATCAGCAGAAAATTGTTTCCATGATGGTCATCTTCTCACCTAAAACAGTCATAACATTTTCTAAGATGGCTACAAGACTTTCTAACATGGACATGACATGAAGAAATAAAAAAACTACTTTTTACTACCAGTTTTAGACTAGATTGGTGTAAGTGTTCATAACAGTTACTAATAACTTCATAACCATATCCCAAGGCTTTTATAACAACTACAAATCAACCTTATGTAGTCTTCATCCCATTTTTAGGAAAAAGTTTCTCATAGATTGATAAAATACTGTAATGGGGGGGGTCAATAGGTGCCTGTCATGGGTGGTTTGCCTGTCATAGGCAGGTTTACCTTAGATTGCAAGATATTAGTGTTTGAAAGTACAAAAGTACTTTTTTAATCCCTACAAAAATCCGGGCAGCTCCACTTCAGAAGGCCACATTTGTATGAAAAAATGTCCAAAATGGTTGTAACTCTTTGGATTCATTCTTCAATTCAAGTTGGCTACATGCTTAAAAATTTTCAAATAGTTTGGAATTTTACAACACGTAGGAAAAAAATAGTACGTAGAAAGAAGTAGAGAATGATTCAAAGTACTAAATTGCTAATAATTTATTTATGGAATTGAAAAATGTCAATCCCAATGGTTGTAATGTTGAATTAAACAATCTACACCCAATGTTTTTATTCATTTTCAAAAATATTAAATATTGAATTAAATAAAGGACTTCAAAGTTTAATTAGAGTAGACATCCCATAACTTTCCACAAACTATCCACAAACTAAAACTCCCATAACATTCATCTCATTAATCAAAATGAAACGATTCAAAGATTTTTAAGTATGTATAAATCTAAAAAGATAATTTCAAATTTTTATTATAAAAAAAATGATTTTTGAAGAAGTTTTTTTGTTGCCCCGGCTGTCCGTCGAGCAATGAAAACTACATATCATACAATAACTTTTGAACCATGTAGTCAAAAGTTATGAAAGTTGATGGGCCTTAAAGCTACTCCTTGGAAAAATGTTGTGTGAAAATTTCAACCAAAAAAAATAAAAACTCCATTCCTAAGTATCTGCCGAAAATTGCTATGTTGCCAAAAAATGCAGTTTGGTCCTTTAGGGGTTAAGGTCCCAAAAGGTTGTGTCACTATGCAATGGCCATTTTTTGGCAAACTCTTAAAAGATCTTATCATGTGTGGAGAATGTGAATAATGTATTGCCATGCATATAAATTCAATGCTAAAATATTGTATCAAAACTTAGATGGTGATTCACCTTCAATAGTTTTTGTTTGGCTTGTTATCATTATCTTTTTATAAAGACTTATAAATCTATAAGTGTTACTAGTGTGTTTCTTTCATTTGCAGATCTTTTCTTCCTTTGCAAGAGGATTCTAAAGCCACAAAATAAATCTTATGGATTTAAGGTCCTAAAATTTATGCAAGGGTTCAAACCACTTCAAGATCTCATCCCATCTATATTTACTAATCCCAACTACTTGCAAAAAAATAAACAAATCTATATTATAATAATTATGTAAACAATTTTGTGGTTTTATGTCAAAGTCTATATTTTTTAAAAGAGTTTGTGTAAATGTCACATTAGTTGGATTCTTGTATGTTAGTTATAAATTCTTAAATTTTTATTTATATCGTGGCAATAATTAGAGAAAACAAACATAGCAAAACTAGCCAATCTCAACCAATTTGGCAATGATGATTCTTTTGGAAGGATAGGCTTAAGCTTGAGTACCTCGCTATACCTTGTAATCCATGTATACATGCATCATAACTTTTTATTTTGGAGACTATTCAGCTATTATTTTACAATAGATATGCCCCTATTTTTTCTACTTCTTCTTTTTGCCCTTTTTCTTACACCTTGTCGTAATTAAAATTGAAATTTGAGGCATGCAAATATGTCTCTATTGTAATTAAAAAATGCATAAGCAATTGTAGAGTTTATTAGTACAACATGTATGCTCTAAGTTTCTAACTGTTGATGTATACAACCTACATAACAAACACATATATAGACATTATGTGTCAAACAATTCATACAAATGAATTATACATGTATATTAGGAAAAAAATCCACAAAAATTGAAAACCATACAAGTAGTATTATATTGGCTAAGCCTAAATTATGCAACTTGTCCTTAAAAACCACCCGCCACAAATCTAAGTTTAAGCCATCAAACAGATAACAACTCAAAATGAGATGTTGTTTATTAATTTGTCTATTTGTAGATGGAAAATGGAAGCTCCTCATGCAAGTTTTTCTCCACCCTTTTAGACTATTCCTTGTGTAGATTTACAATTATGTACAATAGATCATTATTATTATTGTATAATAGTTGTAATATAATACACTTCAAAAAAGTGATGCTAAAATAACTTGAATATTTTTTAGCTCCAACATTTAAAATGTACCCTATAGTAGGTTTCACGTTGTTTCTAAAGTAGCTACTAATGAAATACCTAAGGCTTAAGAATGCTACTACAAGGATGTGTGTCATTTTTCAAAATTTTAAAATTTACTAAACAAATTCATCAAAATATATTTTATATTATAATATAATATAAGTATTAATATTGTTTCCTCTTTATAAATCACATTTCCTCTAAAATATTGTATATTACATGTACTCCGGAAGACCATGAGTTCTTGGATTGTGGGGAACGTGAAAACAATACCAACTTAGCAGTCTGATGTGGTCAGGAGACTACATTGTCAGATAATCATATTTAAATAAAATTTAAATATATATTTTTTAAATTTTTTTTTAATATCATTAATAAGATGCCAACTTTGCAATGCTTTACAACAAATGAAACAACCCTTAAAGCGGTCTTTCAGACTCCTCCAATCTGTCCTAATGCATAGCATATGTAAATGTATAATCAACTCCAAAATACTCATATTATTTGCTAACTCCTACAAATAATACAAGAGTTATTGTCCCACAATCCATCTCTCTTAAGTCCTTAAAGGCTTGAACTTGACATATTCCGAGCTCATTTTTCACTTTCTTGGCATAACTCAAACTCTAAAAAAGAATTACTCAAAAAATTGTGATTTTCAAAATTTAATGTATGCAAAAAAACCAAAATCATTGCCTTATAGTGATTTCAATTAGCATCAAAACTGCCAAGAATTAGAATTTGCATCACATGCATTACATTTAGCAACCGTATGTGTTCCCTCTATACCGTCAAAAACTTATATTGTCATCGATACAACCAATTTTACATAAGTACAACACAAAACTTTCATTTATATCATTCAATACGTTGTAAACACACAAGTACTCTTGAAGAGATCTTGTCCTTGTTGCACAAGCTTGTTTTGTGAGTAGTATCAGTGTATTCAAGCTTCCTCTCATTTGTTGTAGATGTAATTTCACTTTGAGAATGGTGTCACTTCTCATTGTGCACTCTACACACTCTACACAGTGAGAACGTGGAGTTGCCCAGAAGGAGTGAGCATAGTTTTAAAATCCAAAACTCTTTACATTCCCATTGGCAAAAAGTCATATAATCCAAAAACTTCTAAGCTTGTTGTTGATGAGAACTGACATATTTGCTTCTAGTGATTTTTTCTATTCAAAACTTTCTCCGCTTTTATTCATAGTCAATGACAATTTACTTCAGAAGTAATGTTGAATTTATCATTTGTAGAGGTTCTTCTAGAATCAAAATCATATTTTAGGTGGTGAATAAAAGGTTTAACTCTCCAGTTCAACTAAAAATTGTATAGTATTGGAGGTTTAGAAATTCAGTAATTCATATTCAACCAAAAATTGTACAATATTAGAATCTGGAAAACTCATATTCATTAGAAATTGTACAATAGGTATCAAAGTGGCAAAGTTATTAAGCACAATATATGTCAAAATAGGTAACTTCAACCAAGTTTTTGGAGCCATCCTAACGTTATTCAATGACTGCAACAAAGAATTTGTTTAATATGAAATGCTTGGGGCAAATGCTCTTGCATTCATTTGCAAACCAATTTTGGGACTCCAACAAAATAAAATAGATGGAAAAAAAATACCTTTTGTGGAAATTCTAACTTGTAGTTGACCAGTCATGGTTTTTTCAATCCATGACAAGAACCTAATTTACAAATTACTAGAACTTCTCAATTTGTCACAAGCTATCTTCTTAAAAGTCATGCTCTTTTTTTCCAAATCTTTGTTAATTCAGGTTGAAATCCCCCTTAATGGCATTGTCTCCTCCCAAATTAGAATTTTGTCCAAAAAATTGAAAAATTGCAACTAATATTGGCAAGACAAATTAAGTAAAGGTCCTCAATCCTCGCATTAGCACAATCCACAAATGAGACAATGCATAAAACAACATAGATGAACCACAGTTCAAAGATGCAAATCATTTTCAAACAATAACAAACAATATAACTCTTGCATACCAAGATACATATCAATATGAATTCATAGGTTTGTAGAAAGATGGAAAGACTTCCATTACAAAAAATATGAGGCCTCCGGAAGGCCGTTAAGCCTGGACCCCGTAGTGACTACGGAGTTCTTTTTCAAAAAAAAAAATTCAGAAACTGAAATTCTGACGTGTTCGAAGTTCCACGCCAGCGCAGACGTCAGCGCCACATCAGCATGACGTCACTTTTCAATTTTTTTTTTCGGGAAAAAAAAAAAAAAAAAAAAGTTATTTTTTTTCAAAAAAAAGAAGATTTTTTTTTTTTTTTTTTTTCCGTAATATCACCCGCGGGTCCCGAAAATCAGCACTCACGGCCTTGTTGAGGCCTCATATTTTTTGTAATGCTTTGCAACGTTATAAGTCTAGTCATGCATTCAATGGCCATTAGGTCGATTTGCTTTTGAAGGAAAGATTCAATTTTCAAGCTTGGGATTGAATAGTTGTTGACTCAAAGCTATTTTAGAAGAAAAAGATTCAAAGACCCTTGAGTGCTTAAGACAATAAATATTTTGCAATGACCCTCTATTCATAGCAAACAATTGTCTCTTCACATATGTAGATACAGCCCCTACTTGTAAATGTTATCTTTTTTAATCTATTTCTCGATTTTCTCCTACCTTAGCTTGCATTGTGCACAAATTGAATTGTTGCAATGCAACACATAATTAGCGCTGCCACATATATAGAGAGAAGATTTAGCATTTGCTAATTTAGCTAGTTGTCTTTGTTAACTTGGTGCACAGCTAGCTCAGAAAATATGTTTTCCATTCGTAAAACAAATAACATAGATCAAATTTCACAAAATTAACCCAAAAGCAACACCGGCGCCAATTTGTGGCGTTCGGACAACAATTTTCTGCAGTAGATGAAAAAATAAAATGTTTTTTCATCTAGATTTTCGTCCACAAATGGGGAGCCGACTTAGGAACAGTGAGGAGTCAGTGGCGCAAGAATCTGAGACGTTTGTTTGAAGTTAATTTTGCTCAGTTCAATAAAAACGGTATGGAAAGAGTCGGACTTCCGGGCACAGCAACTGACCTAGTTCACTGTGCGAGCGAGGTAGAAAAATTTGTCAACAAGAATGACTAAGACCGCGAGGCAAAATTTCAAGAGAATATTTAGGGTTTTAGACCCGTTTCAAAAGAATATTCAGGGTTTTAGGCTCGACCTCAGCACGTGGCAACTGCTGCATCGACGTCAGTGAAAGAGGGGCAAGGGCAGCTCTGCGGGCACGAGAGAATTCGGGGTCAGGTGAAGCTTTCTTCGCTGCCCCTACAGTGCGGCCAGGGACTTGGCCTGGGGACCGAGCTACCCGCCTCAGGAATGCAGGAATTACGTGGTTCATGACCACGGAGAAGCCGATCATGTCCTCCTTTTATTTCCTTTCAGTGAATTGAGTTGCCCTTTACGTCGCTCGTCATCAAGCATTCTAGGGAGGATGCAAAATGATCGATTGAAGTGCGTTTCGGTTTGTGAGTGTCACTGTTCATTTTTTTTAAAGTTGCTTCGGCAAATGATTTGCAAACTCTGTTTTCTCCAGATTCCACTGCAATTTCTCGTGTTCCACCCATGTGCGCTCTGCATTGCTAAAGGCCTTGCTAAATTCATCATCATAAATTTCGTGCTCATCCGAGTCTGATTTTTTTGCCATCTCTTATGCACCTGCCCAAGTTTGGAATAACTGACATCTCACCTTCAATCACACCACCAATTCATAGTAGTTCCTGTAATTTCTTACTTCAGATGCTTTTCGAAAGGCTAACTAAGCTAATCTTGAAACCCCACTGACATTCTTTCTTCGTTTCAATCACTGATGTTGCAAATTCGACCTGTCCATGAACGCACGGTTTTAGGCCTATTTGCGGGATTCCTTCCACGGCCATGAGTCCGGCATTACAGGGTTAAAGAGTGTTTGGTTGTGCTAGTTGTAGTTGAACATGCTTGTCATAGAAGATCCAAATCAAACACTACAAACTATTGAAATTGAGTACATCATTGCATTCTTCTACATGTATCCATATCCTCACTGGTCACTAGTAGTGTATACTTGAACTAGAACTTATAGTTTCATTTGATGGAAGGTCCGGAAAAGATCTTCCAAGTAGACATAGAGTTTTGTAAATTCAAAAAAATAAATTTTGACATCATGCTAATTTCAAATGTCATGAATACAAATGATTTCACCATACTTTTTACATTTCAAAAATATTAAATAATGATTACAAATGATTTCACCATACTTTAATATTGGTGCTCAACGAAGATGTGAGAGCAAATGCAAAAAATCACACTATAAACTATAAATGCGTTTTTTGGAAAATAATCAAAAGCTATCAATCTATCATTGTATTTTTGGTATAACATCAAGTAAATCCTATGGATCTTCCAAATTAAAGTTTCAAAGAAATAAATTAGATACAACATTACAACATACTAATGTAAATTAATTCATCTTACCTTAATGATATTTAAAATCAAATTGTTCTTAAACATTAACCTTTTAGGTTTAAAGAAAAAAATGAGCTCAATATTATATATGTTTTGTTTTTTGTGGCACATATTACAACACAATAAACAATAACTCTAGTATTGCAAGGTTAAAGCTAGCACAAAATTAAAAATATCTTTGTGTGTAGCTAAATTAGTTGTTTTTACTCTTATCAACTATCAACCACATATGACTTGCAACAAAAGCTATCAAGCTTACTAAACTTAATTTTTCAAATTACAAATTTTATTTTATTTTATAGAAATTTAAATTTATGTATTTAGTAATGAATTCAGTAAAATGGTTGATTTGGATTTAATAATAATAATAATAATAAATAATAATAATAATTTTGTAGTGTAACTAAAAGCAAAAGTATTAATTAATAATCATGATTTTGAATTTTAAGAATTTTTTCTGTCTGGCAATCAAGAACAATGTTCTTAAATGATTTTATACATGCTACTAAGAAAAGACTTACTCTCAAATCAAGTATTCCAAGCTAAATAATCTTTTGATTTGGATTCAACTAGAATTGATGACAAAATAATTAAAAATAAATCAAATATATAATACACTGCATAAAATAAGATGAAAAATGAACCAATTTTGCTTTTCAAATGTAGATATCTCCGGAATAGAAACAATTCTCTTGTTAGAAACTTGATTTGTTTTTATATTTTTATTTTTCAACTCTTCAAAAATACAAATTATATCAATTTTGAAAAAGATTTATTTATGTTCACTAAGTTAAATCAAAAACATTATTTTGACCATATTTATATTCTTTAAATGTATTTTTTAGTTTTTTAATTTGAATCATAAGGTTAATAATTTGGAAAAATTGAAACATATGATAATGTGATAAACAAATTTGAGTTTTAATAAAGCTACAAACAACCATAGTTATTCATTTTCAATGAACATAGCAAAAAATTTAACATTGTTATGATTGAATCCATATAGATGATACCAATAATATTTGTATATTAGGAAAGATAAAAGAGTTTGTTTTTGGTTATTGATACTTTTTTATATTTAGTTCAAGATCTAAACTTTAAAGCTTATAATAGCTTACACGTTATTATTTCAAAGGTAAAATTAAAACACTATATTACTCTTATTCCTTAGACCTATAATCACCATAAAAAAAATTCATAAAATAAAAAATTAGCTAAAGCATTTTAAAATAGCACTCAAAACACTCATTGACTCACCATATTTATATCAAATTAATAAAGAATAAAATTATTGATTTATATTTAAAATTTAAAATATATGGTGAATGAAGTGAAAGAACTTTCATTAGCCCATTTGAAAATCTATAGTAAAATTAAAATGATTACAAGTATATTTTTTTCATTATTAGAAGAATCAATAATATAGTTAATTATGTTCAATGATATTTTAGTAACATTTATAGTGTGCAACATTTGACTTCAATTCAAGTGAAAATGAAGTAAATAATAAGTTGTTTACATAAAAATCAATTAAATTATTAAAATACAAACATGAAAAAAATGATAATGAAAAAACATTTGATGTGGTACAAAATCAATGATTATTAATAACATATCATTTTCTATGGATAATATATTAATAGCAAATGAAATTGTGCAACACAATTTAAAACTATCTAATAAAGGTGATAAAGATACAAACAATGAGGCCAAGAAAAAGAATAATGAACAACTCCATAGAAACTACAATTCATTTTTACAATACATGGACACTTTAAGACCTAATAAAAAAAATTATGATGTAAAATTGGAAATTGAAAAGTATCATATGTGGTCCAAAAATGCTCAAAGTACATACCATTGATTTTTTAATATTGACGAATAATTTAAAGATATTTTACCAATATATTCAAATGATTGTAAAAAAACAAAATTTGGATGCATAAATTAGAATGTACACAATTTATATTATATAAGATTCACACAAAATATTTTTGATAGAAGTTTTGATTTTAACACTCTATAAGTCTATACTAATTTCGATTTCAAAATATTATTTTTTAAGTTATAATATACCGTGTAATTCACAATTTTTTGAAATTTTTTGTATCGTATTATTTTCACAATATCCACAATCAACTTGATTCTTGAACCTTACATAATTGTATTTATTATATAAAACAAATTGTATTACATGTTATAAATTATTTTCTATTAACATCAATCAATTGTTAGCAACTTCAAAAAATGAATAGAATCAAAGGATAGGAAAATTATACGTATAAAACATTTTTTTTTTGAGACTTTAGAAACAAAACAATTTACAAAGGATATTGAAGAAAGAAAACAAAATAAACTTTATACTAGTTGTCCAATGTTTCTTGGAAATTCAAAAATGCAATTGTATCTTACTAAAAAATCCATCAATAAAAAGACTAGAGAATCACAATTGGATAGCTTAATTCCTGAAATGGTAGAATATACAAAACCACTTCATCAACGCCAAAAATGTTTTGAATATCCTACACTTAGTATATTTGGACCAAATGTTGATCATTCAATAGATCAAGAAGACCTACATAATCTTGATCTTACAATGACCCAAACAAATGCAATGCGTGATTCTGTATATGACAAAAACTATGATGATGATATTTTTCCTGAAACCCCTAAAGAACAAGATGTTGTAGAAATAATAAAAAGTCGGTTAGGTAAAATAAGAAAACCTTATAAACCTTCCGAGCTTCCAGAAGGGCCCGCAGATGTTTTAATATGGTGTAAAATTAGTCGTCTAGGTGACAAACAAATGATTTTTAGAGCCCATTCACGAGTATTAAATAGACATTGCAATGCTTTTGAAGAATTACTAGAATCCGGTATGAGAGATATGACATTACGGGAATATTTGGATAGACAATTCATGCGAACAAGACAATTTGGTTAGTATATAATATGTTTTTTTGTATTTTTACATGTATTTTTTACTAATATTGAACAAATTATATATGCCAATGCATTTCAAGTATGTGCTAAATATTAATTGATCATGTTGATCAATTAATAAATTTACAATATTCTTATCTTAAGTTTTGATAATATATATTTATATATATTAATATTTTTACAACATTCAATAATAAACAAGTTTGTGCAAAAAAAAAAATTCAGATGAAAGCAGTGCAAGTACAGAGTATGAAGTAGAACCAACTCTTGCTTGGTGTACACTTAGACATCTTAAAAAATCAATTGTAGTACCGAGAATTGTAATTGAAGAATTTCTTGCTTTCCAAGAAGCACAAAAGAACCTGCTACTACTTCCACCATCAGAGCTTCCAACATTTATATATGATGAACAAATATTGCAAGAAAAAATAGATCAAGGAGCTTTTGATATTGTGAAAGAAATTCACAAATTAGTTACAAAATTTTCAAGTTTAGAGCTTCCACCAAAATTTAAAAAGAAATTTGATAAGTTTGTTGAAATTGTTGCAAAATGTATACCATTCACTACTGAAATCAATGAATCAATCAAAGATATTGAAGAAAAAGTTGAAAAAGCACTTGAACCTTGTCAATGTACAATTCCTATAGGTTTCTCAGATTATGCTTCACCCAGATGGGAAAAGTCCATTAAGCGTGAATCTATTATAAATCCTCGTCGGAGTATATTAGCAAAGTGTAATAGTCAATCCTTGCAAGTAATTGAAGGTGATACTCTTGTAAGGGGTAGTACAATAGATGGTAAGGTTGTTCAAGCTAGTGAAGTTGAGTCCCATTTTGTTAGAGGAGAATTACCACCAGATTCTTCTTTTGATGCAAATTTAGTTAGAGGAAGTTTGCCAAGAGAAAGTCTAAGAAAAGGAAGTGAATTCCACAAAAGTCTCTTAAATGAAAATCTTGTTGGTTCAAAGGTAATAATATAATAATGCATATTTTAAAAATAATGATACTAAAATATAACAAAATAATTTTTTATAATTTAATACAAAATTATTTTAAAATTATATATTATTTTTTATTATATATTATTATATTAATAGTATGTTGAGGTATATACTATTGTTATATAAATCTAATTAAATTTATTATTTAATTAATTATAAAATTAACTTTATTTGTATTAAAAAATACTTGGTCAATGTTTTTTTTATCATATACAACCAAATTCATAATATACTATGCGATGACAAAGGGCTTTAATCTCGGTCCTTTATGGGTTAAAGTATCATCCTTGTATATATGTAAATTATTCTATTATTTTTTTAATATATAATTTGTAATTTTGATTAGATTCAACCTTTGCTTGAAGATTATGAACCTGATATAGGTAAGGATGAAAGCAAACTTGTCAAAGAAAGAGTAAAAGAAGAACAAACATTTTTTGGAGATTTTTTAGCAACATTATCATCTACTCCTGAGAATAGTGAAGTAGATTCAGATCCTCCTCCACAACCTCCTCCAACATATGTTTTGAACAAAAATCAATGGACTGCCAATGGTCTTCATGGAGTAATGGAATATTTGTATACTGAAAAATGTCATATACCATGTAATGAACTCCCTGAAGTATTTCAAGTGGCAAATGAGCTTTTGCTTACAGAAGTCACCAAGCCCATTACATTAATGCCTCTTATTGCTTACCTTCGAGTCGCACTAATGAATGAAACAAATCGAGTAGCTTTACTTGAATTATGTACACTTGCTGATTCAATCAAGCACCCAGGTTTAATTTTTTAATTTGGAAATTTTGGTTTTTATATAAGACATATAAAATAAAACTAAAAAATATTTCAATTAAATTTTATTCATACTTATATCACTACCTCTATATAAAAAAAAGACCCGTGCTTCTTTTGTAAGAGAAAATACAATGGAAATACAAAAATATATATATATAAAACACAAAGAAAAAATACATCTTTTTTAAAAACAGAAGGAATAGTATAATATATTTAAATTTCAATGCATATGTATTTAATGTTAATTTCTTTATTATTTAACTAATACTTTCTTTGTAATTGATTGAGGGAATTGGGCAGTCAGATTTAAGAATCCTCAAGAAATTTTGTCAATCGTTCGAATATGGTTCCAACTTAGACCTTATGCCATACACCTTTACACTTCATACTAGCTACATTGTAGGGAGAAAATATGAAGTTCTAGAAGAAGGTTTTTTTGAGTACAATCTTGTGAAGGTTCTTTTCATTATTTCATCTATACATATTTAATGATATAGCACAATTTCAAAATTTATGAGTTTAAATCCTATTTTTTGTAATAGATATTTTGAATATTAGTTAGTATTTTTTTAATTGTTTCTTATACAACCATTTTTTACGTATATATTGGAGAGAAAACCATAATAATATATCAAAAATCCTATAAAATATTATTGGTCAAATTATGGCAGGTTAATGTACTACGAGTTCCTGAACCTGGAACAAAGCTATTTAAAAAGGTAGCTGAGCAAGCTAGACATTTCATTATTAGCAAACCTCGTCTTGAATGGATTGGTCCAAAGGCTAGAATTAATGTCCTTCCACACTATCCTCGCAAGGTAATTTGATACAATTATTAATGTATTGACGTATATATGGTCTATTTATGTATTATTTTCTATTATGAAATTTTATAATATGCATATTTCAAATTTTTGTTGATTATAGAAAAGATTATGCTAATGTATTTTCTAATAGAATTGGTTAAATGCAACATGAAGTTCAATATGTGTGTGAACCAAAATCGGAACAAAGGATGGTTTATAACAATATTTGGACCTAAGATTGCGGATGAATGTTATAAATTCTACAAACAAATTCAAAATTGGACTCACAAACCAATGGAAGTAGAAAAATTTAGCATCCGGATGGTCATGGGCTTTCTTGTTTGTCCAATGATGCAAACTTCTATTTCTAAGGTTTGATGTTGCTAATTTGGTAATATTTTTTATTTAGCTTGCTTAATATTTATTTTTTATAAATAAAATAAAATATTTAAATTTTCATATATTGAAACAATATTATCAAATTCATATAATTAATTTCATTACACATGCCTATTTAGTTTTTAAATTATTTTGTTACATCTTGTAACATAAACAATGAATTAATTATACAATGTTGTATATACAATATTGTCTGTTTCTATAATTGTAGTCTTTTCCAAAAGAAGTTAAAGTTGAAGAAATGAGAGGAAGTGGATATTTTATTGGTGGACAACCACATGGAAATTCATTAACTTTAACTGGAGAACCACGTCATTTATTAGCTGCGGCAGAAGCCATACCATTTGATTTAATGGGAAGAACATCATTAAAAATCGCCTTTCCATCAAAGAAGACATTCATTAAAATATTTTCTGTTGCTAAAAAATTTGGAGTTGATTTGGAAATGAATTGCATTTACTTACTCAAAAACTTACCAAAAATCATTCGAGCGCTTTCATTTTTCATCGATGTATCAAATGCAGCATTCATTCCATGGAATGTGCCTCGAGAAATGATAGAACTTGTTGCACCATGTGATCCATTTTAAAACAAGTTTGAATTCATGACTATATTTGAATTACAATTAAAGTATTTAATTTCAAAATCTATTTTCATACATGTATTGGACACACAATCAAATAATACAATTTCAAAATAAAATAGGTGTTGTGACAAATACGTAATTTTAGAAAAATGCACCTATTCAAAAATCTTGTCATTTGACATTGTATTATTTTTTCAACTTTGAAAAATCTAATTTGAATTGCATATCTTGAGTTTTTAACCCCTAAAAGCCAAAGGGGTTCAAACAAAACACAAATGTGCTATAAAATATAAGTTCTATAATTTTTTTGAAGTTTGCATCAGACTAGATAATGCGAAGCATGTAAAATAGAAAGTATCCATACGATCAAATTATAAAATTATTTTTAGATTCTCTTAAATGAAATTTGAAGATATAATTTCAAAAATTTACCAAAAATACAGTTTCTACCTTTAGGATTTGAATTTGTTTTTGATTGGTCAAAATTGCGGTTTCTATTGATTTGTGAAGAAATGCATAAGATCTGGAAATGAGAACACCAACACTTTTCTAAAATAGTAAGTTTTTCAATACTAGCCAATTCTAAACACTCTGTGCTATTTCTCTTATAATTTTTGTCTGACTGTAGTGATCTGAGTTTTGAATATAAATATTAAAAGACAATCCAATCATTTTGGAAAAAAAAATTTGAAAAAAAGTTTCTTTTTGCCCAAAAATTCTGCCCAAAGTCGGGCAACAACCAAAAAATGGTCGTTTGAGCACTTAGGGCTTAGTGATTAAAATTCACTCAAGATTTTTCATGCATTTTAAAATAAGATTTTAAACCCTTAACCCCTAAGTGCCTAAGCCTTTCCAAGGGTGTTTTTCCTATGAAAAAAGAGCATAGGAGAGTAGTTATCCCCCATAAAGCAAAATATATTTTTTTCAAAATCTGACCGCATAGATGTTTCTAGAGCTTGCTTGTTAGTATGTATACCAATTTTGAGTATAAAATTCAATAGGAGTTGTGAGATTATAACAAAAGAAAAGTATGCATTGTATTTTTAGTGTGTTGTCCCTCCCCACTATGTTGCTGAAATTTGCATATAAAAGTTTTTTGGGATGGGAGGTGACATGAACAACTACAAATAGTGTTAGTGCACTAAATGCACTTTCAAAAAACTTAATTTCACATGAAAAGCTAACGAACTCATTATACAGTCGACCTTGTAATTGTTGGAATGCAATTTTGTTTGATAAGTAGAAATTGCAAAAAACTCCAAATCAACACTTGCATGTTTAAATTTTCAAACGGTGAAGATCACGAAAACACTTTACTCTTTCCATTGGGACCATTTTCAAAGCAAATGAATATGTACAATTTTTTAGATCTCAAATCAAGTGAAATTGATGAGCTTTGTTCAAAACCGAGAAATGAAGTAAAATTGTCAAGCTTTACTCTTCACTAATGGTACATATATGTAGTTGAGGACCTCTAGAAAATCAAATATTAACCTTTTTCAGTGAAAAATGAAAGTTTTCAATAGTTAACCCTCAAAACTGCCCGTAAAATTTTTTAAAACGGTCAAACGTTTTTAACTGCCCACTGCAAAATGAGCCTGAAATTTCAGGTCGACCATATATGGTAGAACCACCTATTGTCGACCACTTAAGCAATTCCGCATATGTTCTGGAACAGTTGACAGCAATGTGAATTTACAATCATGTAGGAAGATAGAAATGATGGGCATTGCCAAAGTTTCGTGATTTTTTTCCTTGAATTGAATTTACTATGAATTTCTAAAGCCAAAAGTTGGCCTCAACCCATCTCCATTCTGTAGAGTCATGTATAACTGATCACTATGAGAGTAATTGCTACTCACTTGGACACCCAAAATTAAGGACATATGGTATCATGACTTTGGAGCATTGATATAACCATCCTAAAAAATAATCATGGAATTGAATCGTAGCATGTACTGAAATTGATACCCCCTAGTAGTTGGCAACTGGGTACTGGTTGGTGATGGGTGGTTCTACCATATGGTCGCCCAGGCAGTTAGGGGTTAAGAACCAAACGTTCAAATTTCAACAACAGATAAATCCAAATACATCCCAAGCACACAAAAATGCATTTTTTCATCCATCAATTTTCTTAAGACTTAAATTTAAAAAAAGATTCTTTAAGATTCTTTAAGATTTATACAATAAAGATTTTGAAGACTTGGTTTTACAAATATTCTATAATTCAAAGGTTACTAGTACGTGTAACCTCAAAAAAAAAATTCAAAAAAATGACCCTTTGAAAACATCTAGAATGAAAAAGTAAAGTAAAAATCTTTAAAAATTACTATGGTTAGAGTCTAGAATTTTAAACTTAAAGGAATAAATTCTTGTGAAAAAAAATTCAATTGATAATTGATTTTAAAAGTTTTCAATTTTTGGCTTCAAATTTTGTTAAAAAAATATTGATTTGTGTATTAATTGATTTAACCATGTGGATATGACCCATGGATCATATTTTACAACTATTGTTTGCAAATCATCATTGAATTTTTCTCCTAAGCTATAGTTTATAATATATCTTCACAATTTTAGAAATCTAAACTACCTTTTGGTCTAAAGGATTAAAGACTTAAATTACATGCATTTTACAAAGTTTTTATCATGATTTGTTTTTTATTTGAATAGTATTCTAATTTTTGTGTGTAATAGAAAATAAAGCTATTGGAAAACTATACATTGACAACTATATCCCTATTAATGTCATTAATTTGTTGTAGCATTATTTAAACTACCATATATGGTAGTTAAAATTGACAAAAAATATTTTTGAAAACATATGCTAAATTTTTTGAGATACCATTATTATTATTTTAAATATTAAGGAAAAAAATAAAATCTTTCCATTTCAAATCATTTGTCAAATTATATTTATTAACTTTAAATAATTATTTGGGAAGGAATGTCGACCCTAACTACAATGTATGCCACAATGTATAGTAGTATTACATCCATTGCAACATTTGCAATAGAACTAGATTTATATCCAATAGTATTTTCAAAAATTAGATGGAAGTTTCTAAGGATAAAAACGTGATCACACTAGAAGAAAAACGTGTCCGGTACAACCACCTACATAGAACTAGTTGTCCTATAGAACTATCCTCCAACTGTAATCCTCTCTATATGCACCAAATTTGACAACTAGGTTGTTTAGTCGCAAAGTAGTCGTAGAATGAAGTGTAGGGTTACAAGATTGTAACAGAGTTGGCAATTAGAATTACTGTGAGGTATTCTACATCCAGTTTTCATCACAGTTGTCGATGTGGACAACTCTACGCATCGTGGAGTCCACTATGGCAAACCACAATCACATATTATCTAAATTTGACCACAATTCGACTGGAAAACGACTATAAAACAACTAGTTTGCGACTAGAAACAACTACAGTTTGACTAGAAAACGACTAGACTCCAACTAGAAAACAACTATAGTTCGACTAAAAAACGACTAGATTGCAACTAGAAACAACTAGAATTTGTAAATGACAACTCTGTTACACTCTTGTAACCCTACACTATTACAGAGCTTCTCTGTGACTAGATTGCAACTACAGAATGACTAGAAAACAATTAGAATTTTCTAGAATTCTTTTGGTTGTTTTGTAGTCGGTTTCTAATTTGTTTCCCGATTATTTGTCTTATAGCAATTGTCCCATATCAATTGTCAAGAGCACCATTAGGTTAGATATATAAGACTTGTAAGTTGTTATATTCTTATGTAATGAATTCCCTTAGTAGAATTTTAAGATTTCTATTAGGTGTAGATTTCTACAGTTTGTAGATTTCTACAAATTGTAGAAATCTACAAACTGTAAAAATCCAAGAATTTTTAAATTACATAATTTCCTAAACCAATGAAATCTTTTAAATCTAAATATCTGAAATCTAAAATAGAATTTAGATTTGTAATATCCAAAATCTACAAATCATTAAGATTAGAATTTTAAAATCTACAAATCTACAAGTCGCAAACAAGTTACAAACAAGTCACAAATGAGTCGCCAACAAGTCGCAATGGAATCACAGATAAGTTGCAAACAAGTCGCACAACTCATCGATTGAATGACCGACGTCACGTGGCAGTGAGTACACATAAGTGACCACGTCAGAAAAGGCCGTCGACGAAGTTCAAACTATGCTGCCGGATGAAAAACAGATTCACTTCATTTTGTGACTCTAACTTTTATGCAACTTGTCCACTGCAACTTCGGACCTCTAAATTATCACATGTCGCAAATTAGTTACACAACTCAAAAAGTAGTTGCTCTTTGAAGTCGCAGAACCCCTCATTTTCTTCTAGTGTCATCTGTCTTGGTGAATATTGATAATAACATGATAGCAAATCATGAAAATGTGCATTTAATATACTACATGCTACAAAATCACTAATTTAAAAAAAATGTAGTGTATATACTATAATATTTTTATTTTAGAAAAAATTTCACTAGTACAAATTTTAGTACAAATTTTAGTAGTTTGAAAAGAAAAGTGAGATTAGAAGCAAATAGGATCATACCAACAATCACCATCTTTAATCCATAATGACAATGAGGACGTTTTTCAGCCAATGAATGATAAGAATCTCTCCATGCAGGACAAAAATGCAACTATTCATCCTCCAAATTTTGTGTGAAAAGAAAATATTTTCTATAGTAGTTTGACTTCTGATGAATCTTTTGCATTTTTTTAAGCCAACAATTCACACGGCTCCGGAACAAATGATTGCCACGGTAACAAATGATTGCCACGGTAACAAATGATTGCCACGGTAACCAGCTTGTCTTTTAAGGCTTAATATGTATAAGAATGTCCAATGTCCACAAATGATATCTAATAGCTTAGTTACTAGTGAGTTTTTAACCCCTAATTGCCCCAAGGCAAAAAAAATTGGTGTTGGCAAACTTTGAAGTTCAATTAAATCTTAATAAGTTATTATTTTTGGTAATTTAAAAGGACAATTCTTTTTGGAAGTCTGAATTTTGCATCAAAAATACGGTTTTGAAAATGAATGATTAATTTTGCTATTCAAGATTTTGTGCAAAGGTGTCTAGTGCAAACAATATGGATTTTTTTAGTGTTGAAGGCTCTTGAAAATGAACCTCAAAAACACTAAATCTTGGTGAAAAAATCACATTAGAAATTTATTAATCAATAAATTTTGAGAAGCCGTAAATTAATTGGAGTTATGCATATTATGTCCTTTAAACTCATATTTTTTTGGTCACCTCAATTTTAAATTGATGTGTGAAAAGAGGATTGAAAGACTTCAAATCACTTTTACAATTTTAATACCCTCATGATCAAACATTATAAGCTTTCAATTCATAAGTGATATTGTTGTGTTTTCATTTCCCATATGATCTCTAACATGTCTAATTTGACTTTATTATATGGTTGAAATTAAATAAAACTTAAAAAAACCTATCAAAATAATGGCCAATCCGGATGATAAAGAAGGATGCCTTTCATCCAACACAGAGTCGCGCGCCCCCCTGCAGGCCTGCTCCACGGCGTCGCTCGCCCCACGTCGCAGCTTGCTCCAAATCTCTCGACAATTGCAACCCAGCATCGAGGTGTCTTCTTTTGCTGCCGATGATGCCGCCATGCGACCTTCCACTTTCCAAAATTCTGGGCGCTTTGCACAGAAATCGGGCGCAGCAGGCCTTGCATTGTTGTCGCAAATACTGGAAATCAAGGCACTCCTCATCTGCGTTTTGGACGAGGTATGTTAGTTCCGTTGCTCTGGTGAATTCTTGCGTTGGGTGGCACAGAGGAGCTCGTGATTTGGGTTTCGCTTGGTGGTGGTGATCTCTGCTCTCCGTAGTAGTGAAGTTCAGTCTACAGTCGGTGTCACAACATTCACTGCAACAGATGATGAATGGCTATTCCTTGGATTCACTCCTGATGAATCTGAGGAACAGGGGAGTCTAGTGGCGTCCACTTCGTTTTGATCTTCTCAACGAATCTGTTTTTGCATAAATTTGTTTTTTGGTTCCTGCAAGTTTTCCTCAATGTCTTGTAGTCTGTTCCACCATTCTTTCCACTATTCTGTCCATCATTCTTAGTAGTCCGTATAAGATTTCTATTGATGACGAAGTTGATCTTCGAACTGGCCCAAGAATGCTGTGCTGTGGGATTGGATCCCCGTGCACGTGAGCTTGAGCTAGTGTTGGTGCTCACCTAATAGGGATTTGTCAGGGTTTGCAATTTCAGTTCGATTTTGCGATTTGTTTCCAGTCTGGCTCCGTGTGATCGGAGCTCAAAATCTCGTCTTAAAGTTCTAGCCCCTCCGAAATTGCGGTTGCCCTAATTGTCTGCATTCGGGGAGCACAAGTCTCGAGGTCTGACACCTCCTGATGTGTTTGACATTGTGCAGTGAAAATCACAGAAGTTGGATTCGTGCAGCTGGAGAATCACTTCACGAGATTTTAGCGCAAGCAGTGAGTTATGGGCAGCGCAGAGGAGAATGTTGTCGAAGTCTCCGACTTGGAGTTTGCGTATGGGGCCCAAGCGCCTTTCATTAGCAAGTTCTCTCTGAAGCTCAGGCGCGGCTCTCGATGCCTCCTCATTGGTGCCAATGGAGCCGGTAAGTTTCATATCACCCCCTTGTTGTGATATTCCCGTCTTTGATTCCGTTGATTGTAACGAACTCATAGCAAGGGTTTAGGGTTGAGAGTTCAGGGGTGGGTGTGAGCTTCGACCTTTTGGAAGTGTTAGATGGTGAAGTAGAGGATTGTATAACCGTTAGGGATTTGATCCCATCTCCCATTGACTGGTCCATGTTACCTGCAGCAACTCATCTCTTCCAACCAACTCTTGGTTGGTCTTCAATTAGCAACCATAGGGTGTAAGAAATCATAACTTGGCTTCATAATGCCCACGGCCGCTGATCTTTGAATGGAAAATGGGATTGTCTACTGTCTATACAACCTCCCTTTTTAAATGATTGCATAAGAAACCATCATGCGTTGAGTGAGAAAACAATCTGATCTCACAGTGATCTCTCTCCGTGATCACTATTGAGTGATCTCCAATGAAAGCACACTCTTACATTAATTGGTAAAAATGCTTAAAGTGACGGACAGAGTATCCTCTACCTTATTAAGTGCTCCTTGTGACTTGCAGGGAAGACGACCCTGTTAAGAATATTAGCTGGCAAGCACATGGTGGGAGGGAAGAATGTGGTACGCGTTCTGGGCCGCTCTGCATTTCATGATACTGCGCTCACTTGCTCGGGTCAATTGGCTTATCTGGGCGGATCTTGGAGCCGGACTGTTGGCTGTGCGGTGAGCTTGCACTCTTCCCCTTTGAGCCAATTCGTATATCGGTTTTGCAATGGACGTCGTGTGCCAGTTTGAATTAGCAAGGGTGTAAATTGGGGTTTAGGGTTTTAGAGAGTCATAAAAGGTAGTGGTAGCCTGCATCTGTGATTTACTTCCTGTGACGTTTGTTATTGCAGGGCGAAATTCCTCTGCAAGGTGACTTCTCTGCCGAGCATATGATCTTTGGAGGTAAACTCTCTATCTACCCAAAGACTTTTTTCTAGGATTTATGTATTTGTGTTGAGGACTAGTTGCTAGGGCATTTCAAGTCAGGTGTTTCATTTTCTGGGCTAGTTTTTTACTATCGAGAACCCGGAGGATGAAAGCAAGTATACTATTGGGTTTCCTTCCAAGTACGATGCTTCGAAGACCCACAGTCCCGACTTCGGTCATTTCTAAGATCCTCATTTATGACACACCGTATGGAGAGGAGGAAGTAGGGTTTGTGATAAGTCTTGGACAATTTCTAGGCTATCCCGCTCAGGGTCTAATGAGAAAAGTACGAGATTGTGGTCCCCTAGGTATTGATCTCTTTGACTTCTAGTTTTTATAGATATACTAGGTTCCTCCATACTATCAAGTAGGACTTCGTTGCCTTTTATTCCCTATAAAACTCCGGATGTGCACGGCAATTCCTCTATTCTTCCTCCTGTCCCTTTTTATGATTGAGGACCAGATATGCTGAAGGCAGATCAAGTTAGTTTTTTCGTATTTTCTTGAAGTGAATGGAATTTCAGAGACTTTTCTATACAGAGGTGACTTGAAGCGAGAATTGGCTAAAAACTATGGGAAATTGGTGGGAGCAGTGGAGAACGTGGATCCGTCTAGACGGTCGCGCTTGATTGAGCTTCTAGACATCGACCTTCGCTGGCGCATGCACAAAGTTTCCGATGGGCAACGCCGTCGGGTTCAGATTTGTATGGGGTTGCTGGTCCCTTTTCAGGTTCTGCTCCTGCTCCAATAGCCTGCTGACTGACCCTTCCCTCATCTTAGGTTTGCTAGTTTAGACTCTGTTGAGAGTTATGCTTCTGTCAGAACCATCTGGGATTGCTAACAAAGCTTTGAAAGAGAGCTTAATGATTGAATAGTTTTTTAACATCAGGTAACCGCAAGTAGTTGCTACACTTTAAGCGCTGAGCATAGTTGCTATCCTCATATCTTAGATACTCTTGTTAGCAAATCAAAGAGGATTCCGATGCACCATAGAATGCTTTATTTTGGATATCCCATGCAAAAGCTGTAAGGGCATAAAGTTTTATCGACAGATGATCTGGAGTTCAAAGTTTTTTTGCTTGATGATCTGTTGCATATGAGTTCTGATGTTGAGGCGCTGTGCATTCTCAAAATCAATTGTACAAGACTTTCGAAAGTCGAATTTAGGTAGGTGTCGCTATTAGTCGCGGTTACCTGATATGTGTGACGGTATTGTTTTAATGCTTCTTCATAACGCAACCTGGCTTTCTGAAGCGACCAGTATTCAGAGGATCTAATTGATTTGAATGATGAATGGCAGGTTTTGTTACTGGATGAGATCACCGTGGACCTTGATGTTGTAGCTCGCATGGACTTGCTTTCATTCTTTGTGGATGAATGTGAAGAGGTAGGTCTATATCTCAACTTCCACTTCCATGATTTCTCACATATTATGAACGTATGTCAATTTTCACAGCTGCGATCAACTCCAATGGGGCTCAGAGTCTTAGTTGCCGTTAGTCGAAGGTCGGTTTATATCTGTACGAACAAGACATTTCAACCATATTTTAAGAAATTTAGCAATGTGACTGGTCAGAAATTGGAGAGCTGTTCTTAGGGGCTTTACACTTTGTCTCGGTATTCATGGAGAAAGAATCTTAAAAATGAATGATAAAATGACATGGATGTTTACATGGCATCACTTTTTTTGAGTAATGTGGTAATTCTGTGGAGTGCTCCACATGCCATCAGCCCACTAAATGGTCAAATGTACAAGATCACTCAGCCTAACTTAGCCTGTTTATTTTTTAACGTCTTGCCATCTTATCTTGTCCTGTGGTTCCCAAATAGCTATGTCTTGGCCTCAACTTTTACTGTCCTCAAGGCTTGTCCTGAGAAGTGTAACCTGGCCCTAATTCACGAGTTGCAGCATTCTGCCGATCTAGATTTGTGTGCTAATCGCTAGACTACTTCTCAATCCTGGAGTATAAATGTGTTAAAAACGGCAATGTCGTTGAAGGCGAATTTCCTACCGTCTTCTAATTCTGTTAATTAGTGCTTGTAATCAGTAATGCTCCTAATTCATGCAGAGAGGTGCAACGCTGATCTATGCCACCCACATTTTCGACGGCTTGGAGACGTGGGCCACAGACATAGCATATGTGGAGGATGGGAAGTTGAAGAGGGCGCAACCGATCAAGGAACTTCCGGAGTTCTTACCTCCGAGTGAAGCTAAGAACCTGATTCAAGTGGTGGAGCCTTGGCTTCGAACTGAGCGAGACGAAAGGCTGAAAAGAGGCCCAAGCAGTGAGGTGAAAGTGGACAGAGTCACACGTCCTGATGATGTGTCTCCATTCACATCCAGTCGCCAAATGGCGTACTATAGGTGATGTAAGCTTATTCCTTCCCTGCTCTGTTAGCAACGCGTACTCTCAGACAATGAATCTTGCTATCGGCATAACTTATTTTTGAGAGAGTTGCGGACAATATTTCTAAGGTGGGTGAGAGATTGATGACACTGTAGTTGCAGAAGATTGTTAGAGAGGTAATTCAGGCATCTTCATGGCGTTCTTTAGCTAAACGTGAAAAGTAGTGTAGGTTGTGGAAGGTAGCCAAATGGATGCCAGGTTGAACCCATTGCTGTAGTTGCTAGATCAATTGTTGTCGAATAATAGGTCAATTTTTTTTTAAATTGTGAAATGCTTTCCTCATTATTTAAAGTGTCAAGAAAATTAGATCCACTGTCTTGGCTCGCCATCAGGATGAATTGTCCAAGGGTTCGATGAATCGAGAAATTGGATGTATTGTACTTGTCTGATTGAAATAAACCAGTCCAGGGACGTACAATTATATTGTTTGTAGAAGATGCTTATGAGTTGGAGGGAATTCTCAATAGGAAAGGCCTATGGGGAATTCCTGATATCACTGTTTTCAGTTGGAATTTGAAGAAAATTTAAATGGATGGAAATCACTTTGCATGATCGGTGACATTCGCACAGAATGAAGATACGAATTTGGGGTAGGCAAGGTGGAGGTAAAGTAATCATACCGTCTGAATAAGCTCTAATCATTCATTCTATTCCCCAAATGAAGAGGCTGAATTGAAAATATATTTGTTGTATCAAATTATTTTTGGGTAAATTGAATGCAACTTTACCAAGAAAATTTCACCATACAAAGCATACATCTTAGCAAAGCCATTAACGGATCCAATCATTACCAAAATTTCTCTCTACCTCCATGTCGTACTCACCATTTTAGGTACTTTGCGTGTTCACTTTCTATTTAAAAGCAGAGGGTGACATTACAGAGGGAGCAATTCTTGTCCCTCTCTACATTAGAATTAGAAGCAAGAGCTGGCAGAGAGCAACTTTTCAGCCAATGAGAATTTTGGAAATGTCACTTTATACTCAAAATTTTCAGTCTGAGAGACCCCCAAGAGAGAGAATGATGTGAATCACATTTTGGTCCGTGGTGGCAACAAAAGTGTACAAATTTTCAAGAGTCCAACAAATTTTACATCAAACTTGCTAAAAAAGGCTCAAATATTTGCGTAAAAGGATTGGAATTCTTTTTAGTCAATGACCTGACACTATTACAAATTAGATATTTGGGCAATGTGGATCATAATAAATTGTTTTGTTATCCTAGAGTTAGCCTTGGTCATTTTTAATTCCATCAAGAAATTCATTGTGTCAATTTAATTATCGAAGAACCAATGACATGACTAAATATGGATATAATATTGTCCACATCCTTACTTGTGAAGTGAATGTGGAAAGCCATGAAACATTTTATATCCTTTGTTGTTTACAATATTTAATAGTGTCATATTTTTGTAGTTACTATGAACTATTTAGAGGTATAAGTACTATTTAGGGATATAAGTTTCAAACTCTGAAATATATACTAATGGAGTCTTATACAAATAGGTCACAACCAAATGATGAAACAAATAGAATACCTTTAAGTAATATTTGAATGGGGATAAATTTGTCAATTGGAAGGTCTCATGATCTAACCTTTGGTAGTTAGTAGTAATCAAAGTTGCTATGTCCTAGTCTCTAGCTCTACCAACTATAGTGATTGGTCAACCATTTTTTCAAGATGGTATGGTTTTTTTGTTGCTCTTTAGAATTTCATTGATGCCCCCATCAAAATATATCCACATAAGATAGCTTTTCCTATCGATTGACTTTTAATTGGATGGCTTAAATATGTAGTCAATGTCCAAGATTTTAAGGTGTACCAAATGGAAGAGATGGAAGGTAATTTGCTCTAAAATCGTTTTTCTTTCAAATGGTCCCTATTATTAGTTGGAGAATGTAAATGAGGTGATCCATATATGGACCACTTTAGCCATTGAATGAAACAAGAAAATTTTATTTTTGAATTGCAAGAGCCAATCATTGTCTTTGATTTCCTCTTTACAAGTTGCAAGTAGATGGATTTGGAAAGACCTATGGTCACATATAGATGCCTATGTCCCAAATCTTTTAAAATTTATTTATAAGTAACTCAAAAATGCTTGAAAAAATACAAAATCACTTGTGTTAAGTTCCACGTCTATTTTTCTTTCTCTGAAAAATGATTTAAAAGTATTTATGTCCACGGAAACCTATGAATAAGGCAGACCAACTCTTAAATGGTTGCTTTTAAAGCATACTATCTTAATTAATTCTTCTGCTATAGATTTCATTAAAATTGTTAACACTTAAAGTGCAATTTAAATATGAAACTTAATATAAGAACCTTTAGTTATTGTTATCTATTTCCTCATTTCTAGTGCCAACACTAGTGAAAGAGTGGTTACAAGGAAATGATGCACAAGAATATCCATGTGACCAATTAACCCTAGAAGGATGCCACCTCAATGACAAGAACTCAATAAATAATGAATCATTTTTTGATCCAATAGGTCCATTTCATGTTTCTACAGTAATCAAGAAAGTCATCCATCAAACACTTATTGTCCTCAACATCCTTCCAGGGTTAAGACTAATTGTAGCTCTTCTCAATTGATTTCCCTTACCATGCTTCATCTTGCACAATGTGGGAAAACCATGATTGAAACAAAAAAAATGGGGTCATAGCCATCTCCTATAGATACTGAATTCACATTACAGCAGAACTTAATGTCACCTGCATTCAAATTCTCTTGCCATCAAGTAGAGTATTATATGACCATCATACCTTTTCAAGCAGGACTTCACAAAACAAAACAAACTGCCAGCAACGATACACAAGATTTATCCCGTGGAAAGATGAACCTCTGTTGAGCAATGGCCATTACTAAGATACAGATCCGTTGCAATCTAATGGAAAAGTACCCCCGCACAAATCAAGTCGCAATACCCTACAGTAAGTGAGCGTAACAGAGACGTATCAACTCATTTTGAAGTACATGTACTAATCAGATTTCCCACTGAAGGGACAATCTGCTCTTCACTCAACTGTGCAAAATGCAATGTTGGTCTTCTAAAGCATCATCGTCGAAACAATGATGGAACATCCTTCTCAACACTCCGCCATGTTACACCTTCATCAACATTTCCACCGACATGTGCTGCTATCATTAAAAGCTTGGAGAATCCAAAGGAATGCTCCAGATTCCGTACTGTCTCAAGTGGAAAGTGTTCCTTTGCCAGCAGAGGGAAAAGTCGTAAATAGATCCAAGTCTTTAATGAAATCCAAGTTGGATCTCACAAAAAGCTGTACAACATTGTCACTTTGCACTTTGCACATTGCAAGTTCCATATTAGATGGAAAAGGTGATCTCCAAGATTTAGTTGTTGATAGCGTTAAAGTTAAACCTGGATAACTGCTGGGGAATGGCAGAAATAACAGGACCGTATCTCTGCAACACGGTAATTAAACAGTAAGCATATCAAACACACCATTACGTTACATCAACTTAAAACTCATGATATCAAATCATTTCTAGTACTGTGAAGGAGATGCATTAAATAGCACGCTCTAAAATTTCAGGATAACTAACCTGGACGTTGTCATAAAGCTCAAACAAAGGGACTGCTAGAAGCTTTAGGTTTTTGGGAACCGCAAAATACTGCCTCTCGGATAGGCAAACAACAAACAACTTCTTACATTCCTGCAATTCACAATACAATTCTTCAGTAAAATTGACTCACCACATTAAAAAATGTTAGCCATCGTGAGTCGTGACAGGCATGAAACCGAGAACTGTACCTTGGGTTTAGTGATGTGGGGAGGTTGATAAGGATATAAAAGAGTCTCAAAATTTGGGCGCCACCACATGGCAGCACATTCTCCTATCTGCAAAATCTCACGCAAGACATCAAATAAAGAATTACGTTACACTACATCTCTCCAGCATTCCGTAACTCGTACCACGTTTCTAGTTGTTTTTTCAGGTAGCTGATAATAAAACTGATAGGCACCTATTCCCGTTTTCCAAATCTTGCGGATTTGCTACAGAATGCACATGTAGATGATGATAATCAGTTTTTTAACTTCGACTATTCATAACATAGAAAGGTCCAAACATTTGTGTTCTTTTCAGTTTTAGACTCCGACACTTATCACCGCCAAATTTTCCCAGAAGTATATGACACCCGCACATATGAGCATTGCTTATAGTGATGAAAATAGCCCTCTCTCCCTTATCACCTGCTCGTAAGCTACTTGTAAACTGTAAAATCGTAAACTGTTTTAAATACTGACTCTATATGATCCAATGCAATTGGTGAATAACAAGGAATTGATTACTGTACCTGCCACTCAGGTTGTATAGAAGAAGCTGTTGGGGCAAGCTTGCTGGTGAGCTTCCGCTTGAGCCCCTCAATCTCTACACAGATATGCTCAACTCATAAGATATCGCAGGAACACATACTCTAGCTTCTGGCCTCAACGTAAACAATGGTACTATTCGGAACTGTCAAAAGCGTCAAAAGCCTACAAAATAATATGCTCAAAAGTGTAAAAATAAAGAACCAATACATGCAGGCAAGTTTGATTCGCGAGTAAATGGTACTGAGAGATTCAGCAAATAATGCGATGCTTGGCCAAGTATTCTAGAAACTGAACTCACTAAACAAATAAACTCAACCCCTAAGATCAATAGTGGTCTCTTCCATATCTACAGAAATTGAAACAAAGAGTTTAGAACACTCCAAGGAAGGTAACAAAATGTCCCAATAGAAAGAAGTAACCATAAACTACGCTTTTTATTATCCACAGTGCACTTCCTATTTTAGATTGGACTCAGGGAAATTACACGCTTTTCGAGTCAGATCCAAGATTAGCATGACAGGCTCGTATCCCAAGTACATGATGGACACCATCTCACCGTTTTCTCCAGTCTTTAAACGTCCCCCAGGAAGCTTGAAGAAAGTATTGCCGATTTGCAACAACAAAACATGAGGGTGGTTGTGTTCTTGGACCTACAAGACCATTAAAAAAATATCGCAGGTCAAAACCAGGACATTGCCGACCATCACTCCAAGTAGAAATTCGATTTTGTCTAGACACACGGCAAACGAAGAAAATCCCTAAAACTCATTCAATATCAAAGAGACCAACTCCTTACCAGTAAAATTCCCTCCACGCTGGTCCTCATGCCTTCCTTCATGTAACTGCGTAGCACACGCCGTAGACTTTTGTTAACACTTGCAATGCTTACATTCTCTATTACTATTTTTCCTCAAGCTTAACGATCAAATTCCGAGTACCATGGACACAGTCACACCAACTCGAACTCTGGATTTAGGTCAGAACCCTCAAGTCCCCCCAAAATAAAAATGAAATCCGTGAACTTATCAATGCTCACATTCTATAAATATTCCTCCTCGAGCTTAGCAATCAAATTCCCAGTACCATTATGGACTAAGCCATCCATCCCCCCCAAGTCCCGAGAAATCAAGAATAAAAAAATAAAGGAATATCATCAGCGTGCGTACTTCTGCTTCATGCGAGCAAGGCGATCGGCAACGGAGGTATCCTTCTCCATCTTGGCTTCTTTGCTGCCAAACGTGTAGCTTGAGAGCGGGTACACATTGACCACCGGCCCAGACACCATCGCAGCTTGCACTAAAAAACCCCGAAGAAAAACCTCAAACAACGAAAACTCTCCGGAGTCGTGCGTGGAGAAATGGAAACCCTAGAATAAGAATGAACGGAGACAGAGACAGGTTGCAGCTGGGAAGAAGCCTGGCAACAGAAAGTGATCGACGGGAAAATGCACGAAGACTGTCGAGCGAGAAGAGAAGGCGACGGCGGACGACATGCGCGCACGCCACTCTGCGACGCCGTGCTCACAGTCTTCCTTCGTTCTCTGCCTAGACACAAGTCTTGACTCCTAAGGGCGCGTTCACACCGACGGCGAAGAAAAGAATGGGGATAAATTTTTAACCTTGTGGGGAGTTCATGAGGGTCAGATAGTGTCAAAATTGAATTTCCAGGTCAGATTTTGAGATATCCACATCAGTGTAACGCAATCATAAGATGATGTGTGGCACATTTTTCACTAAAGTCCTTAATTTATGTCAAATTTGACCTTGAAGTTGGATATAACCACTTGTATACAAATATTCTAGAGTCGAACCACAATATTGTTGTGTGTTAGAAGGTTCCACAATCTTGTCCTAAATTAAACATTTTTTTTGCAAAAATGAAATTAGGAAATGTCAATCCTTGTGTATATTTTTTAAATTTATTTTTATTACATCAAAAATTTAAAAAATATATATTTAATAAATGTTTTATTTATATTTAGAACTATTTTTTGGCAAATCTGTAAGCAGTCTACAATTGAGAAGTTAATTCAATTAGTTTGAGATACATTTATTGTTTTACATTGCATTTTCTTTCTAGAATAAAGTTACTTCCAATATTTTAATGACTTTAGGAAGAAGATGATCATCCCATCTTCACCCTTTAGTGTCTAAAAAAGTAAAATAAAATGATTTTTAGTAGAAAAATGCAATATAAACTATTAGTGTATCTTATATAATTGAATTAATTTGTGTAGTTTAAAACAAAATGAAAGCTACATTACAAAAAAATTCAGGCCTACAGAAAGCCACAAGATTGCATGGCAGCAGTTCAATTATAGGAGTAAATAAATAAAATTAAAATTAAAGAATCTGATGTGGCACTACTAGTGCCACATTAGTTTGGCAATTTATTTAATTTTAATCTTTAAAATAAAATTCCAATTTTTTTCTAAATTAATTTTTTTCTACATTTACATTGCAAGGGTGCCGAAAATGAAAATTAAATGGCCCTCTCTAGGGTTTTGTTTTTTCTTAATGTAAGAACATGTTAGCTTGATGACATGGTTGTTTCATGTGCATGGCAAGTACATGGTATAGATACCATTTCAACATTGCAATATACATCATAAATAAGATTTTGAGTTAGTTTAACCTCTAAAGTCCTAAGGCCATTTTTTTTTTGGTCAAAAACGACTCAAAACTTGCCAATTCTATTCCATTCATCCAAAAAAATAATGTTTTTTCTTAAAATATAACTATAGGATTTTGTACTTCATTTGTCTCAGATCATGTGGTAAATTTCATAAAGTATGCCGTACAAATTAGAAGATATTAACATTCAAAGTTGGAAAAAATTATTTTTTTGAACATTAACTTGCAATTTCAAATGACTTTGACCACCATTTGTGAAAAATATTTGCACTATAGACTTTAAATTTAATTTTTTCAATTTTGATGAATTGAGTTGAAAGTCTACGAAAAAAATTTAAAAATAACTTAATCTTCATTCTTTAAAAAATTGTTAAATAGAAATAGGTTTAAGATTAAAAGAAAAAATAAATCTTTAATAGCTAGCTCTAAAATGGGATTGAAACACTATAATTCCAATAGTGAGATTATTTTAACAAGCAAAGTTAACCTTGTCAAACAATTTTTTTGATAAATTGTGAAAATTGCATTTATAAATGAGTCCTATAAGTTATTTTTTCAAGAAGATGCTCTAATTGCCCCCAAAATAAGATTGTCCATAACTTTCACATAATATTAGGAAAATTTGACCCTTGCAAAGGGCCGCTAACTGATTCATTTTTGGCCCCTACAATGCAAATATAGAAATAAATAAAATAAAAATTTAAAAAAAAAATATATATATATATATATATATATATATTATTTTATATTTTATTTATTTAAATGTTTTAAAAATATTACAAGTATAAAAAAATAGCCAATCTGATGTGATGCAGATTTGACACTAGTAGTGCCATGTCAGTTTCCAGAAGAAAAAAAGTATATAAATTTGTCATTTTTTCTCTAATTGCACCATTGCCATCCAAAATTTGCAACCTCAATGAGGCTTGCAATTTTCCTAATGCAAAACCCAATGGAATGAATGAAGCTTACCATATAAATAAATTACAATCTATAAGAAACTAATTAATTAATTATTAGTTTTTTGTGTAAGAAGGTTTTTGTCCGCCGCACAAAAAAAACGACCTTTTATGCCATAACTTTTGTTCTCGGGCACCAATTAAAATGAAAATTATGTTCCTAGAAAATTAATGTGTTTTTTATCCTAAAAAAAATTCATGATGAATATTGAGGCTGTAGGAACCTACCCAAGAGCCATTTTGTCTTCCAAGGGGAATGGGACTTTAGGGTTTAAAGAAATAAAAAAATTATAAGAGTCTTTGATTCTACAATAATGACAATGACTTGCTTTTTGAGGAAGGGCCCTAAACAAAGTTCTTCATATGTCACTTATGATATTGAAAAGTCTCATTTTCTTTATCCCAAGCCAATAAACAAAGTGGGTATAACCCTTAAGGAATAACTAGGGAATAAAAGATCCCACCCTCCTCATAAGGTTTCAATGCTTCACTATGTATCAAAAAGATGTGAACGCCCTATCTGGCCATCCCCTCCTCTTGGCCTGAAAAATCCTTTGTCGTCGGATGAGAAATGGAAAAAATGAAAATGTCCAAGCTGCCATCGATCTGGTATTTTTTGGAAATGAGATGGTGTTAAATCAATGTTGTTGGATCTACTAGAGGAAAAAATGACCCTTCCAAATGTTGTCGATGTTTTGAAAAAATTGAAGCCGTTGATGTCAGCCGCTGCCCAGGGTAATCAACGCCATTAAATTCAGATTAGGATTCTAAGTATTAGGATTGGGGTTGCTATGTTTTGTGAGGCATCCGGGAAACTCTGTGAGCGGGAGGTGTGCTTGAACGCAGCTACAATTAAGGTCGACCCTCAAGTTTTTTCGTATTGCGATTTTATTAGTTTCAAAAAATTAAATTAGATATTGCCTTAATCGAGTTCTTTGTGTTCTGGCTTTCAATACATTTGCTTGCTGTCATGAACACTTTGTCTTCTATTTTGGACTTCTGTGTATTAATTGTATTGAATGGTCCATTCATTACAACTGGGAACAAGCTTAGTTCTGAAGGTTTTGAAAGTGATGTAAAGTAGGACTGGGCCTTGCAGATGAAATAGCAAAATCTAGTTAAATTATGAAGATATTTATTTTACAAAATTTACTCATATAAAATTCCACATTAAGCTCTTCATAGATCATATTTTTGTTACTTAATGGGGTGTTTTTTATATGAAAGATGTGCGTATAGAAGTTTCTTACATATCTATGCAATCAAATTAAAAAAATTCTTCACCAATGTTTTTCAATCAATTATCATGTAAAACCATTAATTTTAAAAGAAAAAAATTCACCAAAAATAGAATTTTGCTTTTTTGAAACCCAAATTTGGTATGCTTTATTGGAATTGCGCAAGAATTTAATATTATTTATGCAAAAGAAAAATACCAATAAAATTTTATAGTATGCAAAGTTCTTTTGAATGACAAAAGTGGATTTCCGTATCATTATGCAAGGGTACTGTAGTGTCAATATTCTCAATTCAACCTTTTTAAAGTTTTACAATTCCACTATGTCTTAGATCAAAGAAACTCAAAACAATTATTTTTATTGGACTTTGTTTCGTGGCGTTTGGACATACAACATTGAAAATTAAGGAGTTTTGTATTATTTTTGGATCTTAAATTATCTTAAAATATGAATCTTTTGTTCATTTCTTTATCATGTTCCTAATTCTTTCGGCTTATGCTTTAATTATCTTTTATTTTGTAGCAAAGTCTTTTTTTTCTTTTTCTTATGCTTTAATTATCTTTTACTTTGTAATAATCTCATTAACCTTAGTAGTCCTTTTGTCCCATGATTCTAAATCACCCCTCTATTGATACTAATTCACCATGGACTCTATTTTTTGAACATTTAAGCAAACACATTCACAATATATATTTTTATATTAAATTACAAATTAACTATTACAAAAACAAAAGCGCAACTAAATCATGACAAAAGTTAGGCCAACGACACTAGGTGACATGGTTACATTAGTAATATTTAATTCATCTTAGTCATTCAATAATGAATTTTTAATTACTTGTTTTAAGCACTCAAAGATTCAATAATTCAATCAATTGAAGTAAAAATTAGATTTTTGGATTCATTTAAATAATAGGAGTTATTTAAAAAAATATTTATTATTAAATTATAAAAATTAATTATAAAAATGAAAACAATCAGTTATTACATGTCACTAATAAATCATGTTGTATATTATTTGAAGTAATTTTTGTTCATATTTCAATAAAATTGGAGCTTCTTAATAATATATAACCTACTTGTGTATCATGTTGGATAAAAAGTGAAGGTTTACTCCCTTGAAGAAAATATACACATTAAAATTGAAATCTTGAAGTCTTAAGTTTTATATTTTTCTCCAGATGTGAATTAATCAAATATCACAGACACAAAAACTAAATAACAAGAAGTACAACAATGTACAATAATAACTTTTATAAAAGTATATTGCACTAGATTGATAGCTAGACAAGATACAAGACTAGGCAACTCTAACAGATTGACCTAAAATTAATGTTGGCAAGACTGAAGAGAACCTTATTTTGTCTTCTTATTCTAATGGATGGAGTCCTTGGGAGAACTTTCGGAAGACTATGGAGGGTTCTACAAGATACTAGAAGGCTACCAAGGTATTTAGAAGGTCTTTAAATGTCTGTGACATCACATCCTCTTCTAGCAATGAGTCCCAAGAGGAGTACAAGTGGCTTTCGTTTTACATCTACAAGAAATATCGTAGATAGGCCACTCACCATGTGCTGCCAATAACTATGCACCCCACCGTGCATCTCACCGTGTACTTTGCATCCTATCCATTGGTTTTCACAAGCATTGATATGAACCGTCCATTTGTCCTTGTAAAACTTTTTTCAAGACTGCTTTACCATCACGCTACTTTTTCTCCACACACTAGCTATGGCCAGGACCTGTTTGTCTTCCTTAGTACGTTTTGTAAGAAACAATCCATTGTTTTTGTTTTTGTGGCCATTGCATTGTTTTTGTGACCAACATTGTTGATTGAACAAACTAGCTGTGAAGAAAGTAATGTGAATGTCTGGCTATGGAGCTTTGTTGAAGGCGCGAGGTCATTGTTTCAACAGCGAAGAGGATTGGTTCCAAGAGGCTCTTGATTATATTGTGGCGTTTTGGAGTTTCACAGGGCGGGGGTGGAATGACGCATGAGCCGTATGAGCGCACTAGTTCAATCTTCTAATTCACACATGTTCATCGGGCTTGAGCCGTATGAGCGCATTGGTTCAATTTTTTAGTTCACATGTGCATCGGGCTTGCTCTTTTTTGTAGCTCTTCTTGGATAGGTAATTCCAGATATGGTTAATTATTTTGTTCTTTTGAATTTGGAGAAAATTGATGGAGGTTTCGAGGAATTGTTTCTAATTTTTTGTTGAGGTATTGTTAGCTTGGACATTTAGGTGCAGCATTGAATAGTTTTGTAAATTAGTTTTGTAAAGTAATAATGGATTTGGAATTGTTATATTACGTTGGTCTCTGGGAACTAGTTTTGTAGTCGAAGGCATTAGAAGAGTTCATCTGTTCTTTTTTGGATACATAATTCCATTGAAACCTTTGGAACACTGTGCAGATTATTGAGCGCAGTAGGAATGCAACTTAGAACAAGATATATCAAGACATCTCCCCTCTTCAATCCTCAAAGAGTTTCCTACTGCAACCGAAAGTGAATTCACAGTTATGTTTTAATTGATGTCAATTTATTTTGCTTCAATTAGCACCTTATATGAAGGAGATAATCAGGTAACCTTTCTTTTGACTTGCCTTTAAGCTATAACCTAATAGTGTGCTTTGGATATGAGTCTTGCAGGTAAATGTATTTGCCCTTGGATCTTGGTCTTGCAGGTGAATGTAGCTCTACCTTGGATACGATTCAACCTAATCAAGGTACATTCTAGTTTCTTAGTATATTCTCTCATTGCATTTTTATTTTAATATGTATTTTTGTCATTGTTACCAAATTTATAAATACAATTGCATTGAATGAATGTAATTTGCTTCATTTGTATTTTCACAACCCTAGATTCAAATGCTATAACATACCGGCTAAGTATTTTACATATTGCTCTTTGTAGCAATGATCTCTTCAAGGAGGAAGATGAAGTGGTAGCTTTGGACGGTTGCAATCATGGCTAGACGTCCTCAACAGCGTCAACGAGTTCAAGCTCAGAAGTCTCATGTTGCATCTTATAGTTTAAAGGCTTCAAGTCAGCCAACACCAAAGACCATACCAAAACCTACTCCAAAGAAAAAACCTAGTGTACAGAAAGGCCCTATCAGAGGCATGTGGACTGAGGAATTGATGCAGACAACCATCCAATGTATCAAATCTGGACAAAGATCAATTAGAAATGCCTCTAAATTTTTCTCTATTCCTTCTTCATCTATCAGGGATTGGATGTCGGGGAAGACAAAGAGCAAAAGACATGGACATGATCCCTATTTGACACAGGTAGAAGAAGGAGAACTTAAAACCTGGTGTTTCAAAATGCAAGATATGGCATTTTCAATAACCCTACCAATCCTGAAAAACACAGTAAGAGACATTGTGCAACGCTTTCCACGACAACATCCTTTTAAAGATGACCTTCCTGGCCAAACCTAGTGGGAATGCTTCAAGTTTCAACATCCAGATGTTGTATTGAGACTAGGTGAAGGTTTGGAAATGAAGCGATGTATGGGCTTAAACCACAAATCATGTTCCAATTTTTATAGTGGATTAACCACTATAATTACCTCTCATGGATATGAAGCGTCTCATATATGGAATATGGATGAGACTGGGGTCCAAGCAACAGGGAAGAATAGTACCCTTAAGGTTGTAGCAAAAAGGGGATCCCAAAATGTGAACATTCTTGCTGGTAACAACAGGGAATGGTTGACTATTATAGTGTGCATTAGTGCTCATGGAACTTACATTCCTCCTTACTACATATTCAAGGGAAAATATTTGCTTCAAGATTATGTAGAGTTGTGCGGACCTGGAGCAGCGATGAATGTTCAAGAAAATGGTTGGATTACCAACAAGATTTTCTGCGACTGGCTTGTACATTTTCAAACAAATGTTCCTGGAGGAGTAAGTCAACAAAACAAGCATCTTCTCATTTTAGACGGACATTGCAGCCATGTGAGTGCTACAACACTAGATACTTGTATTAGAATGGGAATAGACATCATGAGTATTCCATCACATACTTCACAGAAAATGCAACCATTGGATGTATCATGTTTTAAACCTTTCAAGCAATATCTTCAAGAAGATAAAGCAGCAATGGGATTGAAGAATCCAAATTGGGCTAATGGTGTCATGTTGAGATCAACTTTAGCTGGAATGGCTGCAACCGCTCTAAACAAAGCTCTGAAGCCATCTACCATATTAGCAGGTTTCAAAGCAACAGGTATGTACTCAAATTTATTTTTATTTTGCTTTAAATGATTTATTTAATATATAGTGAGTTATTTTGTTCAGCGTGACTTACATGTGGATTTGCCAAACAACAGGCATCTTTCCAATAAATTCTAAGGCAATGGAGAGCTTTTATGGCCCAAGTATTCCTCATTTAAACAATGTGAACTTGCCTAAAGCTGTGAAGGATGAAGTAAGATTTGAAGATCAAGCACTTTCACAAACAGACAACAATACCAATATTGAACAGGTGTTGCACAAAAATGTTCATGAAGTGATTGATATGATTATTGAAGAGGTGCTTCAAGAAGAAGACGGCAATTGTGTCTTGTATGAAGAGAAACTCATTGACTTGTCGAATGAGGCATTTGGAACAATTCAAGAAGTTGTACAACCATTGGGTGAAGCAGTTCAAGGAATTGTATGGCCATTGGATGATCCTAATCCAATGGTAATTAAAACTATTGATTTTCATTGCCTTGATGAAGGTCAATGCTTAACAGATACGATTGTGGATTTCTATCTCAAGTACCAGGAAAGAAAGTATAAGTGGTTGAAGGGCTTTCATTTCTTCAATAGCTTTTTCTTTAGGAAACTAGTACTTATTCATCAGGAGGCTACACCAAATGGATTCACTAAGATTGCACGCTGGATAAAAGATTTGAACATCTTCAACTGTGACTATATCTTCTTGCCAATTCTATTAAGGTAATTGGCTATTCAATTCAGTATTATATTTGACAAAAATTTTACTAAAATTTGTGATTATTACTAACTGGGTTTTTTTCCCAATTGCAGGGGGCATTGGAGCTTGATAGTTATGTGTTATCTTGGCAACACTACACCCAACCCTTGTATACTTCACTTAAATTCAATGAGTTCAACTACTCATTTGGATTTACATGAATATTTGAAATTGTAAGATTGTTTACAGCTCAAATTTGTTAATATGGTCATTGATTAATTTGTAGTAGATATTGGATCATGGTTATTGACACTAATATACTAATTGTTGTTTATGTGTTATTTGCATTGCAGTTTGTTGAGCTCAGAATGGGACAGACAGAATAATACAAAACCTTTGAAAATTTCAAAGGAGCTTGTACTTGACCTACAGATCCAAGTGCTTGAAGTAAGCTAAGTGATCAATTATACATTCTTGAAGATGCATTGTAATTTTTGTCATGTTGCATTATTTACAAATGTGAATATGTTATGTATGTGTGCAGGTTCCTCAACAACCGGAGAGCAATGTGACTGATTGTGGAATATATTTGTTGAAAAATATGGAGATTTTCATAGACACCATTATTGAATCAGTTACTTTGGGCCAAACTACTGATTATATAGTAAGCCTCTACATCTCTTACAAATTTATAAATTGTCTAAAGTAGTTCCAAGTGTATTTGAATTTACAGTATGTTAATACAGTTTGACTAAATACTAACTTGATTTTATTGTATGATTGATCAGCTAAAGAAAATAAATTGGGAGTTCAAAAATGCAAGATTTCAAGATGAAGAAGCTAGCTCAAAACGGTTGAGCATCCAACAAACAATATTGATGCTCCAAGGTGGTTCAATGTTCTCATCAAGTGTTCCAACTATTCCTAAGAAGTAAGTCATCTACATTATTTTCCTTTTAATTCTTTTTTCTATAATCATTTTTTCTAATTGTGTTGATTTCTAAAATCTTTATTAATTTTTATCTTCTTATTTTAGGAACAATATACCTCAAGACCTATCCAGTATTCTAAAAGTCCCTGCGTTCCCTCAAACTTCAAAAAGGAAGCAAAAAAATCCCAAAAGGTTGAATCCGCATGGAAAATGTCTTACTTCAGAGAAATTTACTTTGGAGAGACAAAAAGCAATAAAAGAAGTAGAGGACAAGATTAATGAGCAATTAGAAATGAGGAAGAAAAAAGCAAATCTTGCAAAGTCAAGAAAAGATGAAAAAATTCAGAGGCAAAAGGACGCACAACTGAAGAAAAAAGTGAAGCAGGAAGAAATAGGGATCAAGAAGAAAGAGAAGCAAGGAATTCCAACAGTCAAAAAAAGGCCTACATTTGTTACACCTATAGCTACTAACATGCACGGTTAGTGATTGATATAATGATTTGATAATGTCATACATAGTTGTGCACCTATTTGGTGAAAGGTCACAACTTTTTAATGAAAAAGTCATTTTTTCAGGTGAACAATGGTATCATCTAAGTCACTAATGATATTCAAAAAAAAAATTACGATTTTTTGATACCCAGCTTATGAAAATCACACTTGAATTCAAATGTGCGTGGTCATTGGCCTGTCTATGATAAGAGATACAACAAACAATTTTTTAGATGTAGATTGTCTAATGGTCTCTCAACAAAGAATAGATAGGGCCATTTTGCCATTGATTGAAGTTGAGCTAGACTTCCAATTTGCAATAAGATTACTAAAGCTCAAGTATCAAGTTGAAGATTATCATATCAAATCTAATTAACACAAGCTCATTTTATTGTATCAAAGATCCACCTTTGTCTTGAAATGGTGGTGATAAAGGATCTATAAGTTGAAGTAGTTGGTCTAGTAATTATGATATAGAAAGTTCAAGCTCAAACTCCTAAGGATAGTGCTTGAGGTCTAAATAATTTTTAAAAACTTCTAATTAAGCATATTGCAATTTGAACAAGTAAACATTAAAAAGATAAATGAGTATTACATAGACAAAGATGCTATATTGTAATATTGCACATTTGTAATGATCTATTTGTAATATTGCACATTTAAAATTGACAAAAGCAAGTTTTTCAAATTTGTTGAACCAAATTTGTGCATTATAAACTATAGTCTTTGTACACCAAATCTGAACCTAAAAATGCATCATATGGATTTAATGTATGAACTAAACGCATTGTCCTATTCAACAAATATTTCAAATGCAAGGACATTAACTCCTCAAGGCCTATTGTCCCCTTGGGGGACAAAATGGATTTTAGGCAGGTTCTTGTGACCTCAATTTTTAATGAAACTTTTTGAAACTTTCTCATAAGATAGAAAAACTTATTAGCTTTGTGGAAATATAATTTTTATTTCAATAAATGTTTGGAAGCAAAAGTTATGCCATCCTGAGCATAATTTTTAAGCCACTGGGCAGAAAAAAGAAACCACAAAAATTTCCAATCTTTTTCCATTATTGATAATATTTTTTTCTATATGTGAAGCTTTGATTCATTCCATTTGGATTAGTGATGTCAAAGTTATAAATAATCTTGTTTTTCAAACAATCTGAGCATCTTTTTGAAAAAATAACTTATAGGATTTGTTTCTGAATGCAATTTTTACAATTTTTCAAAACAAATTGTTTGACAAGGTTAATTTTGTTTTCTAGAACAATCTCATTGTTGAAATTATTGTGTTTCAATTCCATCTTAGAGCTATTAACGATTTAGTTTTTTTTTCAATCTTGGACCTACTTCTATTTAACAATTTTTAAAAGAATGAAAATGAAGTGCATGTTTTTAGAATTTTTTTTCCTAGATTTTCAACTCAATTCTTCAACATATAAAGCTTTAAACTCAAAGTCCATAGTGCAATTTGTTTTCACAAATGGAGGTCAAAGTCATCTGAAATTGCAGGCTAATGTTCAAAAAAACTTTTGTTTCCAACTTTGAATGTTAATATCTCTCAATTTGTATGGTCAAACTTTATGAAATTTTTACCACATGATCTCAGACAAGTATAGTACAAGATCCTACGATTAGATTCTAATTTTTTTTTTCATTGGTGAATGCAACAGAAAAGGCAATTTTGAGTGGTTTTTGACAAAAAAATGGCCTTGGACCATTAGGGGTTAAGATGTTAAAGGTTCATGTTGCATCCTATACTATCTCTACAATGGCTAGTGCAATTATATGCTCTCAGTTCAAAAAAAACATTCAAATATTGCAAGAACCAACATCATTTGCATGTTTGTTAGATTGTGAATATTTAAAATTTTATAAATGTCAACTTCCTTCAAATTTTGTATACAACAATTTGAAATGATGTACACCAATATGCCAAGGTATAATTTTGTTTTTAGAGTTCTAAAAAAATTGACAAACTATAAAGTGCTTCCAAATCATGGCGCACAAACCTAAGTTTTAGACATGGCTAACTTTGAAATTAATTTATTTTGAAGTTAATTTTTTTAAAATCACAATTGTTTTTTCTTCAAACTTTCATAGTAATATATTATATGTTACATACTACAACTTTCCTATATCTACTTTGGGACTTTGTCCATTGATGCTTAATGGTATGGTTGTTTGAATGAAAATTTTTCAAATCTATAATTAGTTTTGTTTGTCACTGTATATATGTATATATATATGTATATATATATGTATATATATATATATATATATATATATATATATATATATATATATATATATATATATATACACACATATACATATATACATGTAATATTGATCACATTATACAATCCAGCTCTACAAGAGGGTGCTCAACTTTGTGGTCCTATTAGAGCAATGTGACAATCGAATAATGGAATCAAGCTTGGGAATGGCTAATCTTTAAAATTGTGCATGTTTTGGCTTGATATGTATTTCTTATTCTTGCCATAATGGCTCTGTTATTTACACAAAGACTATAGCATTGACTTTGTCATTTTAAATCCAAGTTTCCAAATCCTATCTACAATCGCATTTACACTGCACAACATGTTAGGGTTTTATTGGAGTGGACATAGCCTCATGGTCATACCATTCTTATTACGGCAATCATGTTTTTGACAAATTACTAGAATATGGAGTGAGTGTTGTATCTCACCACTAGCAACAAGTTGTTGTAGATACCAACAATCCAACACAACTTGAATGCTACATTTTCTTCTTTCCCAAGTGCTAAACAAACTTCATCTTGATTTTGTGCTTGTTACTAAGGTAGGAGGTTCATAAATCACCCACCTAAGAGTTGGAACTGAATTCTTGGGAGGTGAATCTTCTTGAAATATTTTATAGTAAATTTTCCTTCAAAGACAAGTTGAATTGGCATCTAACCCGAGTCGTTTCATATTTTTTGGAGCTTTGAAGAATTAGTTATGAATTTTTGAAGTCAAAATGGCACAAGGCTCTAAAACTGCCCACCTCCTAAAATGTACATTATTTGCACATTGCCAAAGGCTACAGAAAAGCAGCATGTACAACAAGTGTACATTCGAGGAAGTGGTCGATTTTAGAGCATGTGCGCTTTTAGAATCTTCTACCTTGCCTTACCTTGCCTTATCAGTACTAGGAAGGAAAGAAATTTGAAAAAGGTCTCTGATCTTCCTTGCTCCAACTGGACGAGCTCCCGTCACTCACATTCATTCAAGTGGAGGCAGTAAAGGGGGTCATGTCACGCCGACCCCATTCAGCCTGAAATGGGGTAGTAGTTCACCTTATAGTATTGCAAAAGTGCAGATGCTCTTCTATTTCTGTAGGAAGGGGGAAGCCGCCCTTGCCCCAAAACGCCTGACAGGTGCACCTACCCTTTCTGGAACCCACCTGAAAATTGAAAATTGGATGAATGTGATGACGGTGCGTGACAAGCCAGTGCCTGCCTGTGACGGAAGCATCAGTCCTCATCCATTCAGTTCGTCTACAGTACCCCCCGCGGGTCCCAAATTTCGTCGCTCCCCCCAGAAGTTGACTTCCTTGCAAGCAACACTAACGAATGGTAAGCTCAATTTGACTAATTTTCAGGGAAGCCTAGTGAAAACCTTTGACCTCGACCTCCACAAAGCTGAACAAAGTCCTCCGCAAGTGTACTCCCTTCTGTCCGAACACTACGGGCAAAGAACCTTCCCTCGCTCCCCTCCGACACCCAAGGGCCCAACTCCCAATTCTGCCCGTCCGGCCTCCGGGCCTGCGACCCAAGTAGGCAAGTACCCAACTCCCCAAAACGCAGCACGCGCTCTCCATGTCCACTGCCAATCTCCTCTTCTGCATCGATGATCAGGCTACTGTAGAGAAGAACAGCCGTGGGGGATTCAAATCAGGGGCCATGAACAAGGAGGGAAGAATCTGATAGTGCACCAAGTACTACCGGAAGAATCCCACGCAAATTCCTGTCGCCATTCGTAATTAGTCCTACACTAGGGTTTCCATTTCCGACGACCGAAGGTGCAGGCTTTGGTCTGAGGGGATGATTGCTTGACAGCCACGGAGATGGGCGAAGCTTCCGGGCGCCATTGAGATTCCACGCAAATCAAGGCCTTGATCTGAGGACGGGCTTGGGAGTGTGTGTGTGTGTGTGTGTGTGTGTGTGTGTGTGAGAGAGAGAGAGAGAGAGAGTGTGTGTGTGTGTGAGAGACAGAGAGAGAGAGTGTGAGATTTGAGAGTGAGTGTGTATGGATCCTTGACGTGATTCGGATGCCAGGTTGAAGAGATTCTTCCCGTTTAGCTGGGGCTTCTGTGAAGTTCCGTCGGATTTTGACCCCGTCTGTTGGGAAATGGCGTGGAAAGAGTTTGGAGTGCTCTTGGGAGCTTCCTCGGGGATTCAGTTTCGTTGGGTCGGAGAGCGAAGGGGAAGGAATCTCGAGGAAATGAGTCTCGAAATCTAGAATTTTGGAAGATTTTCATGGAGGTGTCAGTGGAGGTGGAAGAGTGTGCGTACCGAGAGGGTTTTATGCGTCCGGGTTTGTACGCGTCTGGCTAAATTTCGGCTGCGCAAGTAGTGTCTCTCTGCTTGTGAGCTTCACGCCAATCCTAGTTTGATTGTCACTCTGCTGTTTGGACATGGCTTCTGTCTTGTAGGAGCTCGCTTTCGCAGGATTAATACTTTTTGGTAGGTTCCGCTGGTAACGCATTTCGTGGGGTTTCGAGACTTTATTGCGAGCGAATGTGAGTGAGCCTCGAGGTCTCAAAATCTAGAGTTCCCGAAGCTTTTGAAGAGTGTTCGCACCAATTGTTGCAGTGGAGGGTTTTATGCTCCAGAGTTTTATTTTTCTGCTCAAAGCAGAGCAGAGTCTCTCCGTTCTGTGAGCTTCACTACTAATTCCAGTTTTGAGTGTCGAGCACGGTTGTTGAAACTATCCGAAATTTACGGAATTGCTGGAAAGCCTTGTCACTGTGGATCGTATCGGAACCTTCTGAAGGAGCTCCCTGAACATCTCTTGGAATTAATTAATATTGGGTCAGGAATCAAGATTCTTGTTGTGCTCAATCTTGAACCATGTAAAGGCGGGTGGCTCACATTAGAATTATTTAGTTTCTTTCATCCAATCCTTGCTTGGCGTGTTTACATGTAGGCTCGTCTGAGAGTTGGCAGCGGAAGGTATTGCTTCAAAAGTGGACGATTTCTTGTTTTGGAGTTTCAAATTCTTTTGTGCTACAGTAGAACGGGTACAAGCTTCAGAATGCTCTGCCAAAGAGAATTGAAACCTCTCGAATTTCATGCGCAGGGACGACAAGGCGATCAGGACACTGGAAGAGCTGGATTAGAGAGAATTTAGATCTAGAGATTTTGGATTAGTGCTCGAGGGGTGGTCAACATGGGCAGAGTATTGGGGAGTCAATTTCAGGCTCATTGTCCACGTTGCTGCATTAGCAATCTAAACAGTTAGAGTTAGCTCCTTCTGGACACAATATGTGGTGAAGAACTGGGTGACTTGATTAGTTGCATTGCTTAACATGAAGTATCAATGCTGAAGCTCACCGTTTAACAGTAGTGGATCCGCGTTTTGAAGTAATCACTCTTTGATTCTCGAGTCCCATGGTATGTAACCTCTGTGTAAGTGAGTAGTTCTTCTTCTTCTCCTCCTACAAAATGAAGCTGCAAGTGCACGTGTTGGAGGCTCGCGGTCTTGCGGCGCGGGATGTGAATGGGCTGAGTGATCCATTTGTGCGCTTGCAATTGGGCAATACCAAGGCCAAGTCGGTGACGGTGTACAAGAACTTGAATCCCTCGTGGCATGAGGAGTTTTTCTTCAACGTCGATGGCTCGGATGAGGAGCTGCTGGTGGTGGTGTGGGACGAAGACCGATTCTCGCGTGATTTCTTAGGCCAGGTGAAAATCCCCATCAGTGACATTCTCACGGCGGAGAAGCAGACCGTCTCGCGGAAATGGCACACTCTCAAGCACAGCGAAAAATCCAAGTTCCCTGTCACTGGTGAGTGCTAACCTTGATGGATACTCTTTCCGTCATTTGAAGCTTTTTTGTCAATCATTGGAGGAATGTGCTTTCACTGTGTTTTTTATGGAGGTTTAGGGTAGAGGATACTCTTTTTGTTACTTTAAGCATTTTTGCTAATCGATGTATGGGTGTGCTTTCATTGGGAGAAGTATGGAGGTTTAAGGTAGAGGCATTCTCTTGCATTTTTTTAAGCATTTTAACCAATATGTAGGAGTGTGCTTTCATTGGGAGATCACTCAATAGAGCTCACTGGAAAGATTGCTGTGGGTACTACAAAGTGCCAAACTCTCTTGAGATTAAATGTATTGGACGATTTCTTATGCAATCATGCAAGGTTGAAGGTTGTAGTTGCTAATTCATGTCCATCTAAGTGTTGATTGGAAGAAATGAGTTGCTGTTGGTAACATGTGTCAGTCAATAGAGGACAGGATCAGATCTCTATTTTAATCCTCATTTGACTATCGAAATAGTTATTTAGTGTCTTTGTAAGCAGAACTGTTGCAACGTATAAGTGATATGATATTCTGACAGCTATTTTGTTTTCTACAGGCGAGATACTACTGAGTCTCATTTTGTTTGGAAAGGATGTCTCCACCGGCCCAGGGCTGCAGAGATGGGTGTCCGAGTCCAAGCGGGAGGACAGGTCGACTTGGTCTGTGGCTGACGATGGCGCATCCACGCTTTCCCCCACCAGTTCCGTGGACATGAGTGACTTCTCCAATGACATAATGGGCTTGGAAATCAATAACGCCCAAAACTTAAGGGTAATAAATCAGGCTTTCTACGTGTTTTGAATGTCAAAACGCATCAAAGTATGAGACCTAATTGATGCCTCAAGACTTTCATTCAGATTTTTTTTATCTTGGTACTTATTAGATTTCCTAACCTTTTATCTTGTACTTCTTAGATTTTCTAATCTTGTGCACCAAAGCTACAATTACAAAGTTCGCTTTGGAAGTTAAGAATGCATTATAGTAACTTTTAATCCTATTTCAATTATTCAACGGAGTTGGGTATGGTTTTTCTTTCTATTGGTACATTTTGTTCCCTGGAAGCGTCATAAATGAAGTTTTCTAGCGGAAACCTTTGGCTATTTGGGTTAATACTTGTGATGTTTGATTAGTACCGGTATGTTGCATCTTGTACGAGAGTGGTTGTTTTATGGAAGACGTCATTATTTATCTGCTTCCTGCTTGGGGTTTGATTTGAGTTGCTGACTGAAGGTCTGGAGGAATGCAGGGATCTTGGTCTGCAACCTCTCAATCGATCCATGAGGAAGACCCTGCAAAAGAGCAGAGTAATAAGCATCCCAAGACTTTAGCAGATAGGTTCACTGCTGTTTTCAATAAGAAGAGTAAAGCAGGGGTTGACGGGGCTTCCAAACATGGTGGGGAAGGATCTTCTACGTCTACTCCAAAATCCAGCGACAGGTGGGTCTTGCAATTTGAAGGTGTTTTTTGTTGAGAGATGGATTACTTCACCCTTGTTATTTCTGTTTGTAATTTGTGTGCATGAAATGCACTGTGGAGTAGGTTAAACTTGTAGCTCGTCATCCGAAATTCCTGTGACATGGCCACTAGAAAGCATCATATTCAATCAGAGGTTGCATGGTCTTATTGTGTCAACAACATTGGGATCACAATGAATAACCATGTTAATATCTATTGGACTGACAAGAACAATGAGTTCCTATTCACTCAAATGCTTGATGGTGGTTACAATGTACATATTTTAGCAAGAAAAATTCATTTACTTCCTTGTCATCTATTCTGTTTTTACGTTATTTCGTAGGTCTATGATGCACTATGAACACCATGTATTAGCGCATCTATTGATGAACACCATTTATTGGAGGCTCTGCATTGACAAAAGCTACATTTACAGTGATTGTGAGGAAGTTTTAAGTAGGACCTAAGTACTTGAATAGCGAGCCGGTGCTGCTGGCACAAAGCCTCTCATAGCGTGACTGCCTGTTGAGCTTTGGACCTTATGTTGGCCAATTTTGTTACTCGTTCGAAGTCTTTTTGATAGCGCTACCAAGGTACACCATTTCATTGCCAAAAAGAATTCATTTCCTCAATTTTGGTGTTAACATGATATCATGCATGTTGCAGTAGTTCTGTGGGCATGGGTAGTCCGGATAGATCATACCACCCAGAGCCCGGCGAAGACTGCAGCGACGAGGAGACGGACACTTTGGTTACGTCTTTCTTTGACGATGACGGCAAGAGCATGGAGGGCGCTGCGAACGATTTCCCTTCCCCTTTGGCTGGGGGAGTGGTGCTGGATCAAGTCTATGCTGCCAGTGCCAAGTCTATGAATGCGTTGCTTCTGAAGACTGACTCCCCATTTGTTCAAGACCTCCAGGCTGTACAGAAGACCACCGAGTACTCCGCCGAGTCTTGGAAGAACGCCAAAAACGACTCCATTCAACGAGTGGTGACTTACATGAAAGCCGCAACCAAAATGATCAAGGCCGTGAAAGCCACGGAAACGCACACCTGCAGGAGGGTGGATGAGCGGGGCTTTGTTTGTGACGTGTCTTGTGCCACTCCTGATGTTCCCATGGGAAGCAATTTTTTGGTGGAGCTTCAGGTAATGAATTTGCATCTTATTTGTCATGCTTTATTGTGATGCAATTAGGTTTGGATCGCAATTAGGTGTACTTCCCTTTGCTGCAACGAGTTATGGGAGGAGTTAATAAATTCCGTATGTGGTAACTTAATAACAACTTGTTTAGTGCAACACTGACATTAACATTAATGTTAAAATTGAACATTACTTTTGAAAAGTGCATATTATCCGTAAACTCTGATCAAGAATACCATTCTTATAAATTCTGTAAAAGGGTTTTTAAAGATATTGGAAAAGGGAATGGATAGTTGTCTACCCCTTCCAGCTTGAGTTACTATATCAGAAACAGCATGGATGCAATATTGCAGGAACCCTTGTGTAGTTGGAATTGGATTTTAGGCAGAAAAAAGTGAACATGACTTTTGCACACGTTTAACTAATTTAACTAGCATCAGAGAATAATGTAAGTGCTAATTTTCCTGTCATGTTGCTTCCAGTTTTGCATATTTGCAGGACAAGATCTACCCTCCAAAGAGAAAACTTGTAGATTGCAAGTTTCGTGGAGACTCAATTTTTTACACTCTACAATGATGAAGGGGATGATTGAGAACGGGGCTCGCGCTGGCATCAAGGAAACCTATGAAGTATACAAAGAGGTTTGTGCACTCTAAGGGGAAATTCCAACTCGACTGACGTCTTTTCTGGTTTTTCATTTTTTGTGTTCATTTTCATTACACCGTGTAACCTTGTGTCTGTTTTCTGTCGCAGGTCTTATCCAAGTATGCCAAACCTGTAACAGCAGATCCTCAAGGAAAGGACTTAGTGGCTGCATTGCGGCAGGAAGAAGTGCCATTGAGTGACTGGGAATTAGTGCGAGGCTACTTTGGGAAGTGGCATGTGCTGCTGGCCGTGTTGTCGTTGACCATTGTGCTGTTGCACATCTGCTTTGCTCCTCCGACGTTGAGAGCCACTCTCATTCGCTGGGGCTTCGACCTGCCCGACTCCATCTCCGAGCTCCTCTTTGCAGCCATTGTGGTGTTGCAAGTGGAGAAGGTGGTCAAAATGGTGCAACAGTTTCTTCAAGCACGCTATTGGCAGTGTAAGTGCAAGCTTGTTCTGACGCATGGTTTATGAAACACTGATAGAAATCCACTCCCTTGTGGGATTCAAAAAAGAGTCTAACTGCGATACAATTGACAGAGTATACGTTTAAAAACTGCCTCATTTGGCGATATATGTGGCAGGATTTAACTTAGCTAAGTTTTCTAGAATTCTGTTACCAGCTTGGACTCAGATTGATCATTGTATGCTTTTGCAGCTGGAGATCATGGGGTGAAGGCTCTAGGCAATGGTTGGCTTATGACAGTGACATTGATTGAAGGAGAAAATTTAAGTCCTACTGAAGAGTGCACTTATGCCAACCCATATGTCGTCTTTACTTGCAGTGGCAAGAGACGCACAAGCTCTGTGAAACTAAGAACTCTGAAACCACGTTGGCGTGGTACACACACTTATTCCTCTCTTCATTTTTTAATATTTCATAATATTTTTTTCGCACCTTGTTGTTGGACAGAATTCTAATGCTCGCCATCTTCGTTTGCAAACGATGGCAGAAATCTTTGAGTTCGATGCTACGGAGGATCCTCCGTCCACTATGGATGTGGAAGTGTTTGACTATGATGGTCCATTTTCGGATGCTGAGTCGCTGGGTCATGCCGAGATCAATTTCTTGAAGCACAGCCCGGATGATCTGGCGGATTATTGGTTGGATTTGTCTGGTAAAAATGCCAGAACTCATGGGTCCAGGTTGCATGTCCGAGTCTTCTTGACAAATACCAAACAGTCGGACGCTCTTCCTGTCTTCCTTGAGCGGGTGGAGAAGGAGGTTGGAACCAAGGTGAGTTCGTCATTTCTAGAGTGCTTGTCTGTGTGTCTGTGAGCAAGTTTAACCTTGATCGAGCTCCATACTTTTTCTTTTCCTCATTTTTGAAGGTTATCTTCACATTTTCACTTAGTTTTTATGAAATCCCTGTTTGAAAACTATAGATTGTACAAAATGAAACCAAAACAGTTAATTTGTTGGTCAATTTACTTTATTGTTGAATTTTGACACTGGACTTAGTTAACACATTGAAGTTCAAACTTATTTCTAGTTTTTTCTTGATTTTGAATGGCTAGAATGGATTTTAAGATTAGATTGCTTTGAATAACGTGCGTAGAAACGTGCATTTGACATGCTTAGAATAGAAAATCATCATAATTGAAAAAGACCTCGTGGATTTTATAGATAGTTAAAACCTGTTGGCTTTTGAAGAGCTGCTGGTTCCTAATGTTTTTTTTTATCTCACTTGATGCTATTTAATTTTGTGATTGGATAATAGCTTTTTTGATTGGGTCTTAATTGTGGTCACTAAAATTTGACTTTTGTGACTTGAGAAGTTCCCACGGGGCTTGTTGGGCAAACATGGTTCTAAATCGGTCCTCTTGTGCAGGTCGTGAAGCGTTCTGCTCAGAAGAATGGATCGTTCCAGAAACTGTTTGCGCTTCCAGCTGAAGAGTTCCTCATCAACGACTTTGCATGCGCCATTAAGAAAAAGATGCTTATCCAGGTTCTTCACTTGTACACTTCCTTCAGATTTGATCAGCGTCGGTTTACATTTGTCGGGACTAGCCTAAACTCAAACTCTCCACCATATTTTGAGAAGTTTAGCAATATAAATTATCAAAAGGTGGCGAGTTTTTCTTAAGAGCTTTACAATACAAAAACATTGATATACAAGCGAAAAGATTTTGCCAGAAATGGGCGTCTGAGACCTGTGATGGTTAAAACATGAAGAACAAGGAGTTGTCTCATTGATGTTATGTGTTTGTTTCACTGAGTTTTTTTAAGTTTTGGGGTTCTTTCACTGTTGCAGGGACGTCTGTTTCTGTCACCCAGGATGTTGGGCTTTTACTCCAACCTGTTTGGCATGAAAACCAAGTTCCAGTTCATTTGGGAAGACATTGATGAGATTGTCGAAACGCCGGTGGCCATCAACCCTTGTATTGTCATCTTTTTGCGGAATGGGCGAGGCCAAGATGCTCGAAATGGAATGAGAGGCGTGGATCCCAATGGGCGTGTCAAGTTTTACTTCTGTTCCTTTGTCAAGCCTATGACCGCATTCAGGTAGTTATTTCCACAAAGATTCAACCAAAGATGTATTTGCTCATACTCATTCTGCAATACTCACTTAGAACTATCTCGAACTGTTCATTTAAGCTAATGTGTGTAGATGGGGTCAAAGCACGATTAGAGGTCGTTTTACTTGTAGGCAAATGGAAATCATAAATTTTCAAAAATAATTACACTTTTAGTTATACAATATGCATGCTTATTACTGTTGATGTCTTTGGTCGTTAACTGCAATGCATGCTGTAACTGTTGAAATGCCAAGGAATTACTTCTAAACAATTTTACCCTCTGTACTATTGTTTTTTTTGGTGTGTGTGTGTTCTTGTTCTTCTTCAAGTGTTCTAAAATAATATGTAATGCCGTTTCCAGAACAATCACGGCGTTATGGAAGAACAGGAAGCTGAGCCCAGAGCAACAACTGGAAGTGGTTGCTAACGTGGAAAAGAAGTACCCTGAGCTCGAGAGACAAGCAGAAGACTCAGACTGCTTCACAGGAATGGAGGAGGCTAAAATGTCTCATGTCTGCTCCTTTGACATTCCGCTCACGGTGAGTGGGGCTTGCATCAAGTGGATATCACCTGCTTTGGCATGAACTGTAAAAGCTTACCAAAGTCATTGTGACTGCAATCGCTTGATAAGAATTTACGCTTCATGCACAATTTTCAAAAGCCATTTGCATTTTTAATGTGTCTACTTTTGACACCCGAGTGGATCCATCCAGCCTTGTACAATGAGCATGCGTAGCATTATTAAGCCACCTTGGGAGGGTGTCTTGGGATTCATACAACGAAATTGATTCACTGACATGGAGAATGAGACTAATAATTAAAGACGACCACCTGCAAATTGTGTTACGCTCTCCTTCACTGTAGCTCCTTCTATGACGTGCTCCTTGACTGCATGATGTCGATGTCTCTTCTCCAATTGAAAGCGTTTCAGCGTCTGACCACTGTAGAATATTTATGTATGTGACAACTGCAGAATATAACGCAGATGAATTAATTATAGTTTTTTTTTCCCCCCAATTGCGCATGGCAGACGGATTGTGTGATGGCGCTGTTTGAGAGGGGCGCCCTGGAGAAGGTGGTGGCGGAAAAGATGGGGTACATCAACTACTGCAGCACTGCTTGGGAGCGTCTCGACAGACAGCCGGGCGTCCAGCGCCGTCAAATCAGCTACCAACTGAACCGACAGATCAGCCAGTTCGGCAGCAAAGTGTCTTGCATTCAACAGAAGACGAGCGTGGACATCGCCAAGTCGTGCGTGTTCGACGAAGTGCTCACCCTCCACGATGTGCCTTTCGGGGACCACTTTCAGGTATGGCCGAAACTCACACACTGTGGAGGGGATTGCATTCACTTTGGTAACGTCATCACACCACACCCCAAGTGGGAGCATACCTTGAGAAGTATACAGTGGATGTAACCTCGAATGTTACAGATGAGCTTGTGCACTTTCAATAAAGAAATTGAAGCTGATACCTTTCATTTGTTGATTTTTCAAAACTGGGGTTGATTCTCAGGTTTGAACAAGTGAGGCGAGACATCGAGAAGTACTGTGGATGTAATCTTGAATCTTATGGATAGATGAGTTTGTGCACTTTCAGTAAAGAATTTTGAAAGCTGTATGCCTTACATTGTTGTTTGATTTTTTCTAACTGGGTTTGAATTCTCAGGTCCAAGTGAGGCGAGACATCGAAACCATGGCCACCAATCCACCGAAAAGCTCCGTGAAAGCATCGGTGGGGGTGGCCTGGCACAAGAACACGGAGTTTAGCAAGAAGATCACCAAAAATGTACACGACCACATGGCCAAGGAGATCCGGGAGGTGATGAACATTAGTGTCCGGGAAGTGAAAGCTCTTGTGAAAGACAAGAGGTTAGCTAATGGCTCCAACTTGTCTTCATGAGCTTTCAGTCACACGCATTCAGTGACTCTGTAGGGAGGCGAAACAGGCCCAAAGGGTAGAGGATTTAGATTCATTTATTGGAGTGTTCTCAATGTAACTAACGGTTCATGACAATGCAATATTGATTGATTGCTGTGAACGAAAAATTCATCCAGAACTCTTGAATTGCCACAGTCGAGGTAGGCAAATGCATATGATTTTGAATGTGACAATCGGTTTGTTGTTCTCGATGATGCTTCCTTTGTTTGAGAGGACAAACAACAGATTGTTTCAAAGTCTAGGTCTTGATAGTGGGTGTCAAACCTTGCAATTCATTTTCAAATAAATGAGTTACTTGCAATCCTGTTGCTCTAGAGAAACCCTCATTTAGTGCTACTTACAAGCAAACCAATGCAATCCAAACATATGTTCACTTCATTTATGAGAAACTGTCTGTGTATTTTTTTTCATCCAATATTGTTTGTGTGGACTTTTGGATGCAACTCCTTTGTCTGGACTTGTTTTTCCATCTGTTGGTGATTTTTTTTAGTAATGTCAAGTTTGGAGGAGAAATAAACTAAAACATTATGCAAATATTCTCCAACTTTTGAGAGGATGAAAGTCCACACAAACAATATTGGATTATTCAGAGTAAGATTATATCATCCAATTTGGATGAATAATTGATGCTCTATCCATTATCTGAATCATTTTTTAATGTAATAGTAATTGAAAATAGTAATAGTTTATTGAAAAAAAATCTGTGAGCAAATGGATCAATGTGCTAGCCAATTGTTCATGATGCCTTACAAGAATTGATGCCTTTGTAGGCTTTCATAAATAGCCTATATTTGGATCTAACTGGCAAAATTGCTAGTTAGATGATAGAATCTATTTTTGAAAATGTTAAATTTTAACCTCACTTAGGGCCTGTTTCCATTGGGGCTGGAGGCTAAAGTCCCATTGTCCCCTCAAGGGACAAAATGGATTTTGGGCAGGCTCCTATGGTCTCAATATTTGTCAATATTTTCTGAAATTTTTGGTGGTGATAGAAAAACATACTAGCTTTCTAAAAATATAATTTTTATTTCAATCAGTGCCCAAACAAAAACTACTCATCCCCACCTTGATCTCCACTCTACCCAAGGTATGTACACCCCTTATGGACCTGCAACCCAACCCAATTGCTTCCCTATCTACACTAGTCCAACATTTTAGGGACTCCAATCTTGGACAATTGTAAACAGGGATGCAATTGGGTTGAGGGTACAGAATGGTGTGCATCATATCTTATATTTCAAAATTTGTAATAAGCTTAACCCTTAAATGTCGAGGCGGACGTTTTGCGGCCGATGAATGACAAGAGAATCTCTTGTGTAGGACAGAAATGTAACTATCCATCCTCCAAATTTTGTGGGAAAAGGAAAGATCATCTACAATAGTTTGACTTCCAATGAGTGCTTTTGCGTTATTTTAATCCAACAATTCACATGATGTTAAAACATATGATTTCCAGGGTTATGAGCCCGTCGTTTAAGGGTTAAAGAGGCTGTTCATTTGGCTTCCACAAGTCTGGTTTGCAAACAGGATATCCTGAGGACATGAAAGTAGCCTATCCTGTTACCGACATCAAATGAAGCGAGAACGTAGATTTCGACCCTCCTGAAGGGCGAGCTCGGAAGCCTGGCTGGGCTGGTTTTGTTGTAGCAGCAGGATCAGGTTGCCATTAGTTGACTGAGCTTCGGAGTTGTGGTGGTGTTTTTGGTTGCGCATTTCCCTGCAAAAATTACACTTAGGTTTGAATTTCTTTCAGCACTTTTTGGGGTTTTCCTTATCGCCTTCTACGTTTTGAATTCCTTCGTAACGTGGGGAAAGATCGAGTCGTTGTGCGTTTGGGTGGGTGGTTTCTTTCTTGAATTTTTATTTTTATTGTTGGAAGGCATATTGATATTTTTAATGCTGGGAATTTCGGGTGCATTCTGATAAAGTTGGGTGGGCTAATTCATTGAAGGCAATTGAACTCTCGCGCTGCGGGACTGTCTTACGAGCTTGGAATGTGGTCAGTTTGCCACTGAAGTTGATAGAATTGAAGAGCTCTTCAAGTAAGTTCCGCATGCGCAATTGCATTTCTCTGGAATTATCAGGTTGTATGTGTCTGTGGGACTCCTTTTTTCCTTCATGCCTTTTCTAGCTCCGGCTTGTAACCCGGAATGTGGCGGCAGTAATTCTCTCTTCTGTTTTAGGTTTCGTGCAAAGTTTTGACATTCGAGCTTTTAGGCACAATGGCGTCTCTGGGCGTTAGAGGTGCTACTATTTTCAACACCACAACATTGGGGACGCCCTCGCCATGTCCCCGCTGCTCGTTGTCTCGACGCTCCTCTGTTCGTCTTGCAGACCGCTGCTCACTCTTCTGGACTGGAGCTAAGCCCAATTTGGCGACGCCTGTGTCAAAGGATTGGAGACAGAACGCTGCGCACTCACTCGTCTGCACGGCCGCGCTAGATACATCTGTTCATGAGGTACTCGGCTTATGATTCTAGTTTACGTTGGAGGATGATCAGTGTAATTTGTCCTCTGAATTTTTCCTTTGCGATCTCGTGTAAGAGACAAGCACTTGTATTGAGTAATTCTTTAGCTTTGAATCTTAATAACTGTGCATAGAATGGGCTGGAGGTTGATCGAATTCGCTGAAAGAACCTCAATTGTTTCAGGTATTTAGATAATACAAGCTGGAGCCTGTTTGTAGAGAATAGAACTGATCAGCTGTGCAAGTGGCGAAGAATGTACTTTTTCCACAAACAGGCTCCAGATTTGAGTCACCTAGCACAATTTATAGTGAATTTTGTCACAGGTGTATAGTTTATATCTTTTCAAAGAACTATATCAATTACTCCAGTACAAAGGTAATTCAGCCTTTACAGAAAATGGGATGGGCAGTTTCTTGATGACGGTGCAGACCTGGAAGTACGTGTGCAAATTCCGGATGGCATGGTGGGAGGAGATGAAGCCACTGTGAGTGCCCGACACGTGCAAGTGGACTGTCAGGATGATGCTCTGTACATAGCTGTTCGGACTGCAGAAGGACCTCGTATGATTTATTCTGCTTCACGCCTCTATGGCCGTGTGAAGTCATCCGAAACTGTCTGGTAAGCCATTTTCGAAGGATGGCCATGATTGATTGTAACTAGTTGTGCACAGAGGTAACCACACGTTAAGCTCTGAGCATAGTTTCTATTATTTTGAGAGACCCTAATCTTAAATATTCATGTTGGAAAATAAAAGAGGACTCATGTATGCATTATTTGGATACCATATACAAACGTTTTAAAGGTTCAAAGTTTTATTGGTAGATGATCTGAAACCAACAAACCAACATGAATATGTGTTGAGTCTGTGCTCATTTAAAAAAATCACTATGTACTCATTGTGCAAGATTTTAGAAGAGTTGCATTTAGGTAGGTGTTGCAATTAGTTGTATATACCGTAGATCTTAGATCTTGTAGTCGTTGAGGATGAGCTGATTGGGAATCATGACCCTTTCATGTTGCTTCATGGCCATGTGGCGCATCGCACTTGGAAAAGAGGAAGAGGGTCAAAAGTCATTAGTCAAACATTTGTATTTAGCGTGAAGGGGGTAATGCGTCCTTTATTTAGAAGAAAAGTCAATATCATAACAAGGGAATTTCCAACTCTATTTGCTCCAAATGCATTTGAACAAAATTACTTTAGGTCACAGTTTCTCGAGGATGCCAATTTTTCATCCTGAGTTGGGTCAACCTGCAGGTACATAGACAATAACGAGATCGTTCTCAGTTTGAAAAAGATGGACAACGATGTTAAATGGCCCTCTTTGGAAGAAGCATGGGCTTCTCTGACTGTAGGAGTATCACAGCTGCTGAAGGGGACTTCTGTGTATATTGTCGGCGGTTCCTCGGAGATCAATTGGGCAGTTGCAAAGGAGCTTGCTACTGGTCTCGAGTATGTGATTTCGACCATTTTATTTTCCCGGGTTTTTTACCTACAATACTCATTCTATGGACATTGATTTCAACCAAAGACCTCTGTTAGATCGTTTGCCTCTGGGAAGTCAGTGAAATGGACTCTGGGTGCAGATATGTGCCTCTTCAAATACAACAGCTGGTGCAAGACTATACAAACAAATCACCGGCAGAGTGTAAGTCAATGCAACTACTGAGAAATGTTTTTGGCACTCATTTTGTGCAGTATTGTTTCTTATGGTCCACTTCAGATGGCACAGGTCAACAAGCTTGAGATAAGAGCCTAAAAATTTGAACTAACATTATGTGCAACTAGGGGTGAGGCAATACTGTGTATTTATGTCGTATGACACATTTTAAGGTAGTGAGTGTACATCAAAGGGGTAGCTTGAAGCCTTGTTATTTCAATCATGTTTGGCATGCCACATAAGAGCCACATAGGTGCCACCTTTTCATGCTCATTCTGTTAGTCGGACTATAGGTTAAAATCATCACTGAACATAACAGAGGTAAACAATTTAAATATGAATTTTTCACTAATCAAGGTGTAGGATTTATTGTAATTTCAATCTTGTTGCTTCAAGCTCTTTACTAAGACCTTCGAGGGATTATTCCTCAAGGTAAGACAGGGTGTCTTGGTCTTGCAAGTGGTAATAGTACATACTAAAGTTTATCTTTTCCTTTTGCAGTGGCAGCTGAAGAGGGTGATCAGTCTGTTTCAGAAACTGAGTCTGCAATACTGGATAGCCTTAGCTCGTAAGTCGTTAGCTTCATTGACTTGATACTAGAGAGAAAAAATTTTCTTTCAGCTGTGTACAAATGAAGTTCCGGCTGGTTGTCGCTGAATTTTACAATATAATTTAAATTCATTCTGCTACTTATGTGGATTTGATTTGCTATTTCTTAATTGCAAATTCAATGTTGTTGATGCAGGCACGTCCGTTGCGTTGTTGCAACACTAGGCGGCAATCAAGGTGTGGGTGCCCAGTATGGAAACTGGAAGAGCTTAAATGCTGGATTTACTGTCTGGGTCAATCAGACTACTGCCACGGGTATTCATTCGAATCTGTTAAATAGCTAACAGAAGTGGAATTATTTCTGAAATTTCCCCCCAAAACATCAGTATATTAAAAATCAAGTTCATTTCCAGGGTGTCACTTCTAAAAGACAGTCATGTCATGCATGTCGAATTAGAAAAGTGAGAAATGATCTGTATATTTAATGTAGGAATATAAATCAAATTGAAATGTTTTCTTTCCTAATGGATGTTAAATATGTGAGGTGAGTTAGGGACAACCGTAATTACCACTGACCCAAAATCACTACCCTAAAATCATAGATAATGGATATATATATTGTTTAGACAACCTCAAGAGCTGTTTAAATGTTGTCTTTAGGTCATTTACCAATAAAAAATTTAACCTCTGAACATAAGTTTTGCACATGGTATCTAAACAACGCATTCTTCGGTCTGTTAAAATGCCCTTTCATTTGCTAAGAATTTGACTAGTCTAAATGTTCGCGTGTGGCAGATGAGGGAGCTGCGGAAGAAGAGGCAGCAAAGGCCAAGCAGGGTGGTTCAGAAGCATATGCACAAGCTGATGTTGTTGTTGCCCTTGGAGGCTGGGACGAGGATTCAGCAAAGCCTGCAGCCGAAGGTGCTCTCCGTGCACTCAAGGTCCTTCTCGAAGCCGACAAGGAGCTGCCAAGTTCGTGCCTAAACCCTTTCACACCGTTATTCTCATCTCAAATGCAGTCGAAGTATCTGGGTTGCATTGAAAGTCTTGTCCATTAGAAGAAAATTTCGTATATTTGATTCCCATTCTGTTCCCAAGTAGTTGATTATTCGTATGTGAAAAAAAATGTCATACAGAGTCCATAACCAAGATTCAGAGTCCATCCATGCCACCAAGGTATTTTTTGTCAGAGTACATTTGTCATCGGGCAATACTAAAGTCCTTCAAAGGTTGCCCAATAGTGAGTAGGGAACCAAGAGTTATACTCTTCTCAAATTCTTACGAGTTCTCTTAGTTGTTGCATGAGAAAGAGAAGTTTTGTAGATGTGGTCCCTGAATTCCATTCAGATTCCTGGGCAGTTGACCATCCATGTGTTAAAAACTTGTATATTTATATATATTTATGAAGCTTTAGAGTCTCAGCAGCAAGGTATTTTTTGTCACATGGGTCATCTGTCACCATGCACAACGAATGTTCTCTGGGTGTTGTGCAATAGTGAATACAGAGAACAACGATTCTCATGGCTCAAATGACTGAAATTTCTTCTTACGGATATCAAGTGACAAACTGAACTTGGAACAGTAAAGATTTCTGTAGTTTTCAACCAAGTTCTTTTGATAACAAATTCACTTATTTTAGTTGGTCTCTAGATTCAAAATCACTGCCGGCAAGGTATTTTTTTGTCACTTTATACATCTATGATCATGCAAACCAAAGTTCTCCAGGCGTTGTGCAATAGTGAAGACATGCTAGAAACTTCTTAGAGTCTTAAGGAGAAAATGACAATGAAAAATCTAATGGCCATTAGGTGATGGGCTGAACTTGAAATAACAGAGACCTTTGTAGAAAGCGTTTCACCAAGTCTTTTTGATACTCCAAGTATGTATCAGATGTCAGTCTCTGTTGTTAAGCATTGTGGCATACATGTGTATGCAGGTAAAAAGAGTTTGTATGTTCGACTTGGCTGCCGTGGGGACTGGCCAAATATCATGCCCCCAGGTTGGAATCCTGTAAGCGGCAAGGAGGAAGCGAAAAGTACAGCATATTACTAAGTACCAATGAGGTGGGCCTAGCCCCTCCCGTGCTTTGCACGTTGTATTTTATCCTCTTTGATTCTTTTTAATGCAGTGGCATTATAACCAAGGCAATGGTCCTCCCCACGATTCAAAGGTACTATGCCTCTCTATGCCTGGCAGCGACTTTCAGTTAATTCAAGGATTGGGGCTGACTGAGGAGCCGTATAAAACAATTTTGTTCGCTGTAGGGTCTCTTTTTCAAGGATGCAAAAGGGACCACTGCCTCATTTTGTAAACAATGGTATGGATTTCCTCATTTACTCCAAATAAAAAATTAAAGAATGTTCATGAATTGCACTGGAAAGTGATTACTCCGTACAAAACTGTGGACATTTAAATCTGGGAGTAACTTAAGTTTCTGCGTTTTCCCCTGCATTGCAAATACCACAAGATCAGACAAGCTCGAGTCCTGGCCCCACGAATCCCACTGCAATAGGAAACAGTCCTCTTCCTCACATCGTCCACGTACAAGATTCTTCTTTCACGTGGTAGACTGCAACCAGGTCCCACATCCAGTGCATTAACGTATTGCCACTCCTGCACACAGCTGCTGCACCATCGTCCCAGGCTCCCATTCGGCCCTTCATCGTATCCCCGCGCTCTGCTTTTTGGTCCCTTAACTTAGTTGGTCTTGCAGCCGGTCTGTCTCAGACTCCAGATGAGTTTGCTCTTCTTGCAGCTCGGATTTCTCGGCGCCCAGCTGCACGCAGAAGTTCAATTTAGTAATCGAAAAGAAGTCACAATTTGGCACTCTGTCAATGCTCGAGACGACACACAGGCATCGATTCAAGGAGACACAAAGGAGCTCAGTCCCCAGTCCCTGCTTACAGCTTTTCTGCTCTTGCCCTCTCTGCGTCCTTTGCGCATCTGTTTGTTGGCATTCTCGAGCTATGACGTCTCCGCAGCTACGTCCTATGAGCTTGTGCACACAAGGAGGATAAGGCGAGGCACTGCTCTCGTGCATGTGACCTTGTTCTCGCCTGTGGAGTTCTTCTCTGCTACGTCATTTCGTCGCAGGAGTGTCTTACAAGCGAGAGAGACGATCCCAGATGCTCTAGGATCCTCACGGGTGCAAGTGTGAGTTTGAGCGTGGTTCCCCTGTGCTTACCCTGCTTCAGATTCGGTTGGGTTTTGGTAGCAATTGATCAAGCATTTCAGCAGCCAAGTCTTCGGGTGTCGGTTTTTGGATATCGTGTGAGTGAATGTTGGATTTTGGAAGTGCTGTTCCAGGTGTTCCTAGTTTCGTTAGGCTCTTGTGCTGCATGGATCTTGTGTTTGGCTCTTGTTTGAGAATCTGTAGCGACCGCTTTGTGGGTGGGGGTTGCAATTCGGTTCAGTTGCTTTGTACTGACTCTGCTTGCAGTTGTGTAGCAGCTCCGGGGGCGATACTCTAGTTGGAATTCGTCACCTCCTTGTTGTTGTTGTTGTACTTGTACTTGTTGTACTCTAGAAACTTGTCAATAGAGGGCTGGTTGAACATGCTAAATATAGTATGTCATCTCACAGTGTGTGGTGATCAATTGCAAATTGGTGCAAGAATTTGGCTCAACAAATGAATGGTTGCCATGTTGCAGGGATGAGCAAACTTGTGAATGGCTTCACAGATCGAGGATTTAGACATCTCACCAGTCTAACTGGTGAAGAGTGTACACTGGTAGCATTGGCTATGAATTTTCAGGAAGAGTGGTGGCAAAAGTGGAGCTTCTTATTTCATTTACTTTGGGTCTCTCATGATGCAGCAATTGACCACCATGGACGTGGATGAAACATAAACTAAAATAGTTTTTTCATCAAAAGCATTCGCCTACAAGGAAAAAAAATACGGGTCCATGGAGCAAGGTTTGTCCTCTTTACTTTTAAATTTACAAAAAATTAGTTTTTCAGCACATAGTGCGACTAGATGTTTTGACTTTGAACATTTTAAACTTTAAATTTTTGCAATAAGAAGTTTGAGCTTTAAATCTTTACAATGGAAAATTGAATTGAGAGTTTAGCAAAAAAAAGAAAATTCGAAAAAGCTTCATTTTCATTATTAAAAAAATTGTTAAGTAGAAGTAGGTAGGAGATAGTAGGAAAATCTAAAATATTAATATCTTTTATATGGAATGAAAATGCATTAATTCCAATGGTGAGATTGTTCTAGCAAAAAATGTCCACACCCCGACTACTTCCGTCCGCGCCCCAACACAGTTTTGTCCCCGCCCTAGCTTCCGTCCGTGCCCCTACTGGTGACGTCTACGCCCTGGATCCTACTTGACAGCCAAGTGGCGTCAAAGTGGCAGTCACATCACCTGTTTTTTCAGTGGCAGAATGTCAACTTAGTGTTGACCACATCGGACGGGCGAGACCTCTATCGGACGGGCGAATTGGACGTCCGTCCACTATGACAACCCTGCATCACGTACTCTTCTTTCGACGTCCATATAGGTGGCAATCGCAACTAAAATTTGTGCTGGGCCAAGGTCAATGCTCCCACTCTATCATGCTTTCAACAAATTATTTCTAGAAGCTACACATTCCTCTCAAGCAATCCAATGTTTCAAATGCTGGCGGATGCTCCTCCATTGGCTGATCATATGTCCACAAATCCTTGAATTCAACTTGTGGCACAAACACTAGTAGAACAATGTCATGGAAAGTATATTCTAAAAAAAGCCCACTTCCATCAAATTGAGTAGGGTGCAGTGTTAGGGTACTAGAACTTGTAGGAAAAGCATCCATCTGCATTGATTCTACAAAGACTCACAAATAGCTAGCTACGGCAACATGATGTCAAACACAAGGACTCCCTACAAGGATTCCCCCCCAACAACGACGTTAAGCTGAAATTACCACTGTAGCGATGATGCAACAAATTCCTTAAACCACATGCACAGGCGGAAACTAGGAAAGCACAAAAGAATGACAAGTTCAATTTACATATTGCAGCCTTGATATGTAGACAACAAATCTCACAGAGGCGCCAACAAGCGAGTGGATTAGAGGGCAATGACCAATACAAGACGGTCATTTGAATGAGTGCACAACAAGATGAAAAAAACAAAGTCCACAGCCTACAGCTAGAGTTTACAATTCTCGCATTGCTTGAATTTTGGTTCACAAAGATTTTGGTGATTGCAGCAAGTAAACTTGAAATAATTTGAAATTGAGGCTTAGAAAAATGACATACTTCAAATCACCTACAATTTGATTTTGATGCACATAACATTTTGCACATTTGGAAACTTTTCAAAGTTGGATTACACTTTAGAAGTCTTTGATATAGGAAATCTTCCAATGATGCAACAAAATCACACAAATTTAGAGGTTACATCTTTTTTCGATTGTGAATTTCACACATTGCAATGTTTGATAAAAGAAATTCCTTCTGATTTTAGCACAGTGGTATAGGTTGCCCTAGATTAAAAAAATGATTCATGATGCCAATTACAAAATCAAGATATGAGGACAAGCCTCTACTTTCTTTTCTTGCTTTGTGAATTCTAGAACGTTGTAATTATCTTCCAACAACGACAATCTCATTTTGATTTGTCAATGAACTCATTCAAGGCATTAGCATCCATCAAATCAAGTTCAAAGACATCACTCTCCACATTGAAAGACATGGTGACTATGCAAATTATCATGTCTATGTCTACTCAAATCAAATCACAATGGTCATATTTGAATTTTTTTAAACTGAGGACTTTCATAAAGTAATTCAAGTAGACTATGAAAATTGGATCCAGCACTACTTGTTTTTTTATCTTTGTTCACCTCATGGTTTTGTAAGTCAATGGATTGCCTCTAATTCCCCCCTACCTATTACCAACCTTCTATCTCATTTTTTACATATGACATATACACCATGTGCCTCTGTCAACACTATTCAAGAGGCATGTAGCCTCCAAGTTTTTTGAAGATCTTTCCTTGGTCCTCCTCAAGATTGCCTTGATAGATGATGAAATGATAGTGGTACTCATCTACATGAAATATACTCCACAATCCATGCCAAGCGCCATCAACATTGTCTCTGTGAAAGAAGAAGTACTAATGTAATCATCCAAATTATTAAATAAATAGAATTCCTAATTCTAGTTAGCCTATCCTTAAACAAGAAAGGATTGGAATTCAATCGTGATACTAAGGTAGACTTGAAAATTTTATATCCACCAAATTCAACAAAAGAGATTACTTTCTCTATAGGGATTGCAGTGCTTAGTTGAGGTTCCTCCAAGTTCAATATGTCAGAGATGGCATCACGGGTTTCAGATTCCACAGCAACAAGATTGGGACAACAATCTTCCAAAATTTCTTTTTTCCTTTGAATGGGGAGTTGCTGCTTGAGTCTTTGTCGACTTCTTGACTGCCGCTAGCTTCTAGATCATGACATAGCACCTCAATGTTGCCATCTTCTCCACTCATTGGTGTTTTGGTTGGAATATATGCAAAGTTTAGTAGATTAGCCTTTTCCACCAACCATGGGGTCAAAAACCAAAGGGTTTTTGTGCACTAGACTGTAGGCGCCATGTTGAGAACCTATAGAATGCCTTGCTCGGCTAGTTTCAAACCTTTTTGCAAGGTAGCGGTGACGTCATTGTTAGTGGCAATCAATGTGTTATCTTGTAGATTGTATTTTTGCTCCTCCTCCTTGAAAGGATGCAATTCTACCCATATGTTTTTCATTTTATTATGCTCTTTATTAAATTTGAGCCCATTCTCCTTGAATTCATTTGCAGTTAAGCAATTCAAGGTGTTTATAGCACTAACAAGCTGATGGAAGTCATAAGCTTGTTTGTGGCCCTCCATCCCCCCAACCTTTGAAAAAAATCTTATAAGCATCATGCTTAGTCAAATGCAGCGGAACATACAATTCTAGATACTTGTTACGGAAGTGCAAAATTAGTAAGACAACAAAGTGACAAGAAATTTGACATCTATGAAGCACTACTAAAACACAAAATTAACAGGAATAGTTAATTTTTTTGAATTACCACCAACTCATTGGTTTCCAAATTCAAACCCAACCTCCAAAGACAAAAGGACACTTTGAAGCCAAAACTACTCTTGATCTCAAATCTATTGAAAGAACAAGAAGATGTCTATATAATTTGTGCAAACCTCCAAATAGTACTCCATCCCCAATGTGTGCTCTTAGTGCACCTCCTTTGATGTTTCCAGTAGTATCAAATAGTCCCAAGTTCATTGTTGGCAAATTTGTTGCGCAGACGCCCAATTATGTTGATCCTTCCAACTTGTATCCTCCAACTTCAACTTGTGTTGGTTACGCGTGAACTTGTTGTACACCAATTCCAAATGCATCAAAGTGACCATGTTAAACCCTAATTGTGACGTTTTCACATGGAAGTCGATTAGATTTATGAGTTTCTTGCCTTTATAGATAAAATCTTGGTTATGTAGACCCCTTGCATTACCAAAAGAATTCAAGCTAGTAGTGAACATCCACCCAATTCAATCTACCTTAAGTCGTTGTTCCTCGTTGGACTTGTATTCCACAAGCATGAGCTGCCTTCTCTATGAATCGCCGTCACTTGCGTACCTAATTATAGGTCCATCTAATCCTTTGCAATGTTCCTCCCACAATTGTTCAATTGTACTCCACTATTTTTTCACCCACTACGAATCAAAGCAATTGCAAGTACCACAGACACACAACACCAACCTCAATAGCTTCTTGTGCAATGGATTTATCATAACAACTTGAGCAAAACCTTCCACTTTATCAGAGCAGAAGGGCTCCAAAATTTTATTATAACCTCCCTCCCCAGTGTCCACACATGGTCTTTAATTTGAAATACAAACATGATTTTTTGGGGGTTCGCAAAGCCTGGTAAGGGTGTCAAAACGCGAGTCAAAACGTTGTTCATAAGAAATTTGAGAACTCACTTTTGTCTCGTCTTCAGCTAGTATCACTGAACTTGATCTTGTGATCCCGTATGCATTTTTAGCAACCTTGTAGGTTTTAGCTAAATAATGATGCAAAGATTTCCTTATATTTGCTCGCCACATATTGTACGCTTCTTTTATTATCTCTCTTGATGGTACTATAATAAAGCCTAGTACCATAATTCAATGAAAACATGTCACACATCCTCCAACCGCCATAGACCTTCATGGCTTGTATAAGTGCCTTAGAATTCTTGGAGAACCAAAATCCCTCCTTATGCTTCAAATTAGCTGCTATGTCTCTCATAAATTCCTACAATGTGGGCTTGCCTCCCAAAGCACTAGACCGATGCACACTCAAAATGTCACCGCAAACTTAAATAGATTGTATTTGTTAGAGGGACACAAGAGTACAAGACCTAAATTTTTTGGATTGGACACTTGACCTTCAACTATAAAATCTTTAGTTTATCTGCCTAGTGATACATGCATTCTACTCCCAATTTCTTTGACACTAACCTACTATGCATTGTGAGCTCTAGGAAGGACAAATATCCTAGCCGTCGATTGACTTCAATAATTTGACTTCCTCTTTTTTCAATAGACCTTTCCTCCCTTATAACCCTCAGCTTGAAGTCTGTCTCACATGAAATGTTCATGCATTCACCAAGGTTTGTTATTCATTCAAATTTGAAGACAACTAAAGTGTCTAAATGTTCCATTAGTTTTTATGCTTTCACTTCCATAGCAACCACTTTTTGCAACCAAATTTCCGCATACCAATTGTGACCAAGCTTCAAATCAAATAACAAACCTAGAACCTCAAACAATTTACCTGCATACACTGCAAATGGACCACAAAATCCCAAACACATTAACTTTTACAGAAATTATAGTCAATGGCAAGTCCTTGATGTACCTCAGAGTTATCCACGACATGGCTAAAACAGCATGCAATTGCTTTTGGCTCAAGTGGGAGCTATTTCCAATTGATTAGCCAGCCTCCCTCGCTAACTTGAAATTGCTAAAGTCCTTTTGAAGTTGGGAGCCTCCTGGAAGACCTTCTCGACGTGCTTAGATCCTTCTATATGGTTTCTTAGATTTTCTTCCAAATTTTTTTTAGGTGGGCAGAGACTGTACACGTCATTGCAAGTTATACACTTTCTCTTCCACCAAGAACTCTTCAAATTAGTGATGTAGAGATCTCCTCCAAGCAGTTCAAATGTCTTTCCAGTAGGATTAAAGCTATCATTTATAGAGTTGAGAATATCTTCACCCTCCAAAACAAGCCCACCGATGGTTATCCATAGTGAAGATGGTTGTTTTCTTGCCCTTCGCGACAGATGAGGGTGGTTGCACCAATCTATACCCTTCTTTGAACACTAGCTTAAAATGTGTTGGTTCCAAGTATGCAATTCTTATATTATATGACCTTTTTATTATGATCACTTACAATGCATTTTAGTCCAATCTTAAGGAATACAATTTGTTTTAATCACTAGTAGAAAACGCAGGAATTTTGACAGAATTTTGTTGATCTGGACGTGTTGATCCGGTCACTGTTTTGTTGATTTCAACAAAAATCTGTTAATTGTAACAGATTTTTGTTGAAATCAACAAAACAGTGACCGAATCAACACGTCCAGATCAACAAAATTCTGTCAAAATTCCTGCGTTTTCTACTAGTGAATGTAGAAAATTCTTATAGCCTTTTCATCAAGGAATCCAAAAATGTAATTGTATACATGAAATGAGTATTTTTGAGGACAATACTAGCATTAAAAACTTGGGGGTGCACTTAGTTCTACTACAACAAACCACGTGCAAATAAGTGGTTTCTAATAAACCATAATTTCAACCTAAAATTTTGAACATTGTTTAATAATGACTATAGGTTTCTATTGCCAAAATTTCCAACTCAAATAAAATATGAAATGATTTCTAGAAGAGGTTGCAAATGAACTAAAATGGCATGTTTTTTAACTCAAATAATTATAAAGAACACATGTAGATGACCATTAAATCAATATTCAACTCAAAATGAGCTTTCAATAGAAAGTTATTTTAAGGAATTTTTGTTCATTTTTTAGACAATTTTTCTTATATAATATAGGAATGTGAAAGTTATTTTTCAGTTCTATAGTATATCTTTTTACTTCAAAAATTTGTAACTAATTATTATTAACAAATAAAAATATCCATAATTCAAAATATAAACTTTCAAAATAGGAAAATCTATTTTTATTTATTTATTTATTATTTAAAATTCAAAAAATATATAGGGGGTCCAAAGATTTGTTCACACATAGTTTCTAATGCATACTCTAAGTGAACTCCCCGAGATTAAAAACCTAATTATATGAGTTTTTTTAATACATGTATCATGGGCCAAAGTACTCAACTTTGGGGGCTTTTTAATAAAAATTTAATATTAATTAGAGAGAACTTTTTGTATTGAATTTTTTAAACTATGCACAAATCTTTCAATTCTTCATATATATTGCAAGTTTTTTTTCTAATATGTATGCAACCTAACGTTTTAACCTTTAATTCTTTTATAATTTTGGTCTTTACCTAAATTCTTAGTCTTTTAATTTGATATAATTTTTACAAAAGACACCCTTTAAATTGTTTTAATACTCATGACCCCTGGTCCCCTACGTATAATACAAAAGTTGGGTACCCTAGATACTAGTTGGTCATGACATAGCCCTTCTGGAAGTTAGAAAACAAGTTGGAAACTCTGCCCTTAGTGTGTTGGCCATCAATACCTCCAAAATCCTTCCTGCATTCCATGCAATAGACAATGACGACTGCTTTTCTATGCCAATCGTAGGACTTCAAGCTCCATTTGCAATCTTCCAAAGAGGTGTCTTTCAGTACCTTCTGCAGTTTTTATTCTCCCTCCATGTACGGGGCCATCACCTCCACATGCACAATCTGAAACTACAATAAGGACTCTTCACTATAATCACTAATCCATAAATAGGAGGCCGGATTTGTGTGAATTTTGTCAAGAGTAGTAGTATCAACGGGAAGGAATTATGGCACCAAGAAGTCAGTTGCATCACCTCCTTGACTATGATTGAAGTCATCGTCGGTTCCAACTCGTTTTTAGAGGCCCCGTTTTTTAACTTCTGGATGCCATTGCTTTCTTAGCTGTCATCAAAGTGCTAGTTGCTTCCAACATGCTGTTTTTTAGAGACTATAGTTTCTACCTCATCGTCCAAGGTTGGAATTATGAAGATGGAAACCTCCACATTATTGAGGGATTCAAGAGCAATTGCCACTCTACAACACTCTTGTGAATCCCAGTATTGGTAGCTAAAATTTAGGACATTTTTTTTCAAGACGCACTCTTAAGTCAATTAGAGATTCTCCAACATTTACCTCTCTAATTTGACAAATTACTCTAGGTTTGGACCTTCCTAGTAAAAGTTGTGCATGGATGAAGTTTGACTGTTAATCGGTCCTTCAAACTTCATCCATGATTTCCTCCTAATTCACAATTTGAAATTGACTTTGGACTTCACTTCTATTCTCTATATTTTGTTTCTTTCTAGATTCTACTTCTTGTTCCTCTTGGATGAAATTATCCAGATTTCATCCAACATAACCTCCAAACTTCATCCACCTATATCTTCTGCGTTCTGACTCCGATTTCTATGTATTTTATATTTTTGAAAACCTCTAGACTTGTATTCTAGATTTAACCTGATTTTTTTTCTTGAGGTTCTAATTTGTTTCTAGGCCTCAGGCTGAACTAACACTTTGCTAATTGTAAAAGTTTAAATGGAAAGGAAAGGTTTAGGGCCACTTCACACTACGGCACAAGGTCGAGAGTCTATCGATTTCCACCAATCAGATTTCAGAAACCCAAGAATTCGGCCTCTTGAGCCTTCACACTAGGAGGCACAATCCAAAGGCCGTTGCCCTCAAAACTGACAATATGTCAGAAAGTTTACTCCATATTGACGGACTCTCGACCTGAGTTTGGGTCAAGCAAAAATGGAAACCCAAACTCTAGTCGAGAGGCCGTTGAATTTTGAAAAAATAAAAAAATAAAAAAATAAAAAACTGAGGAAATCTCAGCCGTTAGATCTTGGCAGACTGTTTTTGCAAGGCAGCAAGTAGGATGCGCCTTCTTCTTCGCGATCTTCGCCAATTAGAGGCCCAATTAGAGGCCCAATTAGGGGGCCAATTAGGGGGCCCAATTAGGAGGCCCAATGACTCCTTCATTTCTCATTTATATCTTCCATAGTCTTTGTTTCACAGTGAAAGCAAGTGCTGTAATTGTTCTTTCAATGCCATTTTTGACTCCTTCTTCATGTTTTTTCAATGTTTTGCTTGCAGGAATTGATATTTGGGTGAGGCTTCATGCTAAAATGCTTGTCATGCTACCTAAGTTCAATCGCACTGCTGGGGCATGCCGTAAGAAGTTCAAGGCCATTTTTGATTCTTACAAAAAGACAAAATGGCCAATGGCATTTCGGGCAATAACTGGCAAGAGAGCAAATTTTATGATGCTCTAGATGAATGGTACCACCAAGATGGGCTGGACTTTGGGCTTGGCCTTTGGAGGCTTCACACTATGGCCGGCCAAAGGCTCAAAATCCTATCATTTATTGCCCATTTCTTTGGACTCTCACCAAAAGTTTGGCTACTCAATCCCACGGCCTCTCGACTTGGTCAGCCATAGTGTGAAGTGGCCCTTAGTAACCTACCTCATATTTAAGATCTTGAATTAGGTCGCTGAGATTATCCTTGAGTTCCGCATTGGTTGCCATCTTGTCTTTTGGAAAATTTACCAAATTGCTTTATAGGAAATCAATTCCAATTGTAAGCCTAGTTCTAGCTATTTCTCCTTCTTTTGTTTCTCCCTTTCTTTCCCTTCTACACTATTCCCTTTGAAGCATTCATTATTCTACTACTACTACTACTACTACTACTACTACTACTACTACTACTACTACTACTACTACTACTACTACTACTACTACTACTACTACTACTACTACTACTACTACTACTACTACTACTACTACTACTACTACTACTACTACTACTACTACTACTACTACTACTACTACTACTACTACTACTACTACTACTACTACTACTACTACTACTACTACTACTACTACTACTACTACTACTACTACTACTACTACTACTACTACTACTACTACTACTACTACTACTACTACTACTACTACTACTACTACTACTACTACTACTACTACTACTACTACTACTACTACTACTACTACTACTACTACTACTACTACTACTACTACTACTACTACTACTACTACTACTACTACTACTACTACTACTACTACTACTACTACTACTACTACTACTACTACTACTACTACTACTACTACGAGTTTTGAAGCAATTTATGACACATCATTTTCTTGTCTAGTTGAACCACCCCCATAATTGCCTAACCTTCATTCTAATGGATAGGAGAGTTTTGAGGATTTTCTACCTAATCTTATCTTGTTGTTCTTCCCCCTACTTAACTCCTCCCTTCTTTTCCTCTCTACATTCTTTTTGTAGTTTTAATGGAGATGAAAGGGTGTGAGTTGAAGAGAGCGGAGATTTGCTACTAAATGCCTTATTTCTCCTCTAATGTGATTTTTTTCCTCTTCCTATCTTCCAAGTAGTTAGCTTTGGGTGCTTTGCTAACAATAACAAAATATTTTTTTCAATCTAAGCTTGAGTCTGTAACCCTTTTTGAGATATCAACCTAAGTTTTGGATGTGTTTGGCCAAACTGCAGCCTTTTCCACTTCCTAGGTGAGCTTCGTCCCACTCCTCTCACCACTTTGGTCCCCTCTCATATCTTGATACCTGGCTGTGAGGGTTGGTAATCGGGATTAGCCATTCCCACAATCCGTTCAATGCTGTGGTTGAGAACCAGTCGTAGGGCTTGAGGACCGACTTGAAATTGATAAATGAGAGCAATCCTTTCCCTAGTAGTTGTTCTCTCGCAATCATTCCAGCAATTGTTAGTGGTCTAGTCCGGCCTTAGGGCTAGCCAGTCCTTTAGTTAATTGAAATTTTTGGATTGGTTTCCTACATAACTTAAATTAGACTCCTAAATAAGTTTTTGGTTGGGATCTCTAAATAACTCAATTAGACTCCTAAATGGACCTTGACCTAAATCTTGTATATTTGAAAACTAAGGGTAAATCTTCTCCCCGGATATTTGGAAACTAAGTGTAGAACTTAGAATCTACAAGGAGAAACCACTTGATATTTCTTATAAAAAATACCAAACACATCTAAGACAACTAAAGACAAAGGTTTGATGTCCCCAAGGTTTTGTAAAAAATACCAAACAATTCTAAGATAGCTAAGACAAAGCTTTGTTGTCCTAGTGACTTGTGAAGAGGCACCAAACTGCTATAATTGTTGAAGCCAAGCTTTGTCATCTTAATAACAAAAAAAATAAGCATAAATTAGGCCAAGGTTAAATCATTTAGAGAAAACATTAAGGCATAACACTTCATGGCTCTATAGTAAAGGCCAAGTACAATGGAGGATTGCTTTAGAGTTAGTATAAAAAAAACCAAGAGCTCCACTTGGATACATATATACAAGAACAATCAAGAAGATAGATAAGTACACACAATTTAGAAGGACCCAAAGGCCTTCCAAAGCTTGGAAGATAACAACAAGGGAACAAAAGGGCTCCAAAAACACCGTTCAAGATTTTTAGCTAAAATCGCCAAAATATCCAACACAAATTGGATCCAACGGACCCCAAACAAGAATGGGGGTGGTTTGAAAGGAAGATGGGTGCCCTTTTATACTCTTCTGAGGCACCCACCTCCTCTCATTTTAACCTAGATAATTCTATCACATTAGATTTTCATCCTTATCTCTTAGGATTTTCATCTTTGGAGGGATTTACGCTAGTCCAAAGCTCTAACTTTTGGAGACTAACTCCAAATCACAAATGGATTGTATTGTTGGCTTTAAAAGGCTATTGTTAGTCTAGGGGGGCTTCCTACTCCTTGTTTTCTTTGCAAAAAAACTCATCTAAACATAGTGCTAACTAAAATCAGTAAAATGTAAAAAATCTAACTCTTGAAGTTTATTTTTTCTGGCAAAGGGAACTAGCTAGGGCTGTTTGGAAGGCTCTAGGAGTAAGAAAATCCTCCTTGTTGACTTCATTCCGACTTCGTGTGCTCCCAAGATGTCAGTTAACTCCACGTTGATGTTTTAGAGGAATGTTGGTGATTTAGACACTTCCTACTATTGGAACGCCTTTAAATTTGTTAGGGCGTGTTATTAGCATAAAATAAACTAACCTGATTTTTAGTAAGATTTTACCGTAATTTAGAAAATTTCCATGAATTTCTCATAGTTGGTTTAGGCGATTGACCATCTGGAAAGGGCATCTCTGCAAGTGAGAAAACTCCGAAACTTTTTGGGGAACCTCTCATGGAGTTTTCCAAGAGGTGTGCAAGCCCATACTTTTACTTTGCATATTTTGATAAGGAGGGCAAAATCAACTTCCTTTGATTTATTGGTAGCCAAAGAATCTTTTACATACGAAGGAATCTTAACGAATGGATTTTGCTTTTGACTTCTTGGCATGCTTTCGACCCTAGATCACTATCCGCTAGCTTTAGATTCCTTTGTTGGCCCAACTTGAGAAAGTGACTTGTAGGCTAACAATAGAATTTCTACTATTTCGTCAATAGGATGGAAAAACTAAAACCTAACTTTCTAAGGAATTCTCTGAATTTTTCTTGGACCAATTTAGCCAAGTATAGCCACATGCACAATAGTTTTAGGTAAGAACCCTAAAACCTTCCAACTCCCATTATTTGGAGGGTTCTAACATATTTACAAGTAGGATTTAGGAATATTCTAAAAATAAAACCCTATTTAGAACCAAATGCTATATTGGCATGTAAAATACCTATTTTAGTTTTACACTCTTTTGGAGGCTTTAGTTATATAATTATAACTTAAATTGAGAAATTTGAAAAACAAAACAAAACTATGAGTCACTACAAGAAGAAGGGGTGTTTTAAATAGTGTCCTAGACATCACGTCTTTTAAGTAACGTCTTTTAAGTAAGGTTTTAAGTAAAATTTTACTAAAAAGATTGTCTTTTTAGTAAAATTTTACTTAAAACCTTACTTAAAAGACGTTACTTAAAAGATGTGATGTCTAGGACACTATTTAAAACACCCCTTTCTCTTGTAGTGAGTCCCAAGTGACGAATTGGGAGCTCACAAGAGGTCTTCCAAATCCGTTTGTTATTTGAATCATGTATTCAAAATTTATAAACAAAGTTGAAGGAGAAAGAGTATGAAAAAATTTCCCTATACCTTTCTATAAACTTGCCTATAACTTTTGAATGAACTACTTAGATTATAAACAAATTTTGGAGATGAAAGTAGACTTCAATTTACAAATGTATTTTAGCTAAAAAACTTTTGAAAAAAATTGAATTAATATGCTTAAATGAGGTTTGAAGTTTTGGTAAGCTTGCACTTGTTGCAATATTACATTTTTAGTGAGAGTAGTTATGCTTACACTTTACTCCAAACTATCCTATATTCTTTGTATACTTGCAATGTATGGTGTTCGAGACAATTTTTCTATTGTGATCAATATAATCATGTTGTGTGGAAGATTATAATAGAATTACGTTTGACATATATTGGAATAACAAAGAAGTCTAATACCATTGCCAAAATTTTCTCAATGATTTCATTTGTAAATAATGAATATGTTATCTCTAACACATTTATTGTAGAAAGAACGCATTTCTCTACAATTTTGGACTTACATTTTTAATGTTGATCACATTTTTTCAAGTATCTTCACATGTTTCCCTCCTCCTAAACTTCCCCTTGTCCCTTTTGTTGTCTTCTTTGGAAGTCAAGAAATGTTCACTATGCCCATTTTGCCCCTTCAACTCCATTTTACAAAAAAACATTCTCTAAGTTTTAATCACAATTCTCATATGCATGAAAATTATATGCAAGTAAAGCTTTCAAAATTCTACATTTTTGAAAAAAGTTTTAGAAAAAATATAGCAAAAATTGAGACAATAGGAGCCTATCCAATATCCATCTTATACCTTGAAGGGACAATGGCACTTTAGGGTTATTCTACCAATAGTTTGACCCATTCTATCCTAATAACGCTTTAAGTCCCACATTTGTTGGGGGTGGGGGGGCAAAAAGATTGCAAGAATCTTTTGTTCATAATAAGATTGTGAAGTTTTTTGAGCATTATTAGAGAATGTAATTGTATTGAACATATATTTATGTCCTTTGCTAATTTTTGGTTACGAGAGAGACAAAATCCTAAGTTGAAAATGAAAGAAAATAGAGAAGAAAATTAGTACATAACGGAGTGTGCACATGCCAATATGAAAAATGTTGAAATATACACTTACAGCTAGTATGCAAATGAGAATGAAACAAACAAGCTTAGGATTCATAAAAGTTGCATTTGAAGTTAGTGGTTTGTTGAGAATAATATGGAAATACAACATTAGATAATTGAAATACAATCTTTATGCAAGACATTCTACTATACTGCATATACAAAATATTTTCTTTCTACTATACCCAAAATTGTAGGTGTTGCATTTTCCATTGATCAAAGTACACAAGAAAAATTGTTTATATAGATAAATCTAATGTAGATTTCTTACAACTCAATCTCCTCTAACACCAGTAGAAAAATAGTGTCCAAATCAACATAACATCAACAAATTTTTGTTGATGTGGATATTGTATCATCCGTTTTTACAATTTTTGTTGATTTTGGTATATATTAACAAAATCAACACATAATTTTTGTTGATTCAGATACTACAACTCTAAAGTAACAAAAAAATCAACACTTTTTTGTTCATTTCAATTTACAAGAATCTCAAGTAAGTTTTTTTATTTAAAAAATGTTTAAATCACCATGGTTAGTATTCTATGTAAAATGTTTTTGTTTTTTTAAGCTTAATCATTCACAATTCGGTAAGCCACATAGCAGCTCAACTACGTTTATGCCAATATACTCTTGTAAATTTACTAAAGTAGAAACATCTAAAAGCAATCCTTTTTTTGGTCCTACTATCTCAAAGGTTAAGTGACCAAAAGCTTTGAAGAGATTATTAGCAAACTCAAGAGAAATGCCCCCCAATGATTTTGTAGTTTTTTGACACTTTAATAATATTTTACAAATTTCCAAAGTTGATAATATAGGAAAGCCTATATGTAACACTAGACACACTTTGAATGTACATACACCCTCGAAGCATGAAATGCATAAATTCTCATTGGTTGATTAAAAATGGGACTGAATGAACTTCAAAACTATTGGTCACAATTTTCTAGAAGCAATCAATAAAAAGTTAGGCATTTTTTAAAGCAATCAATGAAAATCAAGACATGTGTTTCAAGGGTGTACATTCAAGGTGAATCTAAGGTTGAATACACCATTCCAATCCAAACTTCCATTTTAGATATCTAATAAAATTTCTATTTCAAGTTGTTTGTATTGGGGAAAAAAAATCAATTAAAAAATTGCTTGCTTCAAGAAAGTAATTGTACAAAATGAAAATAACATATATCTAGAATGGGCATACTTTATGTTGTAATTACATATTGTCAAGAGTTCATTTTGAATTAGCCTCAAATTAATACAAATTTTGGCAATATAAATATGCAATTCATATTGCAATCATTATGGATTGGATTGGGCATGCATTAAGTCAAGCAAGAATTGATGCAAATTCTATAATAGCTATTTTTCTAACACTAATAGGCATGTCTAGGGGCTAAAATAGGATGCTCAAGGCAACACCCTTCTATAAATTTTTAAAAAATTACATGAAACTTGAAAACTATTTTTTCAAATATACAATTGTTTCTTATTGCTTGTATACCACTAAAATTTATTTCCACATTTCAATATCACAACGCACCAAGATAGCTACACCTAATTTTGACCGCTTTCCTAAAACCGACCACTCTAAACTCTTGCCTACAATGCACTTCCACTATTCATGAGAGTCTATGGTCGATTTTAGAAGCAACTATTTTCAACATTTTGAAACTTTGTAGTTTATTCATATGGTGTTCAAAAAATGCATTCTAAGAGAATCTAGAATCCCCTTTTGACTACCAACAAGATCCCACAAAAAAAATTCAATATAATAATGGAGACGGTTCGCCCCCCCCCCAAAAAAAAATAAAAAAATAAAAAATAAAAAATATTCAGGTCTCCAGGTCTCGGAACTAACCGACGACAACCATCCATTCCCTCCTCAAATACCACAGAAAGCAAAACGGTATTCATCCATCACGCAGGGCACTTGCGACTGAAACCTATTCATATCTACATGAAACCTAGATGAGAATCCCTCGATTTACAAAGACATAGATTTCGGAATCACAGCCCTAACGCCTTCCACGGGCGAGCTCCGAAGGATGCCTCTCACGTCTGTGCAGCAGCAGCAGGTTGCGACGGAGTTCCGACTTTCTGGCCATTCTTTTCCTCCTGCACGGCCCCTTTCTCGGTGCGTTTCTCACTCCCTCAGTGTCGCTCTCTCTTTTCTCTTTCCAACGAGCTCGTTATTTACCAAAACGGTCTCGTCTGCGATGCGTTAGGCAGACATTTATGGTTTCGCATTGTCCCGCGGCAGCGGCTTAGGTTTGCTTTTCGATTAGGTTTTGTAGTTCTTTATTTTCCTCTTTTCTTATCATTGTGTGGATTCTGTCTGGAGGCGCTGTTTGTTTTGTTCGCTTTTTCGGGGGGAGGGGGGTCGCTGGCGAAAGTCGTGGTGCGTTTGGGCGGGATATTTTTTTTTGAATTTTAGTTTTGTAGTTGGAGTTCGTTCAGATTTTTTGTTAGCTTCAATGCTGGGATTTTTGGTGCGTTTTGGTAAGGTTGGGGCGGCTAGTCTTGCGAACCGCTTCTTGTTAAGGTGGTTGTGTAGTGTAGGGTTTTAGGCTGGTGTGTATAGACATCGACTTGGTTCATGTTAGGCAATGTTTTTTCGCGATTAAATTGATTTATCACCACGAGGTTTTGGGAAATTTCTTTTTGAATTCGTTGTAGTGAGGATGCTTTCGATTTTTTACAGAGGTTCTGCTTGTGAATTGATTACAGCTCTGTCTGTCGAATTTTGCAGGGTTTTGCATGCATTTGGTTTTGAACTGAAAAAAATACAGGAAACGGTGGAGTAGGTTTGGAAAAATGGCAAAACCTGCTGGGAAACCTAAAGCGACATCGCCGTCAGTTACCACAGGATCATCCTCTTACACGGGTTCATCGTCAGCATCAGGGTCGAGGTCGAGGTCTCGATCGTCTTCATCTTCTGGAAGCGATACCTCCAGGAGTAGGAGTCCTCCTGCGAAGACGAGGTAACTGCTCTGAATTTAATCTTGTTCAAGCCAAATTTCGTGCATTTTTGTCTGGACAAGTTGGATGAATGTGCTCTGGCTTTCAGTGTGTTCGGGAGGAGGTATCTCTAGGCTTGCGTCTGATTATTTTCGAGTAAGGAACGGTTCTTCAGGAGATCATTTAGGTTTCGTTTTGACTTGTTTGGGGCTTAAACATGTAACTACTTCGTTGTTTACGGTTTTCTTTGTTCACTTTGCTTTTTCTAAGTTCAAGAGAACGCATCACCTTATTCTCTTCACATTCATCCGTTCCGGGTGTCCAAGCTATTGACAAAGGAGAAGTGAAACCTCCATTGAGGTTGACATTCAAGTGTTTTATACGGGATGAGGTTTTCTGAATTTTGGTGTCTACTCACAGTTTAATGAGTCACAGTATACGAGAGCCTGTTCTCAAGTAGCTCAGTGCTTTTCTACTCGTGGAGATTCTACCTTCATGGTAAATCTTTGTAATCTTTCTGTTGTGTGCAGTGATGCTGTGGGTCCAAAGAAAATCAGATCATCGTCACCCCCACCCAAGAAGTTTTCTCCAGTAAAGTAAGCAGTGCGTTAAATTCATCAGTGCAGACTGTTTTCGATATGGCAAATAGAGCTCTGCATCGGTAGCTGGTTCTTAGACCTAATTGTATTTATCTTTTTTGAATGCACATCATTTTGTGAACTTATCAGCTTATTTATGCATTGATCTTTGTGCACATTTTGAATCTCAGGAAATTACGCACTCCAACTCCCGAGTCTACTGTTTTGCATGTTGGTTGTCTTACTCGGAATGTGAATGAGGCGCATCTGAAAGAAATCTTTGGTATGTGTGCTGAGTTCTTCTCTGTCTCCTTGGCACGTATTTAAGAGTGTTTAAGAAATCTTTATTATCTGCTGTATTATACTGCTCCGAGACCACACGAATTTGGGCTAGCAAACTGTGGTGATATATGTCTCCTCGTTCGTTATAATCATGGAGCGAATACACACTGGCACGGTGCAGGAATTTATGGGGATGTCGTTAATGTGGAGCTGGCTATGGATCGTACTGTAAGTCTTTTTTATATATTCTTACATGTTGCGGATAAAATTTATTGCTTGCCATTGAAGAGGCCACTCTCTGTTATGTTTGCTTCTTTATTTTCCTTCTCTCTATCCCTTTCCTTTCTCAAGCTTAGTTTCGTTCAAGCAGGTTGGCATCTGTACAATAGAAGATATTCTGTTGTTAGGCAGATTTGTCGGCTGCGCTAGAAGTACTTATCAACGTGCAGTTTGACCATATGCATTGCTTCCATGCGTTGTATAAATTGTAAATTTTTGGTTTCAGGGATTGTTCTATCCATGGCTATAGGAATATGTCTGACGTTCTTATGATACAATTAACAGGTGAATTTACCCAAAGGATATGGATATGTTGAGTTCAAAACAAGAACTGATGCTGAGAAGGCATTGTCGCATATGGACGGGGTTCGTGATCTTAGCTACTAGGACGGAGTTCCATTCTTGTTGTGATATGAGTTCAGGCCTATTTAGATCTTCTAAATGATTCGTGGTCGAAAATTATGGTCTCGTTAAGTCATTCGCTTGAGTGCTTGTGGGTAGTGACTGGTAGTGCGCTGTTTCAATCGTGCTAAAGTATTTGGCATATTAATATATGAAGTTTGATTCAAGTCTTTCTTGTTTTCTGTCTTCGTGGAAGCACTGGGCTTTCCTTTCGAGGTGCCAAACGGCTAGGAGCCAGACTAGTGAAGACCATGACGACAGTAACACAACGTGGGACATCTTGGTGCAGGGTCAAATTGATGGGAACATTGTGAGTGCTCAGTTCATTTTGGTGCCGAGAAGGAAGGCAACTCCCCCTCCTCAAAGGAGAGAGGTTTCACCTCCCCCTCCGAAGAGGGAAATAATGGGGCGAGATGTGCCTGCACGTGATGGTCCGAAGGATGGTCCACGCCGGCGTGATTGTAAGTGATATTCTTCAGTTTTTTCTGTTTGATATAATTTTTGTCATCATCTAGATGCCAAGTTTTTCAAGAATTCTTCTGGGCTTACACTCATTGTGAGTCAATCATGTGCCCTCAGCTCCGCCAATCCGTAGGGGACGATCGCCCTCACCTGCCCCTAGAAGGAGAATGGCTGATTCACCACCCCGTAGGCGGCCTCCCGTGGCGTCTCCCCCTCGCCGACGGTCTCCTTCCCCCTTCCGTCGACGTCGTTCACCTATCAGGGATATCAGGTTTGCTATTCTTAGACAAAGCGAACTTTGAATTTAAATTGATTATTTTCCTCAGGGGGTATCTAACTATTTTTTTCTCTTTACTCAGATCGCCTCCTAGGAGAATTAGAGGCAGTCCTGTGCGACGTCAACGTTCTCCACCACCTTATAGAAGAAGGTACGTTATGCTGATTGTCTTGACTGTATCTTTATCTAATAATTTTTATTGTTGTGAACAGTGTATTCGGTATAGGTTGTGTATATCCCATCACCAATAGCAAGTGAATGTATCCGGAGTCTGGGCTAGTCATTATTTCGCATCGACTCTTCTTGGCAAAAGAGTATCCTGACGGAAAGGTAAGGGTGTGTAGTACAAGCCAGTACCTTACATTTGACTTATTTCATATGTGCAGAAGTCCTCCACCCGGAAGACGCGCGAGGTCACCCCCCCGCCGATCATCACCACCAAGACGTCGCATCAGCAGGTCTCCACCGCCTCGTCGACCAGTTCGTTCAAGATCTCGTTCAGCTCCAAGGAGGTACGAGAACCGGTAGTCCTGGTTGGTGTTTGTGACTGTAAAGCAGCAGAATAATGTGCATCTTCTATGGTCAATCCAAGTATGTGTGTTGAAAGTAAAGTCTGGTATGTTTGCAGGGCACGATCTCCCATTGGCAAGCGCAGGAAGTCTACCTCTTACTCATCTTCGCCAAGCCCAGCAAAGAAGGTTGTTAATGCTTTACCTTACGGAAGTGCCCTCTTCCTCTAATTTCTACATTTGGAAAATTAAAATGTGAGAAAGTGAATAGTTCTTACTTGTTACCTCTTAATTCCTACCTTTGCTTAGTTGGTGCAAAATATTTTATGGAAAGCTGCCCTCATTCTAACAAATTTTTGAAACCTACCTTTTGAATAGTATAGTCTAGCCTGATTCATTCAAGATCACACTATTTCTATGATTAATGAAAGCTGTACGCTGACTTCTTCTTGGATGTGATGCTCTTTTTTGTAGCGCGTGTCTCCTCCCCGTGGTGCAAAAAAGTTCTCAAAGAGCCGGAGTCCAAAGAAGTAAGCTTCGCTTGCTTGAGCCCCGGTGACTGCAGCTTTTGAACATCAAGTCAATACAATTCTGAAATCTGCTCGCATTGTCAAGCAACCCAATTGCCGTGTCTGTATTGTTGGTGTATTGTTAATTAATATTATCCTTTTTAACTGAATTGCAGGGTCATTGCAAACAGCAGCCCTAGCGGTCGGAGTAGTAGCTCTCCATCACCGTCAAAAAGCAGCCAGTGAGTTGAAGTGGAGTGGATGTTTTTTTCTGAAGGTAGTATCTGTTTGCATAGTTCATTTTGAGCACTTGGCTGTGCACTTTTGTTTTTCTTTTGGTTCTAGTCCCTAGTTGATTGCAGGGCGTTTGACAGGCTGGTTCTTCTCCAGCGTGCTGAAGGAGTTGAAAAGGGGTACATTTTTGATGTTTTTTGAAGATTTTTTTTTAAAAGAGATGACATGATCTATAGGCAAGAATTTTACATGGTATTCTGGCGAAGTGCTAATTTCAATATCTGCTCTTTCTGCAGGGCCTTGGTGAAGCCAATCCCCATCGACAACTAAGTCTTATATCATAAGACTATGGGCACCTTTTCACATTCTCGCAGGGCACTATCTTTCTCTCAACTATCTACATGCGCGAATTTGTATGTGACGCATGGATAGGTGCTTGCATCCTTTATTCTATGCTAAATTGTGTCGGACATTTTGTTCAGTAGCCTTTGTCTGGTTCTGGGTGACTTGCCTTTTCCTTCTGCTACCTTGTTCTGTGTCAAGTTGTAAGTAGAATTAGTGGGCTTGGCTGTCGTTGTTTTTGCAGATTATTCCAGCTGCTATATACCTATGTCAGTGGATTACCAATTAGTTTTGTGCAAGTACTGTTCGAAGAGTCCTATAGTCTAGAGAAGCGTGACACGCTTAGTTTTTGTTTGTTTCACCCGTCTTGGGACGTGCTGGCTGCCGTCTGTTATTTGCTCAGGCGATGTCGTCAGACGCAGTTTTGGCTGGCAACTGATGCGTTCTTCAACAAAATCTGGGGCCTTTTTTGGTAGTTAAGGTTGCGTTCTTCATCAACAGTTCTGTGGAAGGAATCTGGGACATCTTCCGTTGAAAGGGGTTTGGAGACGTCGTAGCGCATGCAGCCGCTGAAGTACACGAGTGGATGGATACGAAGACTTTATGTGGATTGGTCATAATATCTAGTGGAGAGATCTTTCTCAAATTGCCTTAAACTTTCCTACTCTCGAGGTTTCCTGGCATGTGGAGAATCTTATGCTATCTTTTGGTTATGCTCCTTACAGCACAAATTTTAATTGACATTGGGACTGTGCTTACATATTTCACGGCTGTGGGGTTGTTCAATACTTTTGGTTTTAACCTTTTCGATGCTGCAGAATATGAAGTCTAGTAGGGAATTGAATCAAGCTAATGGAGTTTTTCCATTCTCACAACTTTGCATGCAGAAGACCCTTCACTGTAACTGATACGAGGCATACACTGGCAAATAGATATTAGCAATTGATTCACGTGTTCCTTGTTTCAGCTGAACTACGAAAATCTGTAAACTGTCCTTTTCCGCTAGTGGAGTGGAATGTGTACTTTTCATACTCTGTTTGAACATTTTGCTCGACGAATTGCTAAATAATAAGATATCGATGTTACACCAAGGAGGTAGTGAATCCTTTCTGTTCTCGTGGTTAGATCATAGACAGATCATATGTGAAGAAAAATGTTTAGAATTTAACTTTGCAACAGAGTCTTTCATCAGACACTGGAGTCCTCTGTTGCAAGTGCATATTGGGGACTTAATCTCTGACAATTGCGAGGAGCTCTTAGTTTGAAGAGAAGCGTACCCCAAAATTCTCTACACAATGTAAGCAAATCTTTATAAATTCATAAGTTTTTCATAAGATATTCACATAGAAAAAGAAACCCCTAATAATCTAAATATAAACATTTTACAATCCACCTAAAGTATATGAACTGCGATTAACTCCTAAGATTGCCAATAGCCTAAAACTAGAATACCCTTGGTGTGAACTATGGATGATATTGTATTTCTGTAGTAACTACTTATAAAATTCACAATAATTATATTTTCTATTACAAAAAATTTAATTTAAATTTAAATTTCCTTCTATATTTCAACAATAACAATATATTTCAACAATAACAAGAGTGAAGAAATAAAAGCAAAATATTTTGCTTCTCCCAATAGCTAAAAGTTCACAAATTCCCTTGGTTTTGTGTACTGTTTCCCCTTGCAATGGAAATTGTCCATGTGTTTCAAAAAATAAAAAAATAGAAGTTCACAAATAAGTTTTCAACTTTAGAGAAACTATTTTTTGTAAGTTTTGAGACTTTAGAACTAAATTTGAAGGAGAGTAGAAAATTAGCAAATGTTTGCATTGTGATTTGAAACATGTTAGATTTAACAAAAATTAGCTAACAACCTTGATGACATCCAAAGACATCCTTGGTACATGGATATAATGTAATTTGTTAAGCCATAATATCCCAATTATTCAAATTCCAAATAAAGATGAAACTACAGGTGGCATTAGGCACATCCACCTTCATGGCTACTTTCCACTTGGTATCAAGTTAAGGTAATTAAAATTTCTCAACACTTTTATTCACAACCTAAAGTGAATATGTCCAAAACAATATACACAAGACCAATGATATAAGATAAACCAAACTTATTCCAATTGTTTGGCACATATTAATTGGAGAGCAAAGAATTGAATTTGGGTTGGTACATGTACAATATTTTAATTTAATTTGGATGAATGGTTTGGAAGCATTCCTGGGATGAGTTAGGCACCACCTCGTGACACATTCCTTGAAAATACATAGCAATCATGCAGATTATCCAAAACGACTATTTCTAATAGCACATGGCTAGAGATAAACTTTTGATGTATGAAAAATAATTGTGATAGCAAGTGTCTCCACCTTGATACAACATTCACAAATCCACATGGTAACATGCAGGTTTACCTTCAACCCAAGACAAGTCGATATAAACACTGCTAAATGTGGATGAAAATTCAGCTTAAAAATTGTGTCCTTTATCTTTCTATATCTTTACAAAATGTTTGGTGGAAGTTTCGCTACATTTAGCCCCATTTGTGTGAACCCTGCACAAGAGTTGAATGAAGAGTGACGGCCGTGGAAGTCGAGTGCGCGTCAGTATTATCTTCTCCGCGAGTACGCCATGGCTCGAATGCCGTCGGGGTCCGCAATGAATCCCAGCGGCTGGTAGAACCCCACGACAGTGGACTCCGCGTACAAGGCAATGTTGCTGATGCCCATCTCCACCAGATCCGCCATGAGGCGCTCCATGAGCACCTTGCCCAGCCCCAGTCCTTGGTACGCGGGATCCACCACCACATCCCAGATGATGGCGTGGAACACCTGGTCACCGGTGGCACGGGCGAAGCCGATCAGACGCTTCGACGCCGTCTCCTGCACCCACGTCATAGCTTGCGTGTTCTGAAGCGCTCGCAGCAGCTTCTGCTTCTCCCGCTGCGGAAAGGAGACCTGAGAATGGGGTAGACATCGTGTGAGTTTGGGACAAAAGGAACAGAGGATGCGTGAGGGTACCAACACCATTACGGACCTCATCACGACTCGAATTGACAGACTCACCCCTGGAACCAACAACACTAGTTTGGCCTTCAATTAGCAAGCATTGGGGGTAAGCAAGCATGGATTGGCTAATTATGCCTATGGCCATTGAATTTTCTGATGAAAATATGGAGTTGTCTACTTTCCCTTCAAAAGTGGTGTACGTGACCTCCCAGATTGAAAGATTGTATAAGAAATCAACCAATACATGGAGTGATAAAAAACAATTTGCTCTTAAGTGAGATTAGCTCTCTTGTGAACCCTATTGAGTGATCGCCCAATCAAAGCACCCTAGGACATAATTGGTGCTACAGAAAGCATCGCAGGCGTGGAGTTTGATTAAGATTACACCCAGAGTTCTTTAACATCAACTTCTGTAACGTCACGTGCTCTCTTCTGCCACTAGACCCTCGGAAATGGACCACCCAGACTCGAAATTCACTCTGTACTATCGTTATCACCTTCACAAGAAGAGGCAGATAATTGTGATGAAGGAGAAGTTCAATAATTGTATAAATAATTCTGTGACTCCTGCGACCCTCCGCACTTTCTTTCACATGCTACACAATTAATCACATCAACGTCACAGAACAGGCGTATAATGCACGTGCAGTTTGAAGGATGCGACAGTCGAGAGATCAGAGTGCATGCATCACCTTGGAGAAGAGAGAATTGAGCTTGTCGAGGTCTAGATCGTCGAGGGTGCAATGGCAAGACAGTCCTCGAGATGCCAGCTCCTCGTCACTTTGGCTGAATTTGCCGGACTCTGTCACGCCAGCCGCTTCCGACGACTTGCTGGGAGCGACGGCCATGGAGGACACGATGCCACGGTTACTACTACGAGGATTCTTGGGCACGTCGCCATGCTTGACCGTCAACCTGACCTCCCCACCTGACTATACAGACTCAATTTTCATGTCAACTCCACAGTACCTCACTCATTGCTCGAACAGAGAAATTCTTCAATTCGCTTCCACAGGGTAGCATTCAAGAATGGCACAAATGGGAGGCGTTGCGGGAAATTTCGCCGTTCTCCATTGCAACCCCACAAATTGACCCCCCGAATTGAACAAAAAATCTTGCGACAAGGCAAGCAGTGCAAATGAGGAGAGAGATGCACACACCCGTGCACGACGAATTCGCCTTGGCGCCTGTGATCGCGAAGTGAGTCCGACGAGATCCGCAAGCAGGAGCTCCAGAAGAGCGAGCCGAGTGGGAAAATCCGGGCGAAGCCATTCGTTGAGGGTGACATGGGACAACGGAGGGGATGGAGCAGAGCGACGCTGCGGCTCTGTCCACGCAGAACTCCATTCTTGCCCCGCACCCCGCGGGCACCTCGCGGCCGCTTTGAAACCCACAACAACCTCGCGGTAGGGATTTTTTTGGTGATTCTGGTGGCGTCTCCAGCGTCTCGTGTGTCTGCAGGCGTCTTATCTGCGAGCTGCAGCAGGAATGGTGATGGCGCTCGCGCGGCAAGGGGTGGGGAGCCTCGTAGTCTGGCTCGCTTGCAGGGGGGAAGCTTTTACTTTTCGTTCTACGTTTTCGTTGTTGATCTGTTTTTCGTTACGATTTCTGGAATCGCTGGACGACGAAGGTGTTTCCACATAACATTGCCTTTTACTCTCTGGAGCCCTCATCTCTGAAATTCATCCACGTATCATCAATGTAAGCTTCGGTACCGGGATAATGGCAGTATACTTTGTCGTGTGCTCAATTTTTTTAATGGTATGTTCGTACTTGGTGTTAAAGGTGTTGTTAGCAAGGGTCTTCGGAACAAATTTATACCTACTTTTGGACCAGATTCACATTCCAAACAACACCTCTAATATCAAGAGGGAATATACCTATATTAGGACCATACACATCAACAAATAATTGTAAAGAAAGATGGTTTGTCAAAAATCCAAAATATCCTTTGAATCAATTACCATTGCAATTTAAACATCTACATCAAAAACAAATTTTGACATTAAAATGAAGGGATTGCATTGTTGGCATCTATAGGAATGCAGGGTAGAAAGTCATTTTTATATTGAGGTGAGTCCATCACGAGACCTCAAAGGATATGAGATAATTTTTAGATGAGAGCTTGACTACTCATTGTTGGAACGTAAAAATTATGTTTGGAGTAGAATTTGAGGCCTCATTTTGACATAGTTGAATAATTTTTCTCAAAAAACTTTGACCTAGAAGAGTTGTTAAAATTAAGCTAACTTTAATCTCCAAAAATCCTTTTGAGATTTCAAGCCTCCAATTAAAATTTATGGACAAAATTCAGAGAGAGGTTGGAAAAAACTTATATAGGGACAGTTGGATAGTTGAAGCCAACATCTATGACAAGAGATGGAAATAAGCTAAAAACATATATTTTACCATACTACAAATGAAAGTACTAAAAAATATTGTTCTAATACACAATTTTATTTGTTGCATTTTTTTACGGCAACCTTCTTCCCGAAAAGTGTTTATCCAGTTGTGTCATCTTTATGTTTGTTTTTCCCTCCAAAATTGTCAATGCTATTTAAGACACCACCTATCGCAAAAAGGATACACCTTTTGTTCCTCTTTCCATACATAAATTGACAGCTATGCCTACAAATAAAAAAACACAATTAATACATGCAATTGCAATTTTTCAAATTCAGTTATTCCAATTCATTTTCTATCAAATGAATTAGTAACCTCCATTTTCTAATTCACTGCCAATTCTTCTCAAATTAGGAGTTAGTTTTCTTTATTATTCTATGAAAACCAATTTTTGGGTGGCTAGAACCTACGTGGTTAATTTGTTTTTTCTTTGTCAATTGCAACTTCATAACATTCTTGAATACGGACATAAGGGGGCCTTTTACAATTTCATTGTACGATACCTAGAATATTCCTTGTATAGTGACCTTCAATGTACGGACAAACTTAAATTTAAGCATATAGGAGTGAAAGCAGATTCAATTCATCATAAGCAAGGATCCTCTATCTTAAAGTTCATGAATGTTATCTTAATACAACGGTGAAACTTGTCTCTATTGAAAGTGTAATGTATGTAATTGAGTATTTTTTCACTCAAGAGATCTATAGCATTGATCAACATGCAAGTAAAGCAACTACTTTGTGTTTCTTTAACAAATTGAATTGCATTCTTTCATTTTCTATAGCATAGAACACTTTATTTTGAACAATTGTTTCAATGTACCAATCATCTTGCATCCACCTATTTAATACACAATGGTTTGTTGATAACATTATTCACACTCTTATACTTCAATGCCATAAGAAGGTGACTACCTTATTATGGAACCCTTATGAAATAGACACAATGTAGTCTTAAGTTCTTCATGGAAAAATGGTTGGACAATAATCTACAAAATAACAACTTTCAATTAAGTACATAAGGATTGATTGAATTTTATTTTAAATTCTTCATATGAATATTAAACAATAAAAAATATCTAAGTCTCAGCCTAAAGTTCAAATTTAATAAAATAAGAAACTACTTTACAAAAGCCTAAACCCTTTTGTAGCAATGGTTCACTTTTTGGGTAGGATCTAACTCAAACTTCTTCCCCACTTCGCTTTTGTCTATGCAGAATCTCCTCTATCTATTCAATCTTTAGCCAATAAAGTTGGTACATTTGTGCTTATTAGTATATTGGAAGACAAGATTGTGACATCCTTTGCGGAAAAAAACTTGAAAGCTTCAACAAACACCATAAATATAACTATTTTATAAGATTCTATTTTTCCCGAACTTAACAATAGTTTGAAAAATAATTCTCCAAACTTTTAGACTCCAATAGAGTTAAATCGTAAAATGTGTGCAATGAAGGACCAAGAGTCAGAGTTTGAGAAGAAAAAACAGAGAACAAAACCTCTTGAAGCACCCAAACTTGGTCTAATGAAGTTTGATGTTGTGTTTTTGTTTGCACTATTTTTAGTTAAACCTTCCTCTAACAACCCTTCTACAAAGTGGGGTTCACTATAGGATTAACTCTATTGTTTAATAGAATTGTTTTCCGCTGAACCTGGGTCCCTCAGTCAGCAATGACGCCCTGTGTGCAATAAATAATAAGCCTTGAAGCTTCATAACTTGTGACAATCTCAACTGAACGTGACAAACAAACAGATGATCAAATATGTTATATTACAAAACCTACAATTACCAAACTTAATGAGAATGATCCAGCTAGACAGGGGGACAGGGACTCTGAGTCTCAGCAACATGCCTGGAACTGTAAATGGATCTGCTGGAAGCTTACTTATTCATATTTATTTCCACGGAGGCTGCAATGACGACCACGACCACAGACAGAAGCTCATGATGATAACTTACTTACACTGGGCTGGTACACAAGTTTACATGGGAGCACTAACGAGTAACATGGGGCACGTACGTGGTAACACTTAAAACCGTCAAAATAAAAATAAAGCAGTTCAGCATAGTTGGAGGCACCTTTTTCTAGAAACATAAATAAATTTATCTGGTATTTGAAATTGAAAATCATGAAGAAAAAAAATCAGAATTTTTGGATAAGACATGTAATTTCTATGAATTTTTCAATTGGAAATGCTCCGTAGGCTATTGAGACTATCACTTAGTTTGGTCCTAAAACCAAAATTTAGAGAAACCACCAATGAACAAATCACAATTAAGTATGGTTTAATGACACTTTGGGGGACATGGTTTAACCCTTAAACGTCGAGGCGGCCGTTTTGCGGCCGATGAATGACAAGAGAATCTGATGTGTAGGACAGAAGTGCAACTATTCATCCTCCAAATTCTGTGGGAAAAGGGAAGATCATCTACAGTAGTTGGACTTCCAACGAGTGCTTTTGCATTATTTTAATCCAACAATTTCCACGGTGTCCAAACAGATGATTTCCACGGTTATAAGCCCAACGTTTAAGGGTTAATGGAGGTCTACTTGGTAGGAATGGGACCGTTATAAGGACAGTTTTGGGTGTTTTTGCCTTCAAGTAGGTACGCTCAATTGCAAAATTGACCCTAACCTAATTGCAACTCTTTATCTCTTTGTGAAGGTTTTGCATTATGAAAACTCATGTGTACAAGTTGGGGTTGAAAGGGTTGGAATGGTGTTGAAGAGTTACAATTTAATGACTTCAACAAACACCACAAAATTCATTTATTATCCTACAATCTTGAGGGATGCTTGTAGGTTACCTTTGCAACTATATAGGGAGTTAAGAGAGCCATGGTGGAATCCAAATGGATAATTTTAGCCCACCCCCTCTATGAATAACAATGGGAAGCTACATTTTCTTGCTTTTACCACTTGTAATGAGCCATTTTTTCTCAAAAATAAATTGACTAACATACTTGTGAAACAATCTACTCTAGATTAGGGAAATGACCCAAAAGAAAACTCATGTGACAACTTTGATTATTGATGCTTTTCCTTGTAGTCATTCCCTAATCTACATGGCCCTTGTATCCACTATTGTAGTGAAGAAGTAGAAAAACTAAGGTAATTTTTTCTATTAGTATGGGTACAAAATCAATATCACCTACAAAATTAATGTCACTATAAAATTTTATGTTTGTGAAAATTGTACAATGTAGTCATATTTTAGCCTATACTAATTTAATTGTTTTACAAATACTATGAATTTGATACATTAGTGTCACACATTGTTCTGATTTGTTCCATTTACTATTTAAAATAGACATTTATCTTTGTTTGAGTTCAAATTTAGTAGTAAGTATTGTTTAGATGGTGTTAGTATTATTCATGTTTTAGTTGGTTACTTAGATGTGAACCTATGGTTAGTTGTATGGATGAGTTGGTAGGTAGGGTTACTGAAGAAGTCAAGTTAAGTTATGCAACAACCATCCACTAAGGATTTGGGTTTGTTTTAGAGTATTTAAAGGTTGGCTTGTTACCCGTTGAGCCTCTCAAACCTTAGGATTGTGTAGACAAAGCTTGGTGAGAAATGGAAATAAAGATGGCATTTTGTGCAAACTTAGTTATGTTTTGGTGAGTTAGTGGAGGTGACTTCTATTATTTATGAAAAAGGTAGTTTTTGACATTTGGTATTCCAACTATTGTGTACTATTGGAATTTCCATTTGTGTTGAGATTTTGAAGATTTTATTTTGACCAAGGTACACTATTGGCACAACAAATTTTGAAAAATTATTATTTTTGGATCAGTGGTTATGAAGCATTGAAGTAGAGGATATTTAGTATCTATTGAATCTAAGGCATCAACATTTGAAGGAGAATATCTCAAAGTTTTTCATTATATGGTTATAAAATTTGATAAGGATACAATTTACCTTTTCATTAACATTATATAAAAGTTTCATGAGCTTTGGACCTAATCTCAATTAGTTATCAATTAGTTACCAGTTAGTTATCAATTAGTTATCAATTAGTTATGGGCAAAATAGCAATTGGGAGAGAAGTTGTTAAGTAGGAGTAGTAGTTTATAAGCCAATCACAGTAATTTAGTTACTGCATAAAGACAATAGTTTAAAATGATTTGAAATTTTTATTGTATTTTTACAAGATATGTGAAGTGTTGCCAAAATTTCAGATTGTTTGAAAATAGGATTTTGAAGTTATAGAAGCTCAAAGTTGACAATGTTAAATTGTATGCGGTAGAAGGGGAGTTTAGGTAGAAAAAGAGGATTTGGGATACATTTAGAGATAATTCATTGAAAAAAAAAAAAATACTTAAAGTCACCTCAAATACATCCACTACTATAGCAAAGGGCTTCATGCCATTCCAAACCCACTTGCAAAACTTTGTGACAACATACTAATTTAGGACATATTAGTGTAATCAAGGTAACTTACATTACATGCACATAGATAACTCTCAGTTGTGAAAGTCAATGAAAAGTTGATGTGAATATAAAATTACAAACATCTAAAACATTTTGGTCTTTGTTTTTTCCAACAGAAGTTTCTTAGTATTCCTAGAACCATCTCTATGGACATAAGATAAATGAATTGTTTGTGTTGCATTGACTTATGCACATTTTTCTATGCCACATACCAACTTGAATATAACATTTTTAAATTGCAAGGCATGAATCCCGTTGCTTTCCATGAATTAAAGCTCTTTTCACTATATGAATCTTTAATACAAGTTTTTTTTTGTATATTGGAGGCCATTATACTACAAATATGTTATTGTTTTAGTGCTATTGTATAAGGACCTCCCTCCCCTCCCATTCATGAATGTTATGTATAAATCATTGCTTATGAATCATCATGATGTTTTATTATGAAAAATGCAGTTCAACACACACTACAAATTGTTGGTTAGAGCAACAATTTCACTCAAATTTCCTCTACTTAAAATTCTCTTAAGTATGTCAAAATTGATGAAGTCTCTTTGATTGCTCATTACAAAGGGATAAACCTATATTTCATGTCCTTTATTATAATTCCTTCCATAATAAGTGCACCTAAAGGTTTAAACATGTTTCCTATTATTTATTTGTCATAATTTTTTTGTGAGAGGAACTATAAGTTTTCAAGGTCCTAATTTTAGATAGAATCTAGAATCAACCTTAGACTTTTATATTTAAAAACTATATATTATATGCAATAATTAATATGTGTCTGGTTTAATAATATTTAATTGAAAAAAAATGCATTATATGGCAACAACATCTAAAAGAAACAATTTGAATGTTGAGTATAGTTATCATTATTGTAATGGTCTATTTTTTGTAAAAGAATTATGAAAGATCAAAATTTTATCTATATATCATCCAAAATTGACATAAATTTTAATGTAAAGTGGTGTATAAATACATTCTCTAATTCACTAAAAGCATCCTCAATGCAAACAGTAAGTGGTCACTCTAACTATACTTGGATGAACAACGGCAAAAATGTCGATCCAATGCAGCCTTCAACAATTTGGAGAACTCTACAATTTCTTCCTTCTATACACATTTTTCCATTTCTACCATGCCTTGAAAGTGAGCTAGTAACCTTTGACAATGTAGTCATGCCATCCCAAGTCAATGAAGGAACATAAGGAACAAGTTGATTTTAATAAAGCTAAAAATAAGTCTCTGTAATTAAAAGATGGCTAGAGTCAAGTGGTTTAGGGTTTAAAGTATTGTGATAAAACTAAGGCACTTTGGTTGGGGTTTAAAGCTACCAAAAAAAACCACGTAAGCTTGTACAACATGTACTATTGAATTGCCTAGTTACCATGCCACGCCATTAAAGATGCTCTAAGCACTGATCTTAGAAAGTACAAAGTATAAAGGAGGTACTTGTCTCAAATAGGTATTTCCAACTTATAAATACATTCAAGTGCAAGATACTTCTGGTTTAGGCAATCTTGATTCTTCAAAAAAATTAGAAGCTAAAAGGTAGACAAAATACTGAATATGAAAGTTTTAGAGCACATTCTTTGGTATTTGTGTATGACAAAGCCCTTTTATTTGACATCTTGAAAAAGTGACAAGATGGTGATCACTTATAATTTGTTGAAGTATTATATTTTTGTATACATCCATCTTTTGGACTACAAAACACTACTCAATTATCAATTGTTCATTAAAATTTGACAATTATATCAATATTTTAAATAGAAATGAAATTTTGACAAATAAATTCTTATAATTCTTGTTAAAAAAAAAATTATTTATAGAATTGACGCAATTTGGCCCCATGGAACAAAATGAGAAGGGTTTACTTGTAATCCCAAAATATTACAAAAACTAGAAGATGACAATATATATGCTAAAGACCTAAGGTTGGAATTTTTATGAGTTTTTTTATGAAGATCTTCATGAACAAAAAAATCCTTGTAGAAACTTAAGTGATGCCAATGGAGAGCTTCCAGTGGTTGTAATTAATAGTGAATGTGCATGAGTGGTTACTTATTAATTTAGTGAGTGGTTTAATTTTTAGTAATAATGTGCAATTAACATTTGTTTTTTTGTTTTTTTTCTTGTCTAGCACAATTTGTACACAAATCGATTAATAGAATTTAAAAGTACAATGTGATGATTAAATACATAGAAATCCATTGAATTTTGAAACCATTAATTGATAAACTAGAAAATAAATAGAGATAATGATTGTTTTATTTACTCATTGATTCACAAATTGACTAGTATTGATAACTAGAAATTAACCATTTACTTAATGCTTGCATTGATAAAATAGAAGCACTTTCAAATATTTTGTAAAGATGACATGAATATTCTTAGAAGGAACAATTGCTTCAATAAAGAAGTTAAAACTTCCTAGAAAATTCCATAAATGTAGAGAAATTAAATATATTGTTGCAAATACAATCAAAAGTTGTTACATAAGCAACGAAAATTTGGCCTAAATAGATACAATTTACAGATAGTTGTTTTAGGTGCATTTGAGCATCATGAATTGTGCCAACTAAGATTGATTTATCAATTTAGGGTTGTATCATTGAATCTCAACAATTTTTTTTGCAAACCGTTTAAAATGAAAATATCTTCTAGATTTTACAAGTATGATGGATGTCTGACTGTTTCAATTTAAACAATGAAAAAAATTTGTATAATTCAAATAGGTAGGTAGAAGAAAAACTAAAACTGAAATTTTTTTTTTATATGCAAAATGATAATAAAATGTAATAATTATAATAAAGTTGAAGCAAAAAATGTGCAATTTTTATGTGTTTTTTTGACCTCCACTTATAATTATCTTTCATTTTTCATATTTGACTAGTTTTGAAGTATCAACTTTGATTATTGTCTCCATTGATAATATAATTAAATATGCTTTTGAAGTTCCAATGTGTCTATTCATCCTATGATTCTATATTCATTAAGTGTTTTTTCATTTTTTTATAGTTTACAATACTCTATCCATCAATTCTCCCTGATCATTTGTAGGTGCAAAGTTACTAATGCAACCATGACATTTGAACATTAAGGTATGGCCACAATTGGACTTTGTAAAAAAGAAGCATTTTTAGCAAAGATCCCAAATCCAATAACGAATAGGTCACTTTTACAATGCACATTTGTTCAAGCCTCATCCTTAGATTATTTCAAATATTTCTATAGAGGTTGTACACACTAGGGGGAAAATTTGTCAAATTCCGCTTTCAAGGTCTCAAGTTTGACTATTATTTTAGTTTGGTATATTTTGGATCCATACTTGCTAAAGTAGGGTAGTAGGGTAGAAGCGACATTAGTTTTCATCCATGAACATAACTATATTCCACCATAATGATGCTTAGGAGCCCCTATACCTAAATGTGTCCCCCAAAAAATCTAAGCACTATTTCTATCATTAACCCCTAAAAGTCTAAGAAGACTATTTTGATTTTTTTTAGAACTTAGGTAGGTCCTATTGACTTCATAGTTTGGAATTTTTAAATAAATTTTTTGGAGGATGCCAATCATCCTAATCTATGTGTAAAGCTTTGTTTCACTTAATTCTATTAAATATTGCAATAGTTAGAAGGATTTTTTTGATTTCAATGTCAAATTGGGTAGCTAAAAAAATATTGATTAATTTTATTAGATTGTATACATTGATATTTACTCAAAAGCATTTGAACCATTCAATTTTAGTTATGAGGTGAAAGTTATGAGTTTTATTTTGTGGGCAATGAAGGTGGGTAATAGATAAAGTCATTTCTTTAACTCAATTTTGAAACTTTTTGAATGAAAATAAAATTGAAAGATATCAATTATTTACTGAAATATTCTCACTAATGGAATTAACAATTTTCAAATTCTTGTAGAAGTTATTAGCTGTTTAGTTTTCTCTTTTATTTACTACCACTATATATTCTATAATTTTTTTGAAGATGAAGATGAAAGTTTCTTTGGCTAATTTTTTTCTTTATATTTTCAATCTATTTTCCAAGATATTGACTAAAATGCACAAGTTATAGGACATACGTGTTGTTTTCCAAAAATGTTGAAAGACCAAACTTCACCTTTGGAAAAGACTAGAGAAGTCTACATTTTGAAGTTTAGGCACATTGAACTTGCAATTAGTGGGGATATTCCATTTGAAATTTTTGGAGGATGTGCTTGAACAACTTAACTAAAAGATCTCGTGGTTGGATTTGTTTAAAAATGAACATAGTTGAAGATTTTAGCCTTGCCTTGGAAAAAAAGGCTAAAAAGTAGATTTGGGCCTCTAAACATGAAAGAATAAAAGTGGTTAAATTGCCTACTCTTTTGTTGGATGTTGTTGAAAGTCAAAAGAAGATTCTAGATTCTCTACCTATGCATTTTGACACTATATGAAAAAACCATAAATTTTCAAAGGTCCAATAATAGATTTACATAAAAAGCTAGGATCAATTTTAGAAAGGTTTCACAATTAAGTGTAGTTACTAAGGCAAACTACTCCATTCTAGACCAAACTCTCAATGCATACATTTAGGAAAAGCTCCATTCTATGTTGTTTGCATTGGAATACAAAAATACAAATGAAGGAAGTAATTGTTTACTTTAGGGAGCTAATTGCACGAAATGAAGGTAATATGAGTTTGAAATGTACATAATTTACATATACTACTATCAATTCACCCTCAATAAGCTTCAAATCAATGCAAATCAATTCATTCTAACGATAGAAGTTAATAGTTGATATTGATGTCATTGTAAGCTATACTGGGCATGTCTTTAATACCTAAAGTCCCAAGGGTGGGCTTAAATGTGAGCTCAATGGACTTTTATGTGCTTAACACCTAAAGTCCCAAGGGCCTCTTTTCCGTTAAAGACCACTCAAATTGCCATTCCTATAGCACAGAGCAAAATTGAAAAAAGATTTAATATTTTTTTTTGCGTATTTAACCACAGGATCTTGTACGGAATAAATTTCATAGACTTTGACCTTTGTAGATTGCATTCAAAGTGAAGGAAACAAGTTTTTTTGCACCTTGCTAAATTACATTTTTTGGCTTTGAACCTTCATAATTTATAATTTTTGCTCTACATTTTTAATTTTTAATTTTATATGATAAAAAATTGAGTTGACGGTCTAGAATTTATTTTTCTTTTAAAAATACACTAAGTTTTCACTCATTAAAAAATTGTTAATTAGAAGTAGCTTCAAGATCAAAGAAAAAATCTAAATTATTAGTAGCTCTAAGATGGAATTGAAATATACTAATATCAACGATGAGATTGTTCTAGCAAGAGATCTAACATTGTGAAACTTTGTTTTCTTAAAAATTGTGAGAATTGATGTTAGAAATGAATCCTACAAGTTAATTTTTCAAAAAGATGCTCTAATTGTTCAGAAAACAAGATTGTCCATAACTTTTGTATAACAAATCCGAATGGAATAAATCAAAGCTTATCATGTATATAATAATGTAATATATACAATATACATATATACAATATACACATATATAAGGGGGGTTTCGAAGGATTTTTTTTGCATGCCAAATTTTTTTCTAAAGTTTTTTTGTGCCATAACTTTTGTTCCTAGGCTTTGATTGAAATTTTAAAATATAAATATATTTTGTTGAAAGCGCATTTTTTTAATATTCTCAATAAAATTCAAAAAATCATGACAAATATTGAGACCATAGAAGCCTATCCAAAATCCATTTTGTCCCCTAGGGGGACAAGGGAACTTTAGGGGTTAAGCATGGGTGGGTAGAAGCACTACAATAACTATATTTTGGATGCTAACAGACATGTCTACGGGTTAAAATGGGATCCCAAAGCAACACCCTTTTACAAATTTAAAAAATTACATCAAATTTAAAAACATTTTCTCAATTGTAACATTGTTTTTTTAATTGCTTTTCTACCATTTAAATTTATTCCCACATATTTCAGATAGCATTATCATCTTGCACTAGTCATTTTGCTCACAAAGGAGTAAGTTATTAGTTTCTCACAAATCCTTAGTAATATTCAACCTAAGTTACTGATATGGTAGAACTATCCATTATGGGATCCATTACCAACCAAGCATGAATACCCAACCTATAGGTTTCAGCTATTTCCAATCAAGGCTAAAAGTGGTTCCAATCAAAGTTTGGAATTTGATTTTTTTTTCTCCTTTGCAAGGTTGGGACTATAAAATCATGACACATGTCTTGATGTAGTGAACAAGAAAGTAGGAAAAAGTGAGCAAGAAAGTGGTTATGAAATGATCAAAATTGAAAGACTCTATATATTGGGTATGGGTTGAGGTCAATTTTGGGCTTCCAAAATTCATAGTAATTTGATTTTAAAGAAAAAAATCATGGAAAATTGGCAATGTCTATCATTTCTATCTTTCTACAGGTTAGTAAATTTACATTGCCTTCTACTGCTCCAAAATATGCATATATAAGTAGATCAACTATGGATGGTTCTACCATAATATAAGTAGATCAACAAAAATTCAAAGGCATTCCCTATAATTTGAGATACCATATAAACTTATATGAAGATAATGAATTGATGTAGTCTGTAAATGCTAAGTTTACTACCACCAATGGTAAGCTTAGCTTAAGCTTAATTTAAGGTATGTTTCCACCTAGCCTTATGGTGGCAATGTCAAGGCATTAAATGAGCTATAAATCATAGAACATTCCCACCTAAGCGCTTAATCCCTAAAGGACCAACATGCATTTTATGGCAACATAGAAATTTTGAGCAGGTTCCTATGAATGGAAATATGCATATTTTAGGCTGAAATTTTAATAGAAGGTGGGAACAAGGAATATCTATCATGTGCACTAAATTTACAACATTTGGAAATATGAGTCAAAAGTTGTAGCCTAATATGTTATTTTTTCTCCGGCCGTGCAGTCAAGGCAGATTTGAAAAAATCACTTTGTTTAGAAACATGGAATTTGAAATTGATTTTCTAGAGTAATGTGTATGTGGAAAGCTCTGAATAATTCTATTTTGATCAATGAGTCAAAAGTTATGAGAAGTTTTAGTTTGCGGGTAGTTATGGATTCTCTACTCTAAAATAGAGTCCTTTATCTTACTCAATTTTCAATACTTTTTGAAAAAAATAAAATCATAGGATGTTTATTACAACATTGCAACCACTAGGATTGACATTTTTCAACTCTATAATTAAATTATTAACAATTTAGTACTTTGAATCATTCTCTACTTCTTTCTACTTACTATTTTTTTCCTATATGTTGTACAATCCTATTTGGTGTGAAAATTTTCAAGCATGTAGCCAACTTGTCTAGGAAAAAAAATTCTACGTAGCACCACCATTTTGAACATTTTTTCATAATGATATGACCTTGTGAAGTCCAACTACCCGGTTGACTTTCATCTCCAAAATTTTGTTTGAGATTTCGAGCCTCTAATTAAAAGTTAGAGACAAAAATTTAGAGAGGGGTTGGAAGGGACATTTTCTTTGACATTTTTAAACATCTTCTCTAAATTTTGTTTGTTACTTTTGATTAGAGGCTCAAAATCTCAAATTGATTTTCGTACATGAAATTTAGATTGATTTCCCAACTTTTCCTAGTTTATAGTTTCTTGAAAAAAGTTATCCTACTATGCCTAAATGAGGTCTAAAGTTCTACATTGAACACAATTTCCTGCGTTTTGACAATGAGTGGTCAAGCTCTCATCTTCAAATTGTCCCATGTCCTTTGAGGATTCATGATGAATAATGAATTTCTTTATAAAAACAATCTCTCCACCTTTGGTAAAGTGGACATGTGTTGACATTTAAACGGATTGAAATAATTTTCAATACTTGGATTTTGTTTAGAATTCATTTTCATTGGTTTGGGCAAGGTGACTTGTTAACTTTCAAAATTATTCAGATTTTGAAATTTTGTTTATTTTTCATCAAGGATGACCTTTGGTTGCAGGGGTATGTTTGCTCAGGACGGCTGAAGAAATATGAGCCATGTGTAACCTGCACCAAGTTCAGAAACTCGTACAGCAGTACCGAACCTGAACTTTTGTAAAAAAAATATTATTTTCTTCTTACGCGGAAGTTTTATCATTTAACACATACTCTTTGCAAACACTAAGCTTAAGTTAGGTGGGAATGGGCCTTTAATCCCATTTGATTCTTGGCAAACAATTTGATGGGCAATTAGATACAGATTATCTAAGTCGCCAGAGGGTTGTGACTACCGGCACTGGACAGAAAGGATCGAATAAGTTACTCAACCTCCATCCATAAATTTGGGTCTTACGGATTGATTTGTTTTAGTTTTAAATAATAATAATAATTAAAACAAATAATAATAAGATTAATTAATTAAAAAGACAAGGCCAATACGACATTGCCCAGCCTGCAGCCACCAGTCCCGGTAGTACAATTCTAGAACAAGCCGTCCACTTGACGTACGTTAGTCCGTTCCCCACCGTCCGTTCATGAGTCCCTTCTATCCGTCGACAGCACATGTCCAACGAACATAGATAATGTTGTAACTCCAGCTCTCACAATACCCGTGGATTTTAGACCATGCAATGATATCCCTGATCCGGTAGGATAGAGTGCTTGTCAGGCCAGTCATGAAGTAAATATCTAGGGAATGATTAGACAAGAGGGTTTGTGAACCGTATTATTAGCAAGAGTGCTGTAATAATGGAACGCAATTATCATTATCTACACTCAACAAAGAAAAATCCCTGCAATAAATTAACTCCAACAAGATAATTGCACCTAAAATCGTTTGAATAAGCATTGGATTATGTTCAGTATTATTAAAGTGGGTACACACAAAATCGCCACTTTTTGCTAGTAAGTCTAATTACTATTATTAGACTGGTCAAATTTTTATATGCTCTTGTAGGCAAGTGAAAGGAGGTTCCAACGCACTAGAGAACATGGCATTTGGATACTAAATGCAAAAGTTATAAAGGAACAAAGTTTGGTTCTAAAAGCGTTAGGTACATAATTGATTTTGGAGATGTACACATAGCACAGATGGCGGTTTAAGGTCAATGGCACATTTGGATGTACCTACCTTAACCCCACCTTGCTGATGGGGACCAAAAGTGTCCTCACTAATAGTTTCAAGTCCAATTCAAAGTGTTGTAACTTTTGCATCCAATGTCCGAATTCAATAAAAGCTTGTTGGGAAATTCTCTCTCTTGTAGTTTATGTGGTGAAATTTTTAGATCAATCCAGGATAAATTGATTTCTTGGAAGCCAATCAAAGTTCACACGTTCAATTTGAGTTCACCAAACTGCATTTGAAGGCTACAACTTTGGAGGCATGTATCTCCTTCATTCAATGTTTGTTTTCAATAAAATTTGTTGGTTTATATTCCCCTTGATGTCTAGTTATTGTGGTAAAGTTTTAATGTCAATTTAAGTTGTTTTGAATGTTTTGGAGTAATTTGAAGTTCAAAATTCCGACATTTTGGGATTATAGTGAACTTCGGCAGCTTGTTTCTTCTTTGTATAGTGTTAGTTTCCAATAATGTTTTTTGGAAAAGTTGCCCATACTAGTCTAGTTTAAGTGTTTAAAATTTCATATCAATACAAGAAGTTGTGAGTGACTGAAAAGCATTTTTGTAGAAGGAGGTTTAGCCCTAAATTTTTTTTTTGCAACTTTTCTTGCTATTTTTTATATTTGAAAGCCATTTTGCAAACACAATGAGTCAATTGAATGATATTGTCTTTCACTGATGTGTTTGTATGCTGGTATTAAATCACTTTATAGTTTAAAGTTTTTTTGTGAGAATACGTTTAGCAATCAAATTTCACCTCCAAATGAGTTGCTAGGAAAATTTCAGCATCCTTTTTCAACACTAGAATGCTATTATCTTGCACTCTACATGGCCAAATGACTCCAAATTTGATTCAAGTCATTTACAACACATACACTACAAGATTGTACGGTTGAGATCTCTATAACTTGGTGACATTTAGATTTGTAACACTTCAAAAGCAATTATGTTTTTGAATTTAAACAGGCCTTAAGCGATGAAGGGATGAACTTCTATTGGATCTTATTAGGATCTTTAGGAGACATTTTATAGACAATGTATGAATTTTAAAACAAATGTATCCAAAATTGATCCTAGACTCTAATATTTAAAAACTTACATTTTAGGCATGAATTTGGATGGAATAGTTTTGTAAATATGTTGCAATTAGAAGTAGTTACATGTGTTCCACCTTCATGTACTAAACAACTTTCCATGAATTTATACTATTTTATACTCCCTCCGTCCCAAAATGTTCTTCCTGTTGGCCTTCATTTTTTGTCCCAAAATGATCTTCGTGTTGTACTTTGTGAGCTACAAATTGGTCAAATTTAACTTTTGGTTGTTCTCTAGGACTAACAAAACAATTTTAAGCGATAGTTCCCCCTTCATCTATGCAATCACTAATCAAAAGACAAATAAAATGGTTAAAGGGGTCAATCAACACTTTTTATTTTTATTTTTTGCATCTCTTTGAATATTATCTAATTGAAGGAGATGAAGGTTTTGGGAGGCAAAATATAGGTCCACATATGGTCTTTGACTTATACTAACTACCCACAAAATGACGACCTTACACTCAATAATTAAATAACCACTGGTGCTCTTTGAAAATACCCAAAAAATTTCACTTTTCAATAATCCAAAACTACACTTTAAAAAGGGCTTCAAAACTCAAAGTTTCAAGGGCAATAGGAGTGCACCAAACTCCATATGTAGTGCAAAACAGGCTTTAAGAATGTTATTTTTAGTCTTAATCTGGAACATTTTGTGTAACAGGAAGATCATTTTGGGACGGAGGGAGTATTAAACATCATAACTTCGAAAGAAAACTCCTACATAAACCACTAAAAAAATCATAATCATATATGATTTAAATCTATAAATAACAAGGCTATGCTTGCACTTAATATTGACTTTTAAAATAATCAAATGAATGTTTCTAAGAGCTTACAAAAGGAGCTACACATTGAAGCAAATGAATTACATCCAAGTATGTTGAAAATCCAAATTTTGCTTATTCTTTAGTGTTGTAATTACCTTGGTCACTTGATGCTTTGTGATTTTTGTTCAAGGTTTTGAATCAATTCATACTAGGATGGTAGCAACATTGTTTTTTGGAATAGGGAGCCTTGTATTAGCTTCACTAAAGTGGCCCAAATTTGGAGGGACCAAATGGGGGAGTCCAAAATTTGTATATTAGAGTGATAAACCGCCTTTCCACACACACACCTAGGTGGGAAAAAAGAAAACTTACAAAAATGAAGGTCTTAAATTTGGATTATTCTCAAGCAATACTTGATTTTGACTAAAAAGTTCTAAGCCTACACTCTTATTCCTACTATACTATCTATTGGATAAGACCAATGATAACTAACCAAATTTATTCCAAAGGTTGATGCAACATAAGTGATTATGGCATTAAAAAGAATCCACTTTGTCTTTACATTTTCAATTTTTTATTGTCTTCTTGTCTGTGACAATATAAGAAACAATTTAGATCTTGAACAAAAATCATAAAACAACAACTAATAAAAGCTAGTCACCTTTAGTTACCCCCAAATAGACAAAATTTACTTTTTCAAACATACTTGCATGTACCTTATACTTACCTCCTAAACGTCCAGAGTCTCCAGAATTGACGATTTAGGAAAAATCATTATAAAATATCATTTGGAAGATATTTTGGAACTAATATACAAATGAAAGTTGTAGATTAAAAATTTTAGATTCCATACATATGGTTAGATTCACTAATGCTATCACCAATATTTTTTATGAATTTTGAATGGAAAATTATAAAATTATTTCAAAATTCAATTACAAGCAAAAATATTATCATTTTTGGAGTAAAAATTGGTGGAATGGATTTGAAAGGACGTTTTCATACCATGGTGATTTTGGGGAATTTTTGTGTTCTTCACATCTATGACCTCATTTTTGCAAATCCAATTTTGAAATAGAGTCAATACAATTTTGGCTTGGTCAACCACTTGACATACTTTCACATTTGTAATTTTAAAAAAAATGTATTCTAGTAACACCAAATCCAATTGATAGATACCTAGGACAATAATTTGATAAAGCATCTCCACAAATTATGATGACTTTCATCCAAACAACAACAAGAAAGAAACAAAGATATGAATCTGTTCATCGTCCAAAAATTGGACATTGGAGCGTTTAACCCATAAACATTGTGGAGGACGTTTTTTGGTCGATGAACATTTGACAAAGAATCTCTCCATGTAGGCATAAGTGCAACTATTTATCCTCCAAATTTTGTGTGAAAAGGGAAGGTCTTCTACAATAGCTTAACTTCCAATGAATGCTTTTTAATTTTTTGTAAGACAACAATTCACATGGGACCCAAACAAATGGATTTCCACGGTGACCAACTGTTATTTAAGGGTTCAAGGAGATCATCCATTTTAACCAGAATCCCATTCTCACATTCTTACTCCATGACTAGCAAGGGCAATAGAAATGTCCGCGAGGTGTACATTGGAAGTCATGACAACAACTTACATCAATTTCGCAACCATCCTATGGTTGGAAATGGATTTGCCTATATATCAAGAATGGGACAAAGAGAATCTTCACGAAAAAAATTCATAGTAATTTTGTTTTTGAGAATGAAAGTCTGGAAAAATATGGAATCCTCTTCATCTGTATTTCTATAGATGGGGACATTTTTTCCCAACCTTCTTCATGCTGCACATGGGCCAAATTGCTTAACCCCTAAAGTCCCAATTGTCCCCTTGGGGGACAAAATGGATTTCGGGCAGGCTCCTGCGGTCTCAATATTTTTTGTGATTTTCTGAATTTTTTTGTGAAGATAGAGAATCACATTAGCTTTCCGAAAATGTAATTTTTATTTCAATCGGTGCCCGGGAGCAAAAGTTATGGCACAAAACCCCCAAATTTTAGTTCGGCAGGCAGAAAAAAATCCTCAAAAAAACTTTAAATAAAAAATTAAATTTTTTTTTCACATAGATTTTATTTTTATTTACACGGGAAGCTTTTATTCATTCCATTTGGATTTGTTATGCAAAAGTTATGGTCAATCTTATTTTTCGGGCAGTTAGAGCATCTTTTTGAAAAAATAATTTGTAGGACTCATTTCTGAACTCAATTTTAACAATTTAAAAAAAAAAGTTTCAAAAGGTCAAGATTTCTTGCTAGAACAATCTCACCGTTGAGATTAGTATATTTCAATTCTATCTTAGAGCTATTAATGATTTAATTTTTCCTTCAATCTTGAACCTACTTCTACTTAACAATTTTTTAATGAGTGAAAACTAAGTGTTTCTTCTTAAATTTATTTTTCCTAGATTCTCAACTCAGTTCTTCATTATAAAAAATTAGAAATTCAAAATCATTAGAGCAAAAAATTTAAGTTAAAAAGGTTCAAAGCCAAAAAATGTAGTTGAGCAAGGTACAAAAAAACTAGATTCTTTCACTTTAAATGCAAATATCTTGCAATCTACATGGTCAAAATTTCTGAAATTTCTTTGACACATTCTTACACTAGTCTAGTACAAGATCCTACAGTTAAATATGCAAAATAAACATTAAATTTGTTTTTTTGCTCTTCGCTCTAGAAATGACAGTTTTGAGTGGTTTTTGATGGAAAAATGGCCTTGGGACTTTAGGGGTTAAGTGGTCGGAAATGGGGTGATCTCCGTTAAAGGGTTACGTTAACTCCTCCATGAAGCTCTTCAAACCGTTCATCGTCCACTTCATGAGGAAGTTAACCTTGTCCATGCATTTGTCAGAGCAGGGCACAGGACGGCTTGCAAGTGGCCGGCCCTCCCCCTCATGCTACCTCGTGGATTTCCTGTCAATCTACGTCCACGCCTCAGCATCTACGAAACCGGGAGAAGCAGGCGGTGGAGACCAGTTGTCAGGACAGGGTGGAGAGTACGGGCAGTTCTGCCAGTGCCTTGCTTGGAAATTGAGGTGGAGGTTTCGTGTTGAATTCGGGAGCTGAGGAGCTGAAGCGTGTCGATCTTTGGGGGTGGAGGACTTTTGAGGCGGTGGGTCGGGCGGCGATCAAACTCCACCACCCTATTTACTCGCACAGATCCATGGTAGGGCGGGTTCCATAGTAACAGTATTCAAGCGCAACTGCAAGGCGAAGCTGTAAATCCAGCAAACGAGAGAGACACACTCAGTAGAGCTTCATAGCCGTTTCAGTTTCGAATACTTGAACTGAAGTGAGTCCGTTCCCAGCTGCATTGTTGTGCTTGTTTGAACTTGAGTGAGATTGGGTAGTTTGGCGTTAGGCTGTCTGTGGGTGGGTGGATGTGACTGTAGGCTATTACAGTACTCTGTTTGTAGACTGGTTTGGTATCGAAGAAGACGCCGTCCTTTACGGGTGTGGGGTCACTTGTCTTGTCGGTACGGGTGTTGCGGAGCAGTAGGTTGAGAGTGGTTGGGAGTGGGCGGCACAATCACGACTTTTTGCTGGGATTTCGACATTTCCAGTGGACTGAAGTCATTGAACAGTGGGTAGGGGAGCTTCGAGTGTGAAGCCAGCTGCGATACATATTGTTTTGGTGACGAATTCGTTCAAGTAGTGACAGCCCCCACCGTTCTCTATCTTCTTGCGATTGTCATTGGGTTTTCGAATATTTTGCAAGCATGGGGGAGGATTTTGTAGGGCAGAAGCGGCAGCAAGATCTGTTCCAATACTTCCTGACTGGCTCGCTGGTGGCGGCGCTCATCTCGGGGTGGTTCTTCCAGTCCCTGAAGACGGCGTGGTACGCTTACCTCGTCGGCCTGTTCTTCACGTGGTTGGTTAACATCGTGGAGTGGGAGTATTGGTTTCACGAGCCGACTTCCTGGGCGGAAGGGAGGTACCTCGATGGCGCGGGGTACTGGGAACTGGAAAGAATGGCCGCCATGAACACCTTGCTAGCTGCGTCTCCGTCTTCATCGTCGTCGACGTCACCGAAGCTGCAGCAACGCGCACAGATCACTCTCAGCGGTGGACCTGCGAGGATGACGATCAGCTCGCGACCGCCATCGCCCGTATCCAGATTCAAGAAATGGTGACGTACTTTATTGTTTCTATTTGATTCAATCGTCCTTTGATCTTTCCGGTAGATTTATTGTATTCAGAGCTGTCAGTATGGCTGGTTGATGTCGTGCCTGTGGAGGTGTGAAACATCATGGCTAGGCTGGTGAAGAAATTAATATCACATTCTGCTACTCTGTGACTCTCTGTCACCTTTCTTTTGATTAATTTCCTCCAGCTGGCCAAGCCATGATTGGAGTCAGGAGTCGATCTTAGGGATCGTAATAAGGAAAATCCTAGCCTCGGGTGGGGGGGAGGGAGAGTGGTAGAAATCACTTCAACTTTTTAGTCTTGAAAGGATGAACATGGAGATAACAGGAATTGGTATGTTTGCGGCAACGTCATCGTCGTTCCACTCTATAAGCAGCAATTGTACAAAGTTTTTATCTCTGCATCCATTACAGAGATCTTTATGGAACGTCTGATATTCATTACGTTACTTGCAGAGTGTTTGTCTTGCAGTCAGTGAATAGGTTTGTCTTCGATCTGTGACTTGTGCTGCAAGATTTCATGATTTCTTTCCAAATTTTGCCGCCCTGCAGAATTTCATCTTGAAGTGCTACTCTGTGTAGAGTTTCAATTTGCATTTGCAAATTATGTAGCCTTCATTCTTGAAGCACAAAGCTTGCTCTGTGCCAACCCCGGCCCTAATTTTGATATGCATACAGTATTGAGAGTGTGATTTGTATGCATGCATTTTAATACCCCAGTGTGTTGTTGGGACTTCTGCTTGGAACCATCTTTATTTGCTTTAGTGCTTGTTCACTGTGACTTAGTAACGTGCAATATATGAGTAGGTTAAGTGAGTTCTTTGAGTGGCTTCACCAATGGGAGGCAATTAAGACCCGGGCTTATGGCCATGTGGTAGGTCAAGATTTGAGGAAATTGCAATCTTGGCATTGAAGGTTAGTTTGCAGTGGTTTCAATTTCATGTGGTGGCTTGCACTCTCCATCACTTTCCGACTGACATTCTGTCACCTCTGAACTTACATTCTGTCAACCCTGTGAGTGGAATTATACCTCGGTGTCACTCGAAAGACAGTGGTGCAACTTATACCACCAATGTGTCCAGAAAATTGTCTTCATGCTCTAACTCTGGTCTGGTCACTCTGGTGGCTGGAGTTTTGAGATGCATTGTTGCGTGTGTACATGATCCCAGGTACGGTTGCCAAAACCGCTGTCGGTTCTTCCGAACCTTCCAATCGAATGAATCATTCCATCAGCAAATTTATGGCATGATTTAAACTACCGGTAGTTCATGAGGTGCACTCCATTGGTTGTTGACTGGTCTATGGCTTTCAATGTTTAAGCTTCGTGGGTTTGGGTGAGGCTTCTGGATCCAGGGCAGCGGGACTTCCAAACGAATTGGATCACCAAAAAAATCCTTCTCTTTGAGGACAAAAAGCTGGAGGATCACCCTGTAGAGGAGCCACCCGTAACTGATCAAATAAGATCATTCTGGACATGATCAGGAGTAGGGTGATCTGCTCTAAAACCAACCATCTCTTCAAATTGACCCCATTGAATGGACCACTTTTAGCCATTGATTGAATTGGAAAAAAAAAATCCTTTGTTGCAAGAGCCAACAGTGGCCTTGATTTCCCCAAATCACTTTAGAAGTTGCAAGTGAATGCATTTTGGGAGATCTAGGGTCACAAATAGGTGCCTACAACAAAAATCTTTGAAAATTCATAACTAATTCAAAAGTATGAAACCACTTGTGTTACGTTCAACATCTATTTTTCCTTCTTTGAAAAATAAGTTAAGAAATATTTTTGTTCATGCAAATCTGCAAAAAAGGTGCACCAGCCTTTAAATGGTCTCTTCTAGAGCATACTACCTTAGTGCAAGGCAAAGCAAATATTTATGGAAGTATAATGATAGAAATGACGGGGTTTGCAAAAACTTTTGATAATTTTATTACTTGAACTATAATTACTATGAATTTTGAAAGGTAGAAGTTGGTCTAAATCCATGTCCAATGTCTACATCCATCCATCCAATTCTAGTCATTCAAGAACTACTTTCCCAATCATTACTTCCTACTTTCTTGCTCACTACGTTGGGACATGTGGCATGACCTTACTAGTCCCAACCTTGAGAAGGAGAAACAAATAAAACATTCCAAGCTTCATGTGAAAATTTCTCCCAGCCTTGGTTGTAAGTCACTCAATGGGGAATTGGATTCCCCAAGCTGCTGACTGTATATAGAGTGTCTTGCATAAAATAAAATAAAAAGTTTACAGAAAAAAACAAAACCCGCCTCCAAGTGTTGTTGCTGCAGCCAGCGTCCCACTCCAATCTTCCATGTCCAAGTTTACTGGCATTCTAGGTCAAGGGCTCAAGCTTCCTACTGAATAGCATCATGAAAATTAGGGTTACAAAAATACATCCACGACTTCCATGAATTACGAATTTGTGGATACAGAGCCTTGGTATCGAAGCATCTCCCATGTCTGGAAGCCTGTTGCCATGACTGAATGGCCTAACTTGCAGTTGTTGGTATGAAAAATCTCCAAGAGTGAAGGATTTCTGGCCATACATTCTGACCACCATTTCGCAATTCTTCCCAACCTGCCGATTTTCATAAGCTGGGTTTCAGAAACTCGAGGCTCGAAAAACAACGCCCATCTTCCACTGAGATATGTGCCAATCTCTCTGCAAGCTTATTAATGTACTCTGAGATGAGATCCTTCAAAAGTGGACAGGAAGAGATGATCCTCCAAATCTCTGTCAGAGCGAGCCCAATGCAAACACTGAAAAACTTACTGTATCGAATTTTTGAAGCGCAGGGAGGCAGACCTCATTCCGTTCCTGCAACTTTTAGAAAAAAATGACCCCAATGCAGTGCCGGCAAGCCAAACTTCAAATAGACTTTCCGCAATATAAAAAGAAGAAGAAGGAGAAAAGATTCTACATTAAAAAAAGACATTTCATGCAAAAGAGGAGCTCCAATCAATTGGCACACGTTACAAGGCTTGAAAAGGGGAGACTTTTGCTATTGCGTGCCAATTTTCGTGCTCTTCAAATTTCCAAAAAATACAGTGCAGTGGATGGAAAATGGCGGGTCCTGAAAAATAAAGAGACCCATACCGTATGCATTTGGGCGTGTTTTTTGGGTAGGCCCGTCATTTTGCCGTTCTGTGCGTGTTGCAGTCACCGCATTGGCCTTGCTCTCAATGGATTTGTGTCGAATGGAGGGGCAATAGCAATTGCTGGCATTGCTCCACACTGTCGTGATTTTGAAAAGGGCTTGCTGCGTAGCCAAGTTCTCACTGCTCAACAATTGGGATGCAACAAAAAATACCGCATCCTTCTTTTTTCCTGCATCATACGTGGTTCAGGAGCAACAATTTTTGTGGCAACCAGATAATGTGGAAAGCTATCCTTATTAGTCCCTTCTCGATTCCAGTATTGCGAAGAAAAGTTAGAAAACCGTGGCTTGGGCAAGGGCTGTAAGAATTCCAAGAGGGCAGAGATGCACTCATTCAAAGAAGTTAGAACCACATCAGCAGTAAGCTAGTCTGCTCTTAACCCCTAAAGGCCCCGTTTGTCCCCTCGGGGGACAATTTGGGTCCGGGTAGGTTCCTATGACCTCAATTTGTAGAGAATTTTTTTGGAATTTTTTGAGGTTGTGCAGTTCTGCGAGAGCTTTGTGGATATATAATTTTTATTTCAAATGGTGCCCAGGAGAAAAAGTTATGCCAAAAATAAAGTTTGGCGGGCAACACAAAAAAATCACAAAAAGTCAAAATAAATTTCTTAAATATTTTTTCCAAAATCTATGTCTTTCTGTGTACATTTGAAGCTTTGATTCATTCTATTTGGTCTAATAATGAAAAAGTTATGGACAATCTTAGTTTTTCGGGCAATCTAAGCATCTTCTTGAAAAAATAACTTTTAGGATTCATTTTTTAATGCAATTTTTACAATTTTCAGAAAAAAATTTGTTAGACAAGGTTGAATTTGCTTGCTAGAATAATCTCACCGTTGGGATTATGGTATTTCAATTTTGTCTTAGAGCTATTAACGATTTAGTTATTCTTTCAATCTTGAACCTATTTCTACTTAACAAATTTTCAATGAGTGAAAATTTAGTGTTTTTTTCTTGAATTTTTTTTCTTAGATTCTCAACTGAAGTATTCAACATATAAACTTAGAAAATCAAAATCAACAATACAAAAAATTTAAGTTAAATAGGTTCAAAGCCCAAAAATCTAGTCAAGCAAGGTGCAAAAAAACTTGTTTTCTTCACTTTGAATGCAAATATCTTGCAATTTATTTGGTCAAAGTTTCTGAAATTTCTTGCATACATTCTCATACTAGTCTAGTATAAGATCCTATGGTTAGATATGCAAAAAAAAACAGTTTTTATAGTTTTTTGCTCTTTGCAATAGAAGTGGCAGTTTTGAGTGTGTTTTGATGGAGAAAAGGCCTCGGGACTTTAGGGGTTAAAGTGACCATTTAAGAGCCGATTGCCTTTTGGGGGAAGCTAAATTCCTTAAAATAATTTTCAGTAAATTTGGGTAGGAAGAAAAATTAGAGTTGGCATCTAATCCAAGTTGTTTCATACTTTTTGGACCTTTGTGGAATTAGTTACAAATTTTTGAAGTTGAAACACAATGGTCACTAAAAGCAACCATCTCTTGAAATGTACATTGCTAGTACACTGAAGAAAGCAAAATGTACCCCTATGTCATAATTGCTTTTAGAATATAGGCGCTTTTAGAGCAGACCACCTTTAGTTACTGTAAAGAAGTTTTTTTGAAGCACTCTAAGAGTGCCGCAATATAAAAAATAAAAAAGGTATTTAATCCCTAAATGCTCAAGACACCAAATTTTGGTGTCGGCAATATTTCGAAAGTTAAAATAAAACCTAACCAAGTTTTTATTTTTGAAAAATTCTTTTTTAAGTTTAGTTTTAGCATCAAAAATCCAATTTTGAAAATGAATGATTATGATTTTTCTACTTAAGATTTTGTGCAAGGTGTCCATTGCAAATTTTGATTTTCTAGTGTTGAAGACTCTTGAAAGTGAGACTCAAATACATTAGATCTTGGAGAGAAAAAAACATTATAAATTCATTTAAAAAAATTGTAGAATAGGTTTCAAGAGGCCGTAAGTTATACATGTTAGGCCCGTTAACCAGTCATATTTTTTTGGTGACCAATTTCTTAGATTTGACATGTAAAAAAAGGATTGAAAGACTTTAAATCACTTTCACGGTTTTAACACCCTTATAAACAAACATTATAATCTTTCAACCCATAAGTGACATTTGGGGTTTTCTTTTCCCATGTGATCTCTAACATGTCTAGATTGAATTTATATGGTTATAATTCAAATAAAATCGATGAGAAAAAGTTTATCAATTTTCTTGCATTTTCTTCAAATTAGAGCAAATTTCAAGAAGCTTAAAAAAGGTTTTGGACATTTTGGAGTTCAACTAAATATAAATTCAATTTTGCAACACTCCATAGGTATTGAAGCCTTTTTATTTCATTTTGGGACCTAAAGAGGAAGACTGAAACAAAACAAATGATGAAATTCAAACTCAAATCAAATGAAGTTAGATTGAATGCTAGATTGTAGCATAGATTAGTTGCAATCTAAATTGCAATTGAATGGGACATATTTCACTTAGTTCCTTACACAACTCTCAAAGTTTGATGAACACACCATCAACTTCCAATGTTAGTATTTTTTACTCGATACCTTTAATGTTTGAATTAATTAACCCAAATAAATCCAATCAATCATTTTAGATTACTACATGATTTTGAGTAGTTTTGTTGAACAATTTCTTTTCCTTTCAAAGATTTATTGTTATTATGCAAACTAAATTGAGTTGCCTTTCTAAATTTCTTAAATTCAAAACCAAGACCGCTTGTGTCAAAGGTTTATTTATTAAAGAGTTGGAAATTTTACTATGTGGAGAAATTATTGATGTTTTCATCATTATATCTTGTGCATTCTTTCACAAATCAATTGAAGCTTTGATTTGAACAATCATACAAAATTTGAAAAATTATATTCTTGGTGAAATTTTGAACTTAAATCTTCACAAATGATTTGAAACAAATCTATAAATATTTTTCTAAAATTTGCCACTTAGATCATTTATAACTTTGGGGTTTAATATTGTCCTTGTTGATGCAAACTTCACAAAAGATGTAGAACTTATACTTTATAAGGTAAACCAGCCTATGACAAGCCAAGTGCCTAATACAGACATCTATAAGATGACCCATTACAGTTTTCTATCAATCTGTGTCAGGTTTTTTCCAATTAATGTAAGCAAAACTTTATTAGGTAGGTTGATGGCTGAAATCAATGTTTTGTATGATGGCGATGGAGATGTTAGAGACTGTTTTAGGAACTCGTCCCTTTCTAGTGTAATTCATTACATGAACTAATTTTTTTTATTCCTTTATGTCATGTCCATGTTAGAAAATATTTCAACCATGTTAGGAAATATTGTAACTGCATTGGGTGGTTTGATGACCACCATGGGTATAGTTTTTGATGGTTGTGGGATAGTCTACAGATTGTTTTGAGCCATCTGGCCAATTCACTTCAAAAATCTGTAACAAATTCATACTTTGTCAAAAAAAATAAAATTTCAATTGTTCTACCAATTTTTCATGTTTGCCTTTATATGAAGAAAAAATTTCAAAATTTCAAATATGTCAACAAGGCAAACCAGGCAATCTGCCTGTCATAGGCTGGTTTACCTTAACTCAATTGTGTTTTGTCCCCCTCTTAAATCTTTGGAGTAGGAGAAGAATTTGGTGTCCATCCTATAGTATTGTCTAGTATTTTCTTGTACTAATGAAATTATTAAGGATTTGGTAAAATAACTAATTCAATCCATTTAATGTTCAAATGATTCTATAGTGAATTAGCAATGTACCTTGACAACTGCAAAAAGAAACATTTGTGCTATAAAGAAAAAATTAAAGGAAAATGATGGAGTTGTGGATGCCATAGCAAGAGGTGAAGCACGATGGAGCCGTTGCATAATGAGCCCTTTCAGACTTAGTTGTTGCCATGATTTCTCTTGACCAAGCAATATAGAAGCAATTGGAGGGGACAACAAAGGGCCAATTCTTGCCATGCAAGAGCTACAAAAGTGCTGCACTCACTAAGAGTAATGTGTGAGGTGCCGTTTGCATTGGGGTATGTTTTTTTTTTTGTTACCCACGCAGAACTTGCCATCATAATGTGCTCAAAAGAGGCAATAACTGCCTTACACCTCACATTCCATTACTGTGCTTCCATGGAGGGAAGACTGAGGAGTGCTCTTAGATGCGTGAATGGCATAAATGAAGGCCAACTACCATGGGGAATGGAAAATTGCACCTAGTAGGTTCAACCCTCTTCCTTTGTGTCACTACATTCCACTACCGCACATTAATTTGAAAGTAGTGGCACAACCACTGTGCCTGGTTGGTTTGTATTCTTTTCTTCTGGCAACGAAATTTTGTTTCGTTTCATTTGTTTAAAAAGAAAACAAATAGCGGCACTGATAGGGGATGGCTTACCTACCAGTGAGTTGAGTGTGTTTGCAGCTCAGCTGTTATCATGTGCAAATCATGCACACGATCAAAGCATGAAAGGTGACGATTGTACCAAACCATGGTGCAGCAATCTGTCAAGCCAGTGATACAGCCATTCCTTCCCCTCTGAGAAATTCTAAGGCATCAATGCCTCTTGCAGCAAGGTCACAGTCAATGTGAACCAACACTGGCTAAGCTTATCCAATTCAACTCCACCTTTCCTGTACAGTAGGCACCCCCAAAATGGCACCTGACCTTAAAGCACCATCTACAGGTTGTGTACATTTCTAAAATCAGTTATGTACCTATTTGGATGGAGCGCTTTCAGAAACAAACTTTGACCCTTAATAACTTTTGCATAAGATGTCCAAATGCAATGTTCTCTGGTGCATTGGAACCTCCTTTCACTTGTCAACAAAAATATATGAAAATTTGACCAGTCTAATAGTAGTAACTAGGTTTAGTAGCAAAAAAGTGGCGGTTTTGGATGTACCCACCTTATCTCACTTAACTTAAGTTAATCCATGTCATGTTGAAATGGAATCATGGATAACCCCTAACATGTCCCTCGCAATGACAATGCCTTCTTGGAAATTTTTTATTTTATTTTAAATGGAGCCCTGGATTCCCCCAAGGCATGAAGTTTAGAGCATCGACACTCATTTATGGGGAAGCTTCCTGACCCGGGCTTGGGCATAGCAAAATCCGTCGGTCCACCACGGACTCGGCTAGGATGGAAGGATTCTGGTCATGCCAAAATTCTCTCTCCAAACACTAGGAGAGCGTCCTGGGCATGTTTGTTGACTCTTCCTTGATCTTATTGGTTTGCTGATTTGTGGGTTGCAAAATGTCATTTCTTACATTTTTTTAATTGGTTGTCTTTTGACTCTTCCAACTCCTTAATGCATAAGGTTGTCTTGATTTGGCATGTTCTTTAGGGCGGGGATGAGCGGGGGATGGAAGCAGTTCGGGAGTTGCAAGGCATGGGCCACCACATTTCCTCAACCCTATTTAGGGAGGATGGGTGACGATCAGGGCTTTTCTTTTGGGCAAAATTTTGCCAGACTATCAGAAATTTGACCTATCTGGCTTCATCCCTCCAAAAACAGGCCTCTCCAGTGTAGCCAGTAAGGGGGACACACACTACAAGAGAAAGGGGTGTTTTAAGTAGTGTCCTAGACATCACGTCTTTTAAGTAAGGTTTTAAGTAAAAATTTACTAAAAAGACTGTCTTTTTAGTAAATTTTTACTTAAAACCTTACTTAAAAGACGTGATGTCTAGGACACTACTTAAAACACCCCTTTCTCTTGTAGTGACAAGTCCAAAAAAAAAGCCCTGGTGACGAAGCTCTTATACCCGTAATTGTCATTGCCGAATGCAACACACGGCAGTGTACTTGAGTAAATGAAACTAAAGCGAGGGTTATGTGCCAAGGTCATGATAAAGGTTTGCCATAGCATAGGATAGAGTAAACATATCGAAATTTAAGAATTCCACGGATTGCTGAATATCTACTCAACAACAATTGACACATTGGTATTGATTAAAGCATCTTTAGTCCAACTCAAGTACATTGTGTACATGTCTTTTGAACACATAGTGAGGCATAGGTGATTTTAACTCAATTAAATCCAATTTAAATATTTTTTTAAATTCCCACCTCCAGCCCCCTAACCAACCTCCCAACCAATCCCCTTAATCCAAATCCTAATCCCAACCATCCCCTACTTGTAATTTCAGATTACCTATGGGATATGCAATCAATATAAGATATTGTTGTATTCATCTTCTATATTCGTATCCAGCGTTTGTACCCGTATTTGTATCCGTGTCCATCGTCTACATCTGTACCCATATTCATATCCATCTTTTGTGTTTGTATTTGTATCCGTATCCGGGTCCATATTTCACATTGACGGCTTGGATCAACAATGATCTAACGACTCTCGTTTTTAGGACCGAGAAGGAAGAGCACAAGGCTGGAAGCATCTTTTCAGGGGAGAGTATATTGGCCCTCTCAATATATTTTAACTTTTTAATGGTATATATAATAGTTAGAGCTTGGAATTTGTATCAGTGGATGTGCATCCCAAAGCACTTTGAGTAGGCATAAGAAAACTGAAAACTTAGACATTGGACAACCATTTTAAAAGTAAGGTAAAAGTAAAAAGATTATAGAAGTCTTGACAAATCACGTTTACCAAAGCAAAATTTGTCCATTGACACTTCACATTTGGAGTGTGAATTGACAAATTTTGCTTTGGTAAACATGATTTCACTGTAACAAAGTATTGTACTAGAGTATGATTTTACCTTAACAAAATATTGTACTAGAGTAAAAGTGAACATAAATTCGGTGCCAATATTTATACTAATAAGGATTTTTTTTGTGTTGGTGATACTCATTACAAGTACTAATTCAAAACTTTCACCACTTTATAAGCAATTAATTTGAAGTTTTTGAAATAATGTCTCACGTTTTTTAATAATGCATATTAACACTATTATCACCTTCCAAATGCTTAACCTTGTATAGCAATTGTGTCTCATGTCTCATTGGATGAGGGGGGTGGAGGTGAACAAGGATTATTCATATTGTTTGCTTTTTATTTCTCTCTCTCAAACAATATACTTGCCAGACAAATGAAAAAATGATAAAAACTTATACTATTCCAAACATAGTCATGAAAAGATGAAGCACAACTTCACAAAGGACATGGATCCTATGAATACTATTCAATTGAGTGGCAACATGAAAATGTTTTTATCAAAAGATACACCAATATATACTAATTAGGGTTTAGCCCACCAAGGACAATAAATGTTTCACAAATATTTTTTCAAGTTACTGTAGAGGAAACATCACAAATACATCCACCTCTCCAATATTCATATTATCTTTGGATTAAATCCTAAAAGTCAAAGACTATGTTTTCACCAAAAACGCTCCAAAATTGTCATTTCTAGTACAAGTACCAAATATTTGAAAAAAAACATTTTTGGACACATGTAATCGTAGGATCTTGTAGTATGCTGGTTTGAGAACATGTAGAATTTTTTTTGAAATTTTTCACTATGTGGATTGCAAGATACTAGCGTTCAAATCGACAAAAATCTATTTTTTGGCCGTGCAAAAACCTAGGCAGCTGCACTCACAAGGTCACATTTGTATGAAAAAATGTCCAAAATGGTGGTTGCTCTTTGGATTCATTCTTCAAGACAAGTTGGCTACAGACTTGAAAATTTCCATATCATTTAGAATTGTACAACGTATAGGAAAAAAATAGTAAATAGAAACAAGTAGAGAATGATTCTAAATACAAAATTGTCAAGAATTTAGTTATGGAATTAAACAATGCCAATTCCAATGGTTTTAATGTTGTAGTAAACAATCTACACCCAATGTTATTGTTTCCAATTCCATTGAAAATTGAGTAAAATAAAGGACTTCAAAGTTTATTATAGAGTAGAGAATACATAACTACCCACACACTAAAACTCCTCAAAATTTTAATCTCATTAATAAAAATGGAATGATTAAAAGCTTTCCACATATACATAACCTCTAAGAAACCAATTTCAAATTTTTATTTCTCAAAAAAATGATTTTTTGAGCTACTCGCCGAGCAATAAAAATTACATATTATACAATACCTTTTTTTAACCATGTAGTCAAAAGTTATGAAAATTGTTGGGTCTTAAAGCTACTCCTTGGGCACATGTTGTGTGAAAATTTCAAAGAAAAATAAAAAAATAAAAAAATCCATTTGTAGTGAGTTGCCCAAAATTGCTATGTTGCCAAAAATGGTGTTTGGTCCTTTAGGGGTTAACTACCTTGGTTATAGGCCTCGTCCTTCTAAATGATAGTATAAATATGACCATTTCAAAAAGAAGTAAGAGCCTCCTATACTATGATACTTATACAATTGGTACATAAACAATGTACAAATCATATCCATTAGAAGGATTTGAAGGAATGGGATGGCCGTTTCAGGCATGTTCCACAAGTTTTAAACTAGTCAGAATATTAAAAAATTTAAAAAGATTAAAAAAATAATCTGACATAGCACGGGTGCAGCTATGTCAAATTGTTGCTATGACGCAGTTCCCATTGTTTCTTGTTGTTCGGAAACTCTTCGGAACTTGTAGTATTATTTTGGCTCCAAAAATCTTTTAATGATCAATTGGTGGGTTTAGAAGCAAACAATCCCCAGTTAACCTCTAAAGGACCAAGCTGCGTTTTGGGGCAACATAGAAATATTGGGCAACTCACTACAAATTGAGTTTTTAATAATTTTTTTTGAAATTTTCACCAAAACGTGGTCAAGGAATATCTTTAAGGCCCAACAGTTTTTATAACTTTTGACTACATGGTTAACCCCTACAAGACCGAGGCCTTTTCTCCATCAAAACACATTTAAAAACGCCATTTCTATTGTAAAAAGCAAAAAACTTATTTATTTATTTATTTTTGCATATTTAACCATACGATCTTATATTAGAGTAGTAGAAGAATGTATGCTAGAAATTTCAAAAACCTTTATCCCATAGATTGCAAGATATCTGCATCCAAAGTGAAGAAATCAAGTTTTTTTGCATCTTGCTTGACTAGATTTTTTCAGTTCGAATCTTCTTAAATTAAACTTTTTGCAATATCAATTTTGATTTTCTAAATTTTTATATTGAATATTTGAGTTGATAACCTAGGAAAAGAAATTGAAGAAAAAATCACTTAATTTCTACTCATTAAAAACTGTTAAGTAGAAGTAGGTTCAAGATTGAAGGAAAAACTAAATTGTTAATAGCTCTAAGATGAAATTGAAATACAATGATTCCAACGGTGAGATTGTACAGCCTTATTTAACAATTTGTTTAGGAAAATTGTAAAAATTGCATTAAAAAATGAATCCTATAAGTTATTTTTTCAAGAAGATGCTTAGATTGCCCAAAAAACTAAGATTGTCCATAACTTTCACATTACTAGTCCAAATAGAATGAATCAAAGCTTCAAATGTAGAAAAAAATATATAGTTTGAGGAAAGAAGAATTAAAAAATTATTTTGACTTTTTGTGATTTTTTTGTGTTGCCCGTCAATCTCCATTTTTGACTTGTTGTTCCATAACTTTTTCTCCTAGGCACTGATTGAAATAAAAATTATATATCCATAAAGCTCTCGCAAATCCGCTTATCCTCAATTCATTTCACTAAAAATTGAGGTTGTAGAAACCTACCTGGACCCAAATTGTCCCCTGAGGTGATATACGACCCTTTAGGGGTTAAAAGGTTATTATATGATATGTAGTTTTTTTTCCAACTCAGGTAGCTCAAGTAGATAAGAAAAAAAATACTTTTTTCATAAACAAAAATCTGAAATTGGTTTTCTAGACTTAAAAATACAAAGAAAACTTTGAATCATTCCATTTTTATTATTGAGATGAAAGTTACGAGGAGTTTTATTTTGCAAGTAGTTATGGATTTTTTACTCTAAATAAACTTTGAAGTCCTTTATTTAACTCAATTTTCAATATTTTTGAAAAAAATAATCATAGGATGTAGATAGTTTATTATAACATTACAACCATTAGGATTGGCATTTTTCAATTCCATAACTAAATTCTTAACAATTTAGTATTTTGAATCATTCTCTACTTCTTTCTACTTACTATTTTTTTCCTATATTTTGTACAATTCCAAATGATCTGAAATTTTTCAAGAAAGTAGCCAACTTGCCTTGAAGAATGAATTGAAAAAAGCAGCACCATTTGGACATTTATTCATACAAATTTGACCTTGTGAAGTACAACTGCCTAGTTTTTTGGAGGGCCTCCAAAAGCATTTTAGTCACTTTAAATGCTAATATCTTTCAATGTACATGGTGGAAAATTTTGAAATTGTTTCCACATCTCTTCAAACTAGTATAATACAAGATCCTATGGTTATATGTGTCCAGTTTAAAAAAAAATTAAATTTTGATACTTGTACTATAAATGGCAGTTTCAAAGCGTTTTTGGTGAAAACATAGTAAAGGAACTTATGGGGTTAAGGAAATTTATTACTCTTCCTTGGATTATATGCCAGGCAAAGGAATGTCATTTAAGGATTAACCTTTCTAAATACAAAATTGATTGCAAGTGACACATTTTCAATTGATTAACTTAGTTACTACATCTAATACCAATAGAATTGGCATTTGAGCTTAGTTTCCATTACAAAACTATCAAAATTAATGTTGGATCTTGTTGAATTCAAAAGAAAATTTACAAGTCATTTTTCATATTTTTTTGGGGACATTGTATAAATGAACTATGAATTTTTAAAGTACTAAAAATGGAGGTTGTACACATTAGGCAAGAATCTACGTCGGACAATATTGCAAACATGTCACAATTAGGTGCATTTACCTTAAAAGTGTACTTCCTTATTTCAATTTCAATTTTGACATATGACACACTAAATAAGTTGATGGCCAAATTTGGCTTATGATTTATCACATTTGCCTCTAATTGCCCTAGTCTTTTATTGAGTTTCTTTGAATTTGCTCTAAATTAAACAAAAGGTCAAAGTTTTGATAAATTTCATCAATTTTTTTGTGAATTGTAATTGTATGATTTCAAACTAGACATGGATCAATAGAAAAAGGAAAAACAACGACAATATCTCTTATGAATTGAAAGATTATAATGTTGATCATGAGAGTGTTAAAACTATGAAAATGATGCAAAGTCTATTAATCCTTTTTTTACAATCAATTTATGTCTTTTCAAAATCTACTTTATATATATTTTTTAAATGCATTCTTAATGTGATTTTTCCCTTCTAGATCCATCATATTTGAGGCTCATTTCCAAAAGTCCTCAAGACTACAAAATCAAAAATTGCCATAGACACATTTGCACAAAATCTTGAATATAAAATTATAAAACATTTATTTTCAAAACTGAATTTTTGATGCTGAAAATTGACTTTTAAATCTACACTTGGAAAATATCTACCCCTTAAATTTTTATTTTTTGTTTGTGTCTGGTTTGCTAATATCTTAGAAACTATGAGTCCATTGGTCGCGTTATTGGTATTGTTGGAAAACTCTCTCCAAGGAAGGGTGCACGCACTTGTTATGTGGGATTTGGACCTATAGTGTGAAAGTTTTTACAAATTACAAATTAGGAAATTGTTTTAACTTTTATTTTGGTTGTGGCAATGACACAAGGCACATTGGTAGATATTGAAAACAATAATTTGATAAGGTTTTACTTAACTTCAAAGTTTTGCTAACACCTTAATGTGGTGCCTTGGGCATCTAAGGATTAACATGTCTATTTGAAATGAAACACATAACATTGTCTCATTATATCATATTTAATGCTAAAAAATTGCTTCTTATATCAACCACATACAATTGTCATCACTTTTACTTGTAAGGTAGGGGGTCCATAAAGCGTGTGGGCTCTAGAAGTGTCCACCTCTTGGAATGTACACTAAGCTTATATGTACACATTTAACTTTCTCATTGCACTAGCAATGTACAAATTTTAAGAGGTGGTTGCTTTTATTGACCACTGGGTTTCAACTTCAGAATAATTATAACTAATTCCGTAAAGTTCCCAAAAAATGTGAAACGACTTGGGTTAGATGCCAATTCCATTTTTCTTCCAAGAAAAATTTACTGCAAAATATTTCAAGAAATCTCACCTCCTCCAGTTGATTTCCAGCTCTTAAAAATGGGTCTTTATGGACCTCCTACCTTACCAGTCCTTGCACCAGCTGCCCTCTGGATGACACCTGCCACTATACATTATCATATGTATGTACACCAGTTGCAGAGTACAGCCCATCATGAACAAACCTACAAGTCCATTAACATGGCACTGTCTCACTCTTGGGAGCTCCTAACTTAACTTAGATGTTGAATTGGCTCAGAGAAGCTTGAGTGTGGCAACGTTTTATTGTGGGTACACCCAAAACTGCCACTTTTTGCTACTGAGCCTAGTTACTATTATTAAGCTGGTTAAATTTTTCAGATGTTCTTGTTGGCAAATGAAAGGAGGTTTCAACGCACCAGAGAACGTGGCATTTTGATACCATATGCAAAAGTTGTTAAGGAAACAAAGTTTGGTTCTAAAATGGTTTCTTCCACATAGGTACAGAATTGATTTTGGAGATGTACACAGAGTAGAGATGGTGGTTTAAGGTCAGTGGCACATGTAGGTGTACCTACCTTAATAGCTTGAGTGAACCAGTTGTTATGGGTGACAAACACTGAGGTAAATGCAACCCTTTGAGCACAGTTTCGAGAGCACAGTTTCTATTCTTGAATCATCAAATTTTCAAATTTCTGGTTTACTTAACAAGTCAAAGAGGATTCTAACATATTAACAAATGCATTGCTTAGATATCATATGCAGAAGTTTTGAAGTTTCAAAGTTTTATTGCTAAATGGCGTGAAACCACACCATTCTTTAGTGTGTTGGATGCACATCCTCAAAAACATTACGTACCCTTTGTTTAAGATTTTAGAGGGTTGGTATTGGACAAAAGGTTAGTTTGGGTACAAGATAACTACAACTAAAATCAATACCTTCCTAAAACCTACATCTACAAATTCTTGCTTAAACTATACTCCCACTGTTCATGAGTGTCTAGTGTTGGTTTTAGAAACACCTGTTTTGAGCACTTTGAAAATTCGTAGTTCATTTGTATGGTATCCAAAAAATGCATTTTGGATTCCCTTGACTACCAAAGAAGACTACCAACAAGACCCCATAGTAACTTTTTCAATATAATAATGGAACTACATTGAATTGCTTATTTTGTTAGTTTTAAGTGTGCTTACCTTACCTACCTTGGAACCTAATCTCTATTATCATTAACTTTCTGCTTTTGACCTTCGGAACATACTCTTGAGAGAGGAGTTCCTGGCACCTAATACTCCCTCTGTTTCTGAAAAAGACCTGTGTTTCCTTTGTAAAACACAAATGAAACATGGATCTTTTTCAGAAACAGAGGGAGTGCAAGGAAGAATCAGGGTGCTTTAAGCATGCCTTGCATCCTGTTATATCTTGAGTTCAAAGAACTTTGGAAATGAAAACCATAGTAAGTTGGACATCAATCATGTCACTAGTTCCCAGAGTGATACTTGCTGTAAGTAGCATGTTGCTGCTCACCACTTTCAGTCATGTTTTATTGAATCTACATCATATCCTGCTTTTCTTTTTATGTATTTGCAGATGAACATATAGTACTAAGATGAGTGTACTCATACAACTTCAAGATGTTATCAAATCCAAGTCAGGAGCACTCTTACAATTGAAATGCCCAAAATTGGTCTCTAAAAACGAAGTTAGTCTCTCTTATCAATGAGCACTCTTGATTGATCTTCAAAGCAGAATTGTAGTCCAAACAATGGTTCACAGCGTACAGCAAGCAACCAATGAAACTGCTAATACCTGTACCACACAGACAGTGTCAAAACTAAGTTAGTAACGTTGCTGATCACTCTTTCCTTCTTCTCAGTTGACAGCTAGTGCTACATATGAAGTAGATGAGTCCGTGGTGGGCAGAATGGTTGCCTTGCCTTGCGGGCTGGATGAGAAAATCTTATTTTATTTGTATATGAAGACAAATATGGGCAATTTTGTTAAAATGGCGAAATTTCGTAACTTTGGCAGTTTTCACAGTTCAGAGCAGCCGCTCTGAAATGTTCAACTGTCCTAGATTTCTGAAATCTAAACCTCTTATAGATGTCTAAAATCTACAACAGTCATAGATGTTGCTTTCAAAGTTTAGATCACGCAATTTGAAATGTACATTAGTGCTAGATTTCTGAAATCAATATAAGACAAAGATTTATGTAATCTATACCCCTCGTAGATGTCACTTTCGCAGTTCAAAGTGGCCGCTCTGAAAATGCCATACGGAATATGCCATTATAACGAAATTGCCCATAAATGTACTTAAGAGAATGTTTAGCAATTGAAATTTCGTTTTTTTCTGGCGAAGTATGAGTTTGTTTCGAATCTTTGAAGCGTGCTACCCTAAAATAAATCATTAGGTTACATTTCTCTTTGCTCCGAGCATGCAGTTCAAGAACACCAGAGATTCTAACTGTCTCCAACAAAATTAAATCACTACCTTGCATTGATTCGCAAGGATCTTTTCTTTACGGAGTTGTAAATAATGTCTGAATTCTTCGAAATGGACCCGGAATCAGAATCAGTGCACAGGCGTGGCTTACTTTCTCACACTCCGGCTGATTGATTACCGTTGTACGTTTCCCTCACTGGAATATCAGAAGTTAAGGTACCCAGATTGATGGCACAAACTTCCCCGTTGCCAAACTGTACGTAAATGAAACCGGGAACCAGAGATAGACTAATCCTGGGAGGACATTCACTATGAAATTGTGAAAGCTACATAGATATGGCTGGTACGTCAACCTTCAGAGTTTCAGATGACTATCCTGAATACAAGCTAAGGCTCCCTTGCTTGAATATAACTGAAGAAGGTGATAGCGGATCTCAGTTTTCGATTGGATGCTTCAGTCAGCTATGGTAGAAATCAAACGGACTTCTCCACTGAACAATGGCAGGCCAGCTACTAATTGTAGGTAATTGCCAATTCCGTTCAATTGGACAAGTTTGCTACAGTCAAAGATAGTGTGCCGATTCAAGAATGTCGAAATTTGGCGAAGGAGGTCCTAAAGAGGTATGTTTGAGTGAGAGACGATCCTTGAGACTCTTCCTGGCGGTACTTTACTATTGGTTCCTCAGGTCCCAGAGAACACGGTCAGCGTGATGGACTAGGTAATTGCAGAGCACCCCAAGTTATCAAGAATAATTGCCAGTTAGGACTTACCAAGCTGCGGGCAACGAGGTTGGTACTGACTGGCGATTATTCTTGATGACCTGGACTACTTTTGCAATTACCGGACATAATGTCAATTGTGTAGGAGAGTTGAGCCGTTTGACTTGTTTGATTGTTGAACCAATCAAAATATGTCACAGCGGCAAAAGTCTTGTGCATTTCGATTATGTTCGATTATCCGCACTCATTAAGTTAATACCAGTTATTAGTAAAAGAGATTTCTCTCAGATTTTTTTCACTAGCAGACCAATGAAATTTCTACTTCATACCTACCCGGCTGAAAATTTGCCTCAAAGCAAGCACTGAGCATTATCAGTCTTAATCTGCTTCTCCCTCACCATGGCGAAACTCTCCTGCATTGACATTATGGAGGCAGCTAGCTCCCTGTTGTTGCACCGGGGGAATCGCGTACTATGCAGCCCGCCTTCGTCCAATTAGTTGTTGACACTCGGCCTCTTCAGTCAGATCTCTCAACGTCATTCAGAGACACTCCGCCCTCTTTGTGAAATTGTGCGTTCCTTATACATCCTGAGAATCTCTCATGTTTTGTACACATTGAATTGGACAATCTCCCCATGATTGTCAAGTCGTGAACACGTGTGCAACTGCAATTCGAATCCTATTAATTTTTCCCCTGGCAAGTTTTCCCTCAAGATGATGTCAATAGAGAGACCGGGTTCTAGGTGTACTGCTTGCTAGCTTGGAGCAAGTTCAGCCAGCCCTATCATTGTTGCAGAATTATTATATCATAAGAATCAACCTAGAAGTGACACCAGAGAGTTACAACACATGTTGCAACCAGACACTGTTGTCCACGGTGAGCCCATGGTATTTTACTTGAGTGAGCCAAGGTAGCCATTATACGCAGATGATTCTTGGCCACTGATCTTCGAATGGAAACGCTGTGAATTATCCCTTCCATATATAGAGGTCTACAACCTCCGACTTAGAAATGATCGCAACTGATTTGGCTCTCGATCGTACTACCCAGAGGTGATCCTCAAACGATCACACCTCAAAATATTTCAAGAAATGTTAAAAAAGTGCTCAAATAATGTCCTCAATCTTGGATGTTGTTGGAAGTCATTCAAATGTTGAATCTTTCGGCACGAACCGGCAAACCCTATGCCAGTTGGCAGCTCTAGGGAAGAAATGAGATTCTTCATAACCATGAGGGCTGGCACAGAGGAGCCGCAACCAGTACAGTACATCAGCAACGAAGTGAACGAGTCGAGTTAGTTGAAGAGATCATAGATTTCCTTAAATTGGTATGATTCTACGCACCAAAGATTTTGCTCCACAAAGCTCTAAAACCTACTACTGATATAGGTTTACATTTCAGGCCAAGCGCCTTAAAAAAGTGCCGAAGTTGTGGAATTCCGCCTAAATCAGTGACGAAGTCGGCGTTATATACCGCAGCTGTGAACAGCAACAGTGGAGCAATCGTTGCGAGGGAGAGGAGGGGACAAAATTTCATGTACTAGAAATGGATGGCCTGAGATGATTATCCGACATGAGGTTATAATGAAGAATTCAACGTCTAAAATTGCAATCGGTCGGTTGTGCGCATGATATTAAGTGGCTATTGCTCAATAGTTTGTTGGAGTATTCAATAACTGATAAGGAGGGTCTGGCAGTTCCCTATAGGCTCATGACTTGTGAAGATTTTCCTGCCTTGCTGCTAAAATTTCAGTGCGGGCAATTTTCGTGGTATCATATATTTCAGATTTGGAAGCTCATGTAATCCAAAGTCCTGGTGGAGACTGCCATGCTCGGGTGGCCATTCCTTTGGTACATGTATCTGCAACAGCAAATATTATGAACAGTGGAAACAACATTGAAATGTAAGATGTACCCCTCCACGATGACATTAGAACACAGGAAACATAAGAACTGGTAGAAATTAGTAGGGACAAACTATATAATCTCCAAACCAGTCACATGGAATTTTGAACAAGTCCGCTATGAAGGTGATACTGTACAGATCAAAATGTTATGAACTAGAAAGTTAAGCAGTGCACGTAGCATGTAGATCATGTACTTTGTAGAATAGATTGGACGGTACTTGAGATCAACATATTGCTAGAGGGAGCCTGCAACACATAAGTCATGGGGAATTTTGTTAAAATGGCACCATTTTGCAACTTTGGTACTTTCACAGTTTAGACCACGCGATCTAAAATTTACACCAGTCCTAGATGATAATTTTATGGTTTAGACTGCGCAATCTGAAATGTACACTTGTCCTAGATGGTACTTTTATGATTTAGACCGCATGGTCTAAAAATGGCATATGGAATATGCCATTTAAATTTTTAAATGAAATTTCCTATAAGTTCAACTTAATCCCATAAGGATGTTGCTATTTCTATACGCTCTCTTGTGTTGTATACCAAACGGGAAATTGAGTAGCACATGAATCCCATTCAAGTTGTAAATTTCAGACCAAGTCACAAACATACTACTGGTCAATTGAGAATTTTTTGGGAATTTTTCAGTGTGCGGAGAGGATCAAATAAATTCAAGAGACGGACAACATACGCCAGCTCATTTGGAGGGCAACATCCTTAGGGGTTAAAGTGCTAGTTATACCAAGATCAGGCTCCCTCTACGAAAGTTGAATTTTCAAAAGCTCTACAAATTCGGACAGGTACAGAATTACGATTCTCCTGAAAGTGCTAAAGTTGTGGAACACGCCACTTTATCGAAATTGACGTGCAAGTTAATTGAAATTCTTGCCTTCACGTCGCACCTTGTCACGCACATTTGCTCAGAACTTTTCCTCTGTTGAGCTGCTGCTCTCACACTTCAATCGCCAGCTCTGTGAGTCACTAGCCTTACGTATTGATCGTCTCACACTCTCCAGCTAGAGTTTTTTGGATATCAAACTTATTTTCTGATACTAACATATCGACACAGTTCAAATAACAGACACAGTAATTAAACACTGTCAATATCTGGACTAACTCACCAAACAGTAAATTAACACTCGGGGAATAATTTAAAAGACAATCGATACGTGAAGGCAATAACCAAGTGTGAAGGAAAGCGTGGAGGATCGAAGAAGAAGAACGTAACTAATCAACTCTTCGAGGAGGCATCGTTTTTTGCATTATCTTTCCACTACAATTTGTCCACTCGCAAAAGGAAATATCTGGGAAGGTCAGGAGGTTGCCTTGTTTTGTGTGTTACAATTATGAATGTAATTAAATATCAGTTCATGCAACTCCTGTGGACCGTGTTTTTTCTTTGGAACTTTTTTTAGAAACATTAATCGTTCTTTAACACACAATGTACGTGCAGCAAAGAGGAAATCATATATATATATATATATATATATATATAAATAAAAGAAAATTGTTGCTGCCAAGGGGACTCATATCTATGTAGAACCCACCTGCACTAAACGTCTAGTTCATTAAATTGGTGGTTGAAGATTGATCCATTCCCATCCTAAATTGTATACAATGGTTATGATACATATAGCCTATGTCACAATTTGACATCGAAATTGTGCAAAATTAACAAAATAGAATCACTAGAGAAAAAATGGACTCTTGGAGGGTTGCTAAGAAGCTCTCCAGCTAGAGTCCTAAGCATATATTTTATTTTGTCCTTCTATTATTGTTTCCCTATTGTTGCTCACTTTTGGTTGGGGTGTGATGCTTGCAATATGTTAGGTGTCTAAAAATCATTGGGTTGCTTCGGGTTCATAATTATTAATATTTTAAGAGAGGCGGGTTTGCACATTTGATATTTTCTTGTTAAGAACAATAGAACCATAATTATGAGTTTTTTTAATACAAAAGATAGGACAATACCTCTGCAACTAGCTCTATAAACATGGTATTAGCAACCAAAGGATTAAAAATCAAGAAAAAAATCAAGATAATTAAAGAGAACAAAGGTACTCTCTTTTGACAAGAGCGAGATAAAAGACTAAATTATATTATTATATAGCATGTTGCCTACCTTGTCCTTCCCATGAGTTTACACAAGACATGGGCATATTTTGAGTAGAGTTTGTAGGGCTCTTGAATTAGCATCGCTTATCACACCCAACCAGTCCTATCGAGAGTCCACTTTGTTTTTTTCTCTAACGACAGTATGTCCTGCACCAGCTAGCGGTGGTTAACATTTCCAGATGCTTCCAAAATTAATGTTGTGTCCAAACATGGGCAGTTGGGCACTACCCTTAGTTTGACAAATACGTCACTTGCTAGCCAAGGTCAAGCCTCCCAAAGTGAAGCCTTTAGTTTTGTCCGAACATGAATCGGTCTCAAACCTTACTCAAATTAAAATACTGCGAGGGGTGCACAAGCCAAAGAACAGGGTAAATAATGATGTGATTTGCTTAATTTGATTTCAGTCCACGTAAGTCCATATGGATTAAAGTATAACTGAATAGTGGCACTCACGGAATGCCATCTAATGATCTAAATCAGTTGTAAGTTTCAAGCGCATGGTGAATCGATCGATCAGTAGCCTCCTTCAGAGATATACTGAGTTGAAACTCAAATGCTCTTGACCTCAGCATCGTCATCGATCCTGAGCCCAGCTGCTTGTGCTTTGCAAAACCATCGATCAGGCGCTTCCAGCAATTCCTTTAAGTTATTCCCTGCATTCAGAAAATGTCTTCATTGTCTTGAATGTCTTCATTTTTTCAGAGGAGAAATGCATGGCAACTTTTGATCGTTCGAAGACTATGTGCATGACAGATGTTGAGTCCATGGATGCTTAATCTGACCTCGTTGATCTGTCCAGGATTTCGTGGCGCTCTGAATTGCACCTTGAGTGCACAGGGAGTTCATATCGCGTTCCCGGTGTTAATTCCCGGTGAGTGTCAAAATTCCCACTGAACTTTAAAATTTGACACCTGTAAAAACTTTTGCGTAGTTGCAACATGTGTCCAAAATACCTGTAAATAGAAAAGTTTTTACAAGTGTCAAATTTTAAAGTTCAGTGGGAATTTTGACACTCACCGGGAATTAACACCGGGAACGCGATATGAACTCCCTGTGGTGTAACAAAATTGACGTAAGTTACATGAGTTTCTGTCATCAATCATATGCTGTTTCTTCATTTTCTCTGAGAGGGGAATGTAAACCTTTGGAGCTAGTTTTCTTGAAATTGTAAATTTGAACCAATGCTTTTGACCATTTGGATCTGCCTAGAATTCCTTGTTTGCGACCCTAGAACGCACATTACAATTACAATATGGTTCTATGTATTTTGTTTGAGTTAGTGTAGTGTATTAGAGCATCACCACCCGTCTTACAAAATGCAAGTCAAATTGCAAGCCGGTCAATCCAATTTGCAAGCCAAGGATGATGTGTCGCCCCACCCATAACCTCTTAAGAGGCCATCGCCACCCAATCGACTACGTCCACATTTACGGATCAAGTCCTTGTTTGGTGGAAAAGTGCAAAAGGTGCTTATCTCATGCGGTTTGCAAGCCATTTTGCAAGTTGCCCCTTGACTTGCAAAAGAGCCCGGTTTTGCAAGCCACCGGAGGCTTTTGGCCGGGCCTCTTAACAAGTTCATCCATTATGCAGGACAAGTGGGGCAATTTTGCAAGCCAGTGGCAATAAGTCATCCATTTTACAAGACGGGTGGGCATGCTCTTAGTACTGCGGTACCAAAGTGCTTTGAATGACTTGGTATTTATTTTGCAGGCTTCAATTCTTTGAAAAGGTTCATGTCTGTAAGCTTGCCACGAGATAGCTAAGTCAGTCCACGACTCAATCACGTCTCCAGTTCGGAAAACTGCAATGGATAAGGTGTTGTTGCAATTGCCAACAGCTTCCAAGCAGCAGCTTCACCGCCATGTGCGTAAGATCCTGCCGACAGGGACATGGCAATGGCCTTTCTCATGCTGTCAACAGGGCTGGTGCTGGTGAATGGCGCCACGCCAGGCAGTGATCTCAGCCTCATTTACTACAACGGGATTTGCCCCTGTTTTTGGCGGTTTTGCTACTGCGAAGTTTCAAAATCTTACGGGGCACCCAGAATTGCTGCTGATCCTGGCCTTGCTCCTGCCTTGATGAGATTTGCACACCACAGGACTCGTTTTTACTGTCAATCTGTACCGACATTCTGTTTTCCAATCTAGTCTTTTCTTGTGGTAAGAAAATTCGTGAAACGCATACGCATTGTTTTTTTTCCGTTGGTTAGATTTGGAGCTTGTACAGTATAAAACCTACACAGCCGGAAATTTTTGATTGAACTAATCCATGTGAGCACTGCTATAAGTTCTATGACACAGAAAATTGGGCCTCCTCTGAAGACAGAGAACTAAGAGTCTTGGGGACCACAATTATGACTATGGAATCTGATTTCTTCTCTTGAAATTTCCTGAAGCAAGTTCATTGCAATTCATGTGCAGGATAGCGTTTCATGACTGCTTTGTTGAAGTAAGCCTTTCCACAAGCCTGAGGAATTATTAAATTTATTGCTGAGAAATTTAACTGTTTCTCAGTGGGAAAATGAAAAGTCCGCTGTGGAAATTCAGAAGTGGAAGGAACTTGAGCTGCAGTTTATTGATAAATTGATATTTGCATTTGACTTAACCCCTAAAGGACCAAACACCATTTTTTGACAACATAGCGTTTTTGGGCAGCTCACCACGAATGGAATTTTTATTTTTTTTCTTTGAAATTTTCACACAAGATGTGCCCAAGGAGTAGCTTTAGGGCCCAACAATTTTCATAACTTTTGCCACATGGTTAAAAAATTATGGTATGATATGTAGTTTTCATTGTTCGGCGGGCAGCCCCGGCAGCAAAAAAAACTTCTTTAAAAATCATTTTCTAGAGAAATAAAAATTTGAAATTGGTTCTCTAGATTTATGTGCACAAGGAAAGCTTTTAATCATTCTACTTTGATTTATGAGATGAAAGTTATGAGGAATTTTAGTTGTAGGTAGTTTGCGGGTAGTTATGAAATCTCTACTCTAAAATAAACTTTGAAGTCCTTTATTTAACTCAATTTTCAATATTTTTGGAAAAAAATATAAACACAAGGTGTAGATTGTTTAGTACAACATTACAATTGTTCGGATTGGCATTTTTCAATTCCATAATTAATTCCTTAACAATTTAGTGTTTTGAATCATTTTCTACTTCTTTCTACTTACTATTTTTTTCCTATATGTTGTACAATTCCAAATGATCTGAAATTTTTCAAGCATGTAGCTAACTTGCTTTGAAGAATGAATCCAAAGAGTTACCACCATTTTGGACATTTTTTCATACAAATGTGACCATGTGAAGTGCAGCTGCCCGGTTTTTCACAGGGACAAAAAAAGGGTTTTTGTCACTTCAAATGCTAATATCTTGCAATCTACACGGTGGAAATTTCTGAAATTTTTTCCACATCTTCTCAAACTAGTTTACTACAAGATCCTACGGTTACATGTGTCCAAAAATGTTTTTTTTTCCAAAATTTGGTACTTGTACTAAAAATGGCAGTTTGGGAGCATTTTTGGGGGAAAACATAGTCAAAAACCTTTAGGGGTTAAGACAGTTTTATTATTTCATTTTGGATTCAAGGGTGTGATGCGGGCAATTGCACACTATGCTGGACCAATATGGACTGTCATAGTCCTTTTTTCAGTGGGATTTTTGGAAAGTCTTGTAAATTTAAAAATATACAAGTTGTAGAACATCAAAAAGGACATATATTAATGTTGTATACTTGATGATCTATAAAATCAAAAAAAAAAAAAATTGCAAAATTGTTTATACATTATTTGTAAAGGACTTTGAAATGTACTCTTTATTATTGTCACAGTCCACAACATTTAAGATAAAGACTCATTGATCTAATGAAAATTCAAATATTTTGCAAAAGAAGAACTTATAAATAGGTATAAATATATTCAAATATTTTGATTTGAAATATATAAAATTATATCCCTAAGTTTGTAGATATGGACTAATTTATGCATCATTATCTTACCAGAATAGTATTGATTTTTAGAAGTACATTAGACATACTTAAAATCAACTTTACACAAATCTATCTTATCAAAATAATTGTAATAAGTATTTCTGAGGATGGTCTAACTTTCAATAGAGTTAATTTTCATTATAATCATTTTTACAATTTATTAAAGTAAATGAAAATTTGATGTCATCTTTGAAGTTTTTTTATATAAATATACAAAGAAAATTTTGATAATTTTTTTTCATCTTTTGTTTTAACACACTATAAAGAAATTATAGGAAAAAAATCAAAAAATTTAGAGATCATATGCAAAAAAATAAAATGGACTTTTATGTATATATTTCTGCCAAAAATGGTCCAACATAGTGTGCATTTACCTATGCCTCCGTTCTGCTAATTAAATATTACAGCAGATAATTTACCCGCCGAGAAGGATGCACCTCCAAACAATTCCCTAAGAGGATTTGAAGTCGAAGGCGCGTTGGAGCTTGTCTACAAAGGAGTACTTTCATGTGCCAACATTGTCCAAGAGGTTGCCCTGGCAGCACAGAGACATGTGGCAAACAAGTTTCCTGAGTTAAGGCATGCAAACAATATGGTAGAACCACCCATTCTCAACCAGGGATCCATACCAACATGTAGGGTGCAGCTATTTCGAACCAAAACTTGGAATGTTTTGTTTCTCATTTTCAAGGTTGGGATTACTAAGGTCACGACACATGTCCCAAAGCAGTGAGCAAGAAAGTAGGAAGTAGTGAGCGGGAAAGTAGTTCTTTAATGATCGAAATTGGAAAACTCTATACATTGGGTATAGGTGGAGGCCAACTTTTGGCTTCTAAAATTCATAGTAATTTCAATTCAAGGCATAAAATTACCAAACAAATTGCAATCCCTGTGATTTCTATCTTTCTACATGACATAATTTAAAGTTGCCTTACACTGCTCTAAAACATGCACAAAATCGCTTAATTGGTCAACTATGAGTGGTTCTACCATACCTTATTCCGTCTTCTTTGCAATTTACAATTGTTTGGATTTTCAAATACAGAGGCTGAAGTAAAAACTGGAGGATCTGATATTTATTTCCACATGATATTTGGATGAGCACTTCATTGAATAGAATTTCTGTAGTTCAACTCAGTGGCTCTTTGACGTAGTCCCGACCTGTTTTCTTGAATTTTTTCTGTGTTCTTGACGTGGAAGGAGCTTTCCCATTACTAGAGTTAGTACGTAATGTTCCGATGGTGGTCTTGGGATGGCCACATTTGAAATGTTTTGAGCCTCCATGAGGTTTTCCAACCAAACCCTAAAAGTGGATGGGTACTGAGATATGGGAGGGGTGACGGACGAATTTCTCTAGTAATGGAGGCCCCTTGATTTCTTTGTAGTCCTGCTATGAATCAAGGTAAAACATCTCACTGTGGTCAAAATTAGGAGTTCAACCTCATGTGGTTGCTAAAAGTTTTTAATTTTTTTCCCACAATAGTGCAAGTGTAAGAAACAGTGAGAGCAATTGAAATTATGTTTTTTTTTGACAAAGTATGAATTTGCTATGAATTTTTGAAGTGTTCAATGCATCATGGCCCAAAAGAGTCTGTAGACTACCTTATAGAACCAACAAAATCTGAATCCATCATGCTCATTTTGCTCACCTAAACCAGTCATAGCATTTTCTAACAAGGAGGGCTTAGAAAGTCAATTCTTACGATGAATTCTCACTGAAAAATTGAAAGTTCCTAATGAAGTCACTAATCACTCCATTAGTGTCATGTAAGACATGCATTGAAGCCAAAATCTGAAAATTTGAAAAAACCATGATGGGATCATTCCCTAGGTGTCCACTATGGGTCATTTGACAACTATGGGTCATTTGACAACAATGGGATCCTTTACCTTATACCAAGGTAGTGGCAAATTTAGCTACATAAGACCTTAACAAGTACAAAATGCTCAAATATTTCACCAAATTAATATGAAAGAAATGTAAATAATATGAGTAATCAATCGATAGTGATGCAAAATTATGAAGTGTTCTACACTACCATATTGGGATTGTTTCATAAGCTTTTAGAAGAAACATAAAGAAAAAATTTCCCAGTATTCATAGACTAAGGTCTCTTTTGGTATGAGTTTTAAATGGTTACATATGACCTCCTTTTGTATCTCCATGTAGAGTGTAAAAGTCAGTTTGTTAATGATGTTGGAAATTTGTGACATTCATTTGGTAAGCACTTGGAATCTGAAATTTACACTACTGGTAGCTTTTAGGGCTTTGTGTAATTCAATGTCATAATTTTGGTATCATTGTAAAAAAAATGATGTTCCTTGTTTCTATATGATGTTTGACCATGTGCAACAGTCATTGAAAGTCCCCCACCCCCAAATAATAATAATAATAATAATAATAATAATAATTATTGACATAGGTTGACTTTTCTTCAATTACAACTATAATAACATTGTCTATACTATTTTTCAAGAGCCCATACTTTTGGAATTGCTCACTGTATTACCTTCATCTAACAATTTTACAATTTTTTTTTTTTTAAACAAATGGGAATCCGTTGCAAAACAAAATAATACACAACAATCAAGCCCAATGGCTAGACAAAAAGAGAGAAAAAGAAGAAAAAGGAAATTTACTCTAGCAAACAAAGCTCAAGCCTCTGGCTATTCCAAATAATCACATTACCAACTCTAGACACGATGATTTGAGGCTGGATGTGATTTGACAACTTTAGCGGCAATGGATCCGGCATTGATGTAGCTCTAGATGTAGCCTTCCCTGCTAATCTACAAGTCCAATGCGCCCTGGGGAGCCCTCTCAATGTTGTAAACTAGGATGTGACCACTCCAACTAGAGATATTTAACCAATATCTATGGAGGCAAGGTTCTTTTTACTTCTAAAGATGCATTAGAGAGAGACCCTGTATGTGTCAAGGCTAATGGAGCCTCTAATCATCTATTTGTGGCCAGTTCCTTCACAAAGATGACTGACATTAAGTTAAAGTGAAGCTGTTTTCAAATGGGGAGATTTGTTTTAATTGTGCCATTAAATGTTTTTCAGACCCTGGAGAGGGCTATGAGTTCTTTTGGATTCCCCTGAGTTTCTAGACTCTGAAAACTGCGCCGCAGCATTTGCCCGACGTGGCAGAGAGACTATCACATCATTTAATTTTTAATTTTTAATAAAATGTTTTTTTTTTTATGTTTTTTTTTTTTCAAAATTTTGACAACACCCATTCTTTAACTGTTGGAGGGAACAATGTCGAGGACAAGCTTGAAACGGCCATCCAGCCCCCCCCCAAACACGTAATGTCTTCAAAACTAATCCAAAAATTAAGAAAATTGTTGATTTTAAGAATTTATATTTTTTTATTGCCTACGTGCAACTAGCTGATAAGAATGGCGTGCCTTATGCAAGCTTGTCTTGAGTTGTTGTTTTTTGAGTGAATACTTGTATAAACTTGCAATGTGAGTGTAAAGTAGGAGGTTCTAAAACGGCACTAGCTCTAAAATGTCCCACCTCTTTAAATGTACACTATTTGTACATGTTGCTTTTTATAGCCTTTAGTAATGTATAGACAATGTACATTTTAGGAGGTGAGCCATTTTAGAGCCCTATGCCATTTCAACTTCAATATTTTATAACTAATTCCACAAAGCTCCAAAAAATATGAAATGACTTGCATTAGATGTCAATTCCACTTTGTCTTTCAAAGACAATTCACTGAAATATATTTTAAGATGTTTCACCTCCCCAAAATTCAATTCCAGCCCTTAGATATTTAGACAAAGGTAAAGTACTCAACTCAAGAGAACACACGTGAGTTAGTATAACAAGGTAAAGCAAATGACTCACACTCTAAAGGCCCCCAATGGCGGCATACGCCAAGGCACTAGAGGGGGTGGCTTTAGGATTAGTAGCAAACACAAAAGACCTTTAAAACACAAGGGTTAGTTCATAAGAGTGTATACGAAACACAAGAGAAAACACACAAGGAGTACACAAGGCAAGATAGAAGGACCCCCACGGACCTTCAAAGCTTGAAAAACAACAATAAAAGGAGCAAAAAGTGCTCCAAAACCACCGTAGAGGTTTTTGGCTTCAAATGCCAAAATATCCAAAATAACTTGGACCCATGGACCCAAAACAAGAATTAGGGGTGTTCTAGAGAGAAAAATGGGGACCTTAAATAGGTTTCCAAGGGCCCACCCCTCCCTCTAGAGTTCTAAGGTAACCTTATCAACTTGGATTTTCATCCTCATCCTCCAAGATTTTCATCCTAATCCTAAAAAACTACTTCTACCATCTACGCTGGACCAACCTCCTAACTTTTGGAGATCAACTCCAATCGTCGAACAGATTGCGCCGTTGGCTCCAGGATCGCTGTGTTTAGTCCAAAACCCCCTTACTCCCCATATCGAGGCCAAAAACCCATCGTAGGCTAATTTAGTTTAAAAATCAAATCGAGGTAAAATCCTAGATCTTGGGGGTCTCCTATTTTGAGAAATGTGAATAGCCTAGGGTCTCCAGTAGGTGCGAGAGAGTCGAAAAGGACTCTTGGTTGACTTCGTTTCGCCGTTGTATGGGCCCAGAATGCCGGTCAACGTGGCGGAGACCCCACCACGTGGTTAATTCCCGAGGAATCTCGCCGGTTCGGGTACTTGCCACTATCGGAATGTTGTGAAACTTCACGGAGCACATTATTAACATAAAACAAGCTAGTCTAATTTTTAGTGAGATTTTCTTGTAATCTGGGTAGTTTCCATGAAATTCCCATTGGAGGTTAGAAGGGTTGACCACCCGGGAAAGGTTCTTTTGCAAGTTGGATTTTTCACGTGACCTCTCAGGGAGTCACGTGAAAGACGTGTAGGTGCATTTCCGTACCTAGCACGATTGGTCAATGGAGATGAAACTGGCCATCTCCTTGAATTAGCGACGGTGCGGAAATCTTTTGCAGATAGAGGAGTCTTGGCGAATTGATTTTGTCGTTGGACTCCTAGCATGGGATTTATCCTAGAGCACCATCCTGGGGCTATAAATTCCTCCACGGGCCCGATCTTGCGTCAATGGCTCCTGCATGCTAACAATCGGAGTTTGGGAGTTCTAAACCTAACTCTAGGACCCGACCTAGTGGCCTCATTGTGGATCCCTCGGACCGACTTAGCCATGAGTTGCCACATTCATGGTGAGATTTAGCCCTTTTGGGGCTATGTGACTCAAATCCTCCAAATCTAACCGTTTCGTTCTTTCTACCTATTTTTAGGCCAGGGTTGGTGGGATTCTAAGTCTAAACACAAATCTAGACCAAATACTATAATGGGTATGTCACAACCCTATTTTGGTTCTACACTCTTTTTATGGCTTCTTGTATATTTTTCTTAACTTTAAATTGCAAATTTCCAAAAAAATAATTCTACAAGTCCCAAGTGACAAATTGGGAGCTCACAAACCTGCAGGGGTTAAATGGTTGAAAATAGGTGGTCCTCTTGATGTGTGCAATTATAGTTCAAGAATTACCCACCCCCAGTCTTCGATCTTCCACATGTTGTGGAAAGGGGTTGCATAACCATTGCAAATGTTGTGTGGTTATGATTTGTGACTCTCCCCTAGCAAAGCTCCAAAATACTGATATGACTGTACCTTCCTTTTGGGTAAAAAAAAAGAATGGAAATGTTCCCTTCATACAATGGTTGAGTGTTTATCAAGTTTCTTCCAGAAGCTTTCCAAAATTCCAAGGTCTCTAGTAAGTGAGCACATTGACACTGTTCTCCAGTCCCTAGTCCCTGATGTTGATGATTGGAGCGGCTTAGGAAGTAACTAAGGTAAACAAGCCTATTACCACCCTGATTTGCGATCTGACTATGTTGGAGTCAACTTCAGTGGGGTCACCTATTTTTCAAAGGTGTATGCATGTTTCACAAATCAAACCCAAGTGGAATTATAATTTTCTGATGAAAATTGAAATTTCTATGAATTGTTGAAGTTGACTGCCCTAAAATTACAAATCCGCCCATGGATTAATTTATAAAAGCCAGATCAACAACCCATTACCGTCATAGATTGTATCTATGAGTACTTGGATATCCACCAATCAATGGTAGATACGTTACCCAAGCTGAAATTAATGAGCTGATTTTGTCAGAAAAATAGATGGACTTAGATGAGTTTCAGGGTGGTAATGGGGCCAAAAGTAAGATGTCGGAAATAGGAAGCTGACGGGAATAGGTTGGTTTACCTTAGAGAGAGATTTATTAAAAAGTGAACCAGCCTATTAAGGTAAGAGGTCTATAAAGCGCCCATCTAAGAGCTGAAACCTACATTTGGGGAGGTGAATCTTCTTCAAATATTTTCAAATATTTTCAAGTAAAATTTCCTTGAAAGACAAGTGGAATTGGCATCTAACCCAAGTCGTTTCATATTTTTTGGAGCTTTGTGAAATTAGTTATGAATTTTTGAAGTTGGAATGGCATAGGGCTCTAAAATTGTCCACCTCCTCAAATGTACATTATTTGTATATTGTTGGTACAACAAAAAAGCAACATGTACAAATAGCATACATTTGAAGAGGTGGACAATTTTAGAGTCCGAGTGCTTTTAGAATCTCTTACCTTCCTACCCAAAATAACAATTCTACCCTCAAGGTGTACATTTGCGTTTTGAAATGTAGCTCATGGGTGGATACATAAGGATGTACTTGTGATTGGGGTGGTAATAGGTTGTTCACTTTAAACCCTAAAGGTCCAAACATTGTTTTTTGGCAACATAGCAATTTTGGGCAGCTCACTACAAATGGAATTTTTATTTTTATTTTTTGAAATTTTCACACAACATGTGCCCAAGGAGTAACTTTAAGACGCAACAATTTTCATAACTATTGACTACATCGTTAAAAAGTTACTATATAATATGTAGGGTTTTTTTTCTGTCCTGGTAGTTTGGTCAGATCTTAAAAAATCACTTTCTAGAAACACTAGAAGAAACTGTGTTTTTCTTGACACATTTTTTTAGACGTCCACTTTTTTTAGACATCAAACATAACATTAAGATGCTAGTTTTGACATCAAACTAGCATTCAAATGTTAGTTTTAACATCAGTTGTAACATAAAAAAAGTGGACGTTCAAAATAATGCGTCAAAAAAACACAAGTTTCTTCTAGTGAAATAAAAATTTGAAATTGATTTTATAGATTTATATATATGTGGAAAGCTTTGAATCATTCCATTTTGGTTATTGAGATGAAAGTTATGAGGAGTTTTAACCCCTAAAGTCCCCAAGGTTATTTTTTTGGTCTAAAACCACTCAAAACGACTTCTTTTCCTACATTCACCTACAAATTTAAAAAATTAAAAAAAAAATCTAACCATAGTATCTTGTTCTACACTTGTCTTAGATCATGTAGTAAGAATTTTGTGATTTTTTACTGTATAAATTGAAAGATATTAGCATTCAAAGTGAAAGAATTTTTTTTCAAGAAGTTGTTCTAATTGCCCAAAAAACAAGAAGCTCCATAACTTTCACATCACATGAATCAAAGCTCTCCATTTAGACAAAAATATAATCTACAAGAAAAAATATATTAAAATTTTTATTTCAATTTTTTGTGGATTCTTTTTGCTGCCTGGTCCCCCCTCCCCCATTTTGAGGTTATTGTGGCATAACTTTTGCTTCCAGACACCCATTGAAATAAAGATTATATTCCCAAAAAGCTAATGAGTTTTTCTATCATATGAGAAAGCTTTAAAAAAATTCAGTAAAAATTGAGATCATAGGAACCTATCCAAAATCCATTTTGTCCCTTGTAGGGACAATGGGACTTTAGGGGTTAATGTCCATGTAATTATGAAATTTGTAGTCAAAAAGAGGGTTGCTATTAATAATGTGAGCCTAGGAGCATGATCTTGTGAGCCTAGAAGACTATACACTTGTATTATAGGTGTCTATATTATAGAAACCTTCCATGTTTATAGTGTCATTATGTTATAGATACCTATATTATAGGTGCTTATACTATAAACACCTCCAGTGGTTGTAGGATTTATACTTGTAGATATGCTCAAAGCTCACATACTAGCATCGTTGTTAAGTCATACTCTCCCTCCATCTACTTACTATTTTTTTTAGCATGAATAGGAAAAAAAATTCATTTTAAATTTTTGATGTGTATTTCCATCTTATTTCTTCAACATATTATGGAGAATAACAAGTCGTAGGATCTACAAATTTTTGTGTAAAATTTTTGAAAGATGAAATCTAACCATTTAGGAAGGACTAATAATACTTTTAAGAAAAATTCAAGTGAATTGATCTTGCAATTGTTAAAGTTTCTTATTTTGAAATTTTAAAATGGTGTACTCTAACAAGTTAATTATAACAAATCCTACGGTTGAATTTGTTAATGAATAAATATAGATGAAGATTTTAGCATTGCTTTGGGTTTAAGTACTTTGAAGAAGTTTTGATACTAAAAACATTGATTATATTTAGGGGTTAACTTGCAAACAATAAGCTACCATAACTACACACAATTACACACTTTATCTACACTACTAGTATTAGAAAGAAAGGTCCTCATGTACCACGCTACAATATAAGAGCATGCACGTACATCAAACTATTGTAATGCCCATAGAGGCCTTTGAAATCATGCTCTCACATTGTAGTTTGGTGTCCATAAAATCTTTTACTACTAATCCCACAAGCAATTGTATACCACAAGCGCATATATATATATATATATATATATATATATATATATATATATATACATATACATTCTCACCTAATTAAAGATGTCTATGACCTGAATATGGAAGCTTAGGGTCAATTTTTGTATAAAATTTAAAATCATATTAATTCATATTGTTTTCAAAAAAATACATTCTACAAATATTATGTCTTAAGTCTTTGCAACTACAAACCATTTCCAAGAAAAACAAACGAATTCTAATCATATTAATAATGCTCATATGGATAATTGAGCGTTTGAGTTACATAACATTGCTAACCAATGTTGGGGGGCCCTTTTACTTTTACAAAAAGTAAAAGTAAGAGCCTTAGCATGGCAACTTCCTAGGCAACCAATGATTATCTACAGATTATAGTTAAGTTCACTCCCAAGCATGTAGGGAGGCATTATCCTTCCTCTAACAGGTTGGTAAATCCCTAAAGGACTGAGGCACATTTGGGGTACAAATTGTGAAATATTGCCACTTTTCATGGCAATGAGAATTTTTGTTTTTTATTTTTTATTTTTTTCAAAATTCAATCACACAAATTTGTACTAGACTACTATAGGAATGTGTAAAAAGAAATTCAAAAACTTTGTATGCACATGTTGAAAGATCATAACGTTTGAAGTTAGAAGAAATTTTTTTTCCTTCTAATCTTGCCCAACATGGCCAACAGACTTTAACTCCTTCTAAAGTGAGAATTTTACACTTTACATGTTTTTTTGTTTTTTGACATTGCATCTTATATCATGTAAGTTACATATCATCCAAATTTCAAAATTATTGGAGGAATTTTGCACATGCTCCCCGAAGTTGCCCGGACTACTCCGAAAGTTTAGGATAGCATAAATTTTGATTTGAACACCCAATTGGAACAAAAATTCATATTCCCACTAAGGGGGTACATGTTCACACATTGTGTTAAAAATTTAAGAACATTCTTTAAAAATTTACTTTATACGCACCTACCTGAGATCACCTATGTATATTTAATGGTCATTCAATCTTTTTAGGGATTAACAATGTTATATGAAAGTAAATTATTTATTATATTTTTTGCATTGAATACTTCATCTCAATTCTCATTGCTAACATGCTCCAAAACCAAAAGGATAGTTTGGGAGTAAGTATGTCTATGATAGAACCACCCATCACTGGCAAGTACCAAGTTGCCAACCATTAGGGTGTATCAATTTTAAGACAAGCTAGGATTCAATTCCATGATTAATTTTTGGGATGGTTATATTGATGGTCCAAGATCGTGATGCCAAATGTCCTTAACTTTGGGCACTTAAGTTAGTAGCAATTACTCTCTTAGTGATCAGTTATGCATGACTCTACAAAGTGGAGATGGGTTGAGGTCAACTTTGGGCTTCAAAAATTCATAGTAGATTCAATTCAAGGAAAAAAATCACAAAAATTTGGCAATGCCCATCAATTCTATCTTCCTACATGGCTATAAATTTGCATTGCCTTCTACTACTCTAGAACATATGCGGAATTGCTTAAGTGGTCGACTATGGGTGGTTCTACTATAAGGTATTGACGAAGGGTTCGTTACAACTTACAACAATGAGAGGAGTGAGGCCCTCTCATATCCAGTCACACACTCAAAATTTATCTTTAAAAGGCCCTTGGGGTCCTTCTATATGACTTGTATTTAGCCTTATAACTCTTTGATTGTGGTTTACTATATGAATTGTGGTATGATATTATTTACAAACTACCATGAGTATTACTTTATTTTGTACTAAACAATAGTTCGTCAATATTTTTCTAGTCAAATACCACCATATTCATAATATACTATACGGCCGCAAAGGGCTTTCAGGTCGTTCTAGGGTTAACATAACATATTTTTCTAGAGCTATTTAGTAATTGCATGCCCTCTGGCTGTGTCCAACAAGGTAGTATGCTCTAAAAGCACCTATCTTCTTCAAACCGCCCCTATTTTAAGGTGGAGAATGGAGATGGGTTGATTCTTAAATGGACTAGTTTAGCAATTGAATGCATGGAGGAAAATTTATTTTTCTATTGCAAGAACCAATAATTGTCTTTGATTTCCACTCATCTCTTTACAAGTTGCAAGTGGACAGATTTTGGAAGACATATGGTCACAAACAGGTGCCTATGCCCCAAATTTTTGAAAATTTATAAGTAATTCAAAAATGCGTGAAAAAATACAAAACCACTTGTGGTAGATTCCACATCTATTTTTCTTTCTCTGAAAAATGATCTAAAAGTATTTCTGCCCACAGCAGCATGTGAAAGATGCAGACCAGCCCTTAACCCCTAAAGTCCTGTTGTCCCCTCGGGGGACAAAATGGATTTTGGGCAGGCTCCTACGGTCTCAATATTTTTTGTGATTTTCCAAAAAAAAAATTTATGAAGATAGAAAATCACATTAGCTTTCCGAAAATGTAATTTTTATTTCAATCAGTGCCCAGGAGCAAAAGTTATGGCACAAAAACCCCAAATTTTAGTTCAGTGGGCAGAAAAAAATCCTCAAAAAAACTTTAAATTTAAAATTTAAAAAATTTGTTTCATATAGATTTTGTTTTTATTTACATGGGAAGCTTTTATTCATTCCATTTGGATTTGTTATGCAAAAGCTATGGTCAATCTTATTTTTCGGGCAGTTAGAGCATCTTTTTGAAAAAATAATTTTAGGATTCATTTTTGAGCTCAATTTTAACAATTTAAAAAAATAAAAAGTTTCATAACATCATGATTTCTTGCTAGAACAATCTCACCATTGAGATTAGTATATTTCAATTCTATCTTAGAGCTATTAATGATTTAATTTTTCCTTCAATCTTGAACCTACTTGTATTTAACAATTTTTTAATGAGTGAAAACTAAGTGTTTCTTTTTAAATTTATTTTTTCTAGATTCTCAACTCAATTCTTCATCATATAAAATTAGAAATTCAAAATCATTAGAGCAAAAATTTTAAGTTAAAAAGGTTCAAAACCAAAAAATGTAGTTGAGCAAGGTGCAAAAAAACTAGATTCCTTCACTTTTAATGCAAATATCTTACAATCTACACGGTAAAAATTCTGAAATTTCTTCCACACATTCTTACACTAGTCTAGTACAAGATCCTATGGTTAAATATGCAAAAAAAAAAACATTAAATTTGTTTTTTTGCTCTTTGCTCTAGAAATGGCAGTTTTTAGTGGTTTTTGATGGAAAAATGGCCTTGGGACTTTAGGGGTTAAATGGTCGCTTTAAGAGCATGTTACCATATATTGCAAAAGGCATTCAAAATGTACAGATCCTGTCGGTTGTGCAGAGATTTTTTAGTTCATTTGTTTGAGGTCCAGCAGAAAGCAAAGCTTCACTGCAAGAGTGAGGAAGCTTGATTGACATCCACAAACTCAAATGGATGAAAAATGGATGAAATGGATGAAAAAATTATTTACACGTTCAAAATTAAGTACATCCATTGAAAAAGAGAGTGATGGATAGCATCCAAAGATTGTATAAAAAATATACAATTTCATCCATAAATATCCTTACATGTTGGTAGTCATCCTTGGGGGCATTATCCACCTCCTTTTGGACAAGGGTGATGACATCAAATGATGGAGCATTCTCTTTCTGAATCATGAAATGATACGTATCTGAGTGCAATATGGAATCATGCATATATTTTATGTGTTTTTCTCAACTTTCCTTGTGAGCAAAGTAGTAAGAAAATCCACTAAAGATACCATGCCTTGGCATGCCTTGAGTAAAACTATCAGTAAGAAAATTGATTGGCTAAAGATAAATACCATGACTTGAGTAAAACAGTAAAAAAATCAACAAAAGGTATCATGCCTTGACTCGTGAGACCTTGGTGACAGTTTTCAAAAAAAGATTTGGGATTCTGTTTTACTTTTCATGTTTGTCATGATGTTTTTTGTTTTGTTTTTAAACCTGGAGTTTATTTTGTCATGATGTTTTACTGTTGTAATTTGTTCAACTAAGGTAAACCATCCCATTGCGATTAGAATTTGAGTAGGCCCCATTGTGGTCAAAATGTTAAGGGTGGTGTACATTCGAGTTCTCAAACGTACACCACCATTAATATTTTGACCACAATGGGATGGTCTCAAATTTTGACCACAATGAGATGGTTTATCTTAAGTTACAGTAAAGATTTATAAACAAAGAAAACATCTTTTGAACTATTGTACCTGAAGGCCAGAATAGTAGTTGGCAATAAAAAAATAAAAAATTGAATATATATATGCAATACAGTTTGGACTATTATAAGGTAACTACACCTAAAATTGCACAAATAAGCAATTCGGCATGGTTGCCATTATTATATTGAAATTCTTTTGGTGGGATTTTGTTGGAAGTCTAAAGGGGATTCTAAATTCTCTAAGAGTGCATTTTTGAACATTGTATGAATAAACTACAAATTCTCAAAGTGTTAAAAATAGGATTTAGGGTAACCAACCATAGACTATCATGAGTAATGCAAGTACATTTTAGGCAAGAATCTAGCATTTGCGGTTTTAGGAAGCATGCTAAAGGACCAGCATGCGTTTTGGGGCAGTATAAAATTTTTGGGCAGGTACCTATGACTAGAGATTTCCATATTTTTGGCTGAAATTTTAAGAGAAGTTGTGCACAAGGGATATCTTTCATATGCACTAAATTTCATGACATTTGGAAATACAAGTGAAAAGTTATGGCCTAATATGTTATTTTTTTTCTCGGCCGGGCAGTCTGGGCAGATTAAAAAAATCACTTTTATCAGAAACAGAAATTTGAAATTGGTTTTCCAGAGTTATATATACGTGAAAAGCTTTTAATCATTCCATTCTGCCAATGAGTCAAAAGTTATGAGGAGTTTTAGTTTGCAGGTAGTTATGGAATTTCTACTCTAAAATAAACTCTGAAGTCCTTTATCTTACTCAATTTTCAATATTTTTTGAAAAAAATAAAATTATAGGATGTAGATTGTTTAATATAACATTTCGACCATTGGGATTGGCATTTTCCAATTCGATACCTAAATTCTTAACAATTTTGTATTTTGAATCATTTTCTACTTCGTTCTACTTACTATTTTTTTCCTCTATGTTATACAATTCTAAAGGATGTGAAATTTTTTAAGCATGTAGCCAACTTGTCTAGGAAAAGAATCCAAAAAAGCACCACCATTTTAGACTTTTTCATAGAAAAGTGAGCTTTTGAAGTGCAGCTGCCCGGTATTTTGCAAGGTCAAAAAAAAGATTTCAATGATTTTCAATACTTATATCTTGCAACCCTTGTGGTGGAAATTTCTGAAATTTTTACTGCATGTTCTCAAGCCAAGATACTACAAGATCCTATGGTTTCATGCGTCAAAAAAAGTTTTTTTCAAAAGTTTGATACTTGTACTAAAATGGCAAGTCTTGAGCGTTTTCGGTGAAAATTTAGGCATAGAACTTTAGGTGTTAATCCCTGAAGTCCGAAGGCCTTTTTCAATCAACAATCCTCCCCCAACCATTAGATGTGTTTGGGGGGGTCTGGAGGGCCGTTTGAGGCCTGTTACTGATGTTGTTCCCCCAGCAATTAAAGATTGGCCGCTGTCAGATTTTTTTTTAAAATTTAAAGTTTAAAAATAATAATAATAATAAAAGTTGAAAAAAATGTTTTGTTTTGTTTTTTTGAAATTTTAAAAATATAAAAATGACATGGCAATCTCTCTGCCATGTCAAGCAGCTGCTGCGGCTCAGTTTTTAGAGTCGAGGAACTTAGGGGAACTTGCAGCCCTCCATAGGGGCTGAAAAACATCTAATGTGCCATTTCTATTACAAAGAGCAAAAACATTTAATTTAATTTATTTGTTGGCATATTTTGTTCTAGGATCTTGTAATAGACTAGTATAAGAATATGTGGGGGAAATTCCATAAACTTTGACCCTATAGTTTACAAGATATTTGCATTTGAAGTAAAGAAAACAAGTTTTTTTATACCTTATTTGTCTAGATTTATTAGCTTTAAATTCTTTTAACTTAACATTTTTGCACTATTGATTTTGATTTTATAATTTTTTATGTTGAAGAATTGAATTGAAAATTTAGGAAAAAAAATCAACGAAGAAAAACTTGATATTACTCATTAAGAATTTATTAAGTAAGAATAGAGTAAAGATTGAAGGGAAAACTAATCCATTAATAGCTCTAAGATGGAATTAAAACACATAATTCCAATGGGGAGATTGTTATAGCAAGAAAATTAACCTTGTCTACCAATTTCTTTTGAAAAATTGTAAAAATTGCATTCAAAAATGAATTCTATAACTTATTTTTTTCTGGAAGATGCTTAAATTGCCTCCAAAACAAGGTTGTCCATAACTTTTTCATCACTAGTTCAAATACAATGAAACCAAGATTCAAATATAGGCAAAAATATAATCTTCAAAGAAAAAATTAAAAATTAAAAAATTCAATTTTTTTGAGATACCCCTCAAGTTGTTGTTTTTGCTTAGGGTGGCATAACTTTTGCACTTAGACACCTACTGAAATAAAAAAAAATTATATTTCTATAAAGCTAATCTGATTTCCTATCTTCAAAAAAAGTTTCAAAAAATCATATAGAAAATTGAGATTACACAAGCCTACCCCAAATTCCAAGAGTCCCCCATAAGGGCTTCAAGACTTTAGGGGTTAAAGTGTAGTTACCTTAGATTTGTTCACAGCTTGGCATACTATTCTTCTTTTTTATTTTACACAATTTAGGGCCACTTTACATCATGGTTGTCCAAGTTGAGAGGTTGTGCCCAAACTATGATTGAGAATCCAAAGAAATGGGCAATAAATAGGCATTTTTTTGGACTCCCACTAACAAATAAAAAATAACATGAGAAAAGAGGGAAAGTTTTTTATTTTCTTAGGAAAACAATTCAATAGACTCTCAATCATAGTTTGGGCTAGGTTGGCATTTCTAGCCAACCCAAACTATGGTTGAGAGTCTGTTGCCATGTAGTTATTTTTCTACCATACTATTAGTTTGAAAGGTGACAGCCTTTGGACTGTGTTGTCTAGTGTAAAGGGTCGAGAGGCTGAGATTTCACGAATTCTTGGATTCTTTAAATTTGATTAGTGGAAATCAACAAAATCTTAACCCTCTGCCATAGTGTGAAGTGCCTTTATTATAAGGCAATCATCAAGGCAGAGGGAACAAGAAAAAATTGAACTTCAAAAGAGGCTGCTTCGTAATGCAAAAAGTTGGATGGGAAGAGCCATCTCAACTCACTAATTGGGCCAAGAATTTCATGATGAATTCAAAATTTTGTCATCATTATCCAATTCATCTCCACAATCTCATATATCTCATGATTGTTCCATTATGAAGGATGGAGCACAGACTTCCTACAAATTTCTACACAGTAAGTGGCCACAAGCAATCGTACGTGGTGGTTCTAATGAGGATGTGGCCACCTTCATACTCATCCAATTAGATTTAAAATTAGAAAGAAAACTTAAAGCCTCTCTGTGGGTTCAATTTCCTCTTATTGTTTTGAAAATAAACAAGTTGATGAGAAGGATGAAGCTTGACAAGGAATGTCTATTTATTTTTAGAATTATAACAGTGAGGAAAATGCTTGATGTAAATAAACATCTGCCTAGAAATGGATGAAATATTTGATCAATGGATGAAAACTCCATAGTCACCAGTAATGTGGATTTCACATGGGAAAAGGAGATTACAAGATATAATCTTTTCACAAAATGAATGGGACATTTCTTGATGGGATTTTATGGTGTGTTGTACAATCAGGTACATAAATAATTCAAATTTTTTCCTGAGCACTACCTTTTGCTGAAAAATGATATTATTCAATTAAATGTTGTGATAATGTTAGAAAGAGTTTGTCCATGACATATAGCCATCTATTTTTGGATTGCATTAGATGTCTGTGTGCATGTAATCAACCATGTGTCTTCAAATGAAGATTGCAAATGAGATGGTTTATGTGGAAGTAGTTATTTGACTTAATAAATAAATCACAGATGCAATTGGGCATGTGTGCAGCCAACAAAACGGTATGATGGCATAGATTTTTTGGATGGAGTGAGTTACATAAGCAATTTGAAGTTGTTGAACACACTGCATTGCCACACATTAAACATTCGTAGCACTTACAAATTTTAGAAGTGTTCATATTTTGTTTTGGACACTATGAGCTTGAGTGGCTTCTCTCTATCAAACTAAAAGTTCCTTGTGTGTTATTTGAGGGCTTATAGCAAGCACCATGAAGTATAGAACGTTGTCTTCTAAGCAATTAAAAGAATCAAATTGTGGGGATGAGGAAGGCCGAAATGAAGTGTAAGGACATTGCAGAAGCCTTTAGTGCTCCATGTTCAACCATTCCAACTATCTTGAGTTGTTGGAAGGTCCGCAGAAGTGTGAAGTCCTTGAAATCACAATGTGGTAGGTATAGAAAGTTGTATGAGTGGAATTTAAGGGTGTTCTGTCGTGCTGTTAGTATAAATAGAAAGCATACTTTGGCAAAACTTGCAAGCTTGGTGAGTGTTTGTCAAACTACCGTGCGATTCTACCTTTGTGAGCTTGGTTTAAAAAATTGTATAGCACCTAAAAAGCCCTTTTTGATTGTCAAACATAAAGCAAAGAGGCTTGCATTTGCACATGCCTATGATAGTTGGACGTATGAAGATTGGTGTAATGTTATTTGGACAGATGAGTCTTCATTTGAAATTGGCAAAGATACACAACTAATTAGAGTGTGGCGGAAGTTGTATGAAAAATATAATTGGTATTGTGTAGCACCAAGTTTCAAGTTTGGTGGTAGTTCAATGATAGTCTAGGGCGCCTTTGATAGATCTCCATTACTCATCATTCCTTCAAATAAGAGATCAATAAGTGATTTTGTCACTATTGTTTATGAAGGAGCATTGAGTGGCTTTTATTTCTTACATGGTGACCATAAGCAATTGATATTGATAGAGGATGGCGCTCTAGTCTACCATAGCTCATTGCCACTGCAATGGAGATGTGCTCATGGTAGAGAAAAGTTGAATTGGCCTGCCAATTCACCAGACTTGAATCCAATAGAAAACGTTTGAATGCTTGTAAAAGATTTGCTTAGACATCATAGTAGACCTAAGAGTAAGCTAGAAATGACAAAAAATTCAATCCTTATGGGATACCATATCTTTAGAGTGGCTTTGTACATTGATTTCCACTATGCCTTACATGATGCAAGCATGAGGTGGTATTACAAGATGGTAGATAGTATGTAACAAAAAGATTTCTTGATGTACAATTTCTCAAATTTATAATGCAAACTTTTTAGACCATCAAACTAGATTCTATTATCTTTGCAATGCACTTTACGGCTCAAAATACATTCATTTCTGAAACTACATGAGCTTTTTTGAAGTTTAGTGATTTCAACACTAATTCACCTTAGAAAAAAAATTGAATTATTGTTGTAGTCTGCTTCCAGTATGTGGATGAATTGTTATCTATTCAAAATTACCAATTTATGTAAAGTCATTCAAATGTTGCACTACTATCATCCTATGAAATCTTTTGGGTGAATCCTCATGGTTTCATTCATTCAAACTAGAGATATTTTATAAAATATTCCAATATGATTTCAATATAGTCACAAATAAATTTCACATTACCTTTCAAAAGCCCAATTGAACATTTTCTTAAATGATGCCCTTCTTTAATGGGATGCCTAGACCATAAACAATTTTTAAAGTTGAAAAATTCATTGAGTTCGGCAAATTATTTTTCTATAGCCAAAACACCTCTTCATTTGAACAACTAATCCATCTTTAATAAAAAATTTAACTCAAACACTTCAAATTGCAGTTTGTCTTAGAAAAGAGTCCTAGTTAGTGAGAGCCCATCCCAAGGAAACATATTCTATGGATACTACAAGTGGGCAAGGACTAATTGGTTGGAGGAAAAAGTTAATGGGCTTAGTCACGTGGAATTCTATTTTTCCTAGTGTGCCTTCATTGATTGCAAGGCTTTGTAAAAAACTTTCCATTGTTCCAATCCTTGTGAAAATTGGCATAGTTACGTGTTTACAACTATTCATAATTGCATTTGGTGAAAATAGACAAATTTTTGTGTATAATTTTTTTGATATTTGCTCCACCCTTTCCAAAGTCTTTTTGTCCTAGCACACATACACACACACACACTTCTTCATTTCCTAGAAACTGAATTTTGGTTACAAAAATCTCAAAATTCATTCAATCAAATATTTTGAAAACTGGAGGCTATGTAAATTTGATAGTAATTAATAATAACCTACAATTAGATTTTTTGAAAAGTATGCAAGCATGGTAGAATTTATTGTTTTACGTCACTTTTGGATGTACTTTCAAGAAACCAAGAGGCCAACTATTGTAGTATCTTTATAATGTTATTTATTTGATTTGAACTCTACAAAGTATAGAATGGTTTTGTAGAGTTGCAAATTTAGTTTTTCAATCATATAGTGCAAACTTGGACAATATTGGATGCTTATTGAAGTAGGATGCCTTTGTGAACTATTAAAAAGTACTAATTTTATTTCAAAATATCATGAATATTTTAACCTTTAAAGGACCATTGTCCCTTAGAGGGACAAATTGAATTTCAAAAAGGTCCCTATAGCCTCAATTTTTGTCATGATTTTTTTTTAAATTTGAAGATAGAAAATTTAATTATTCTTGTGAAATTTTATTTTTTTCATTTGGTGCTTAGGAACCAATTTTATGCCTAGATAAGTTCAAAATATGGGAGATTAGGAGGCAAAAAAAATTCAAAAAATTCAATTTTTGTTTCTTATAGATTATATTTTTGTATACATGGAAAGCTTTGATTTATTTCATTTCATTTAAATAAGTGATGTGAAAGTTAAGAACAATCTTATTTTTTGGGCAATCTAAGCATCTTTGTGAAAAAATAACTTGTAGGACTCATTTCTAAATGAAATTTTTACAATTTTAAAAGAAGAAGTTATACATGGTTTTGTTTATTTGCTAGAACAATAGTACCATTGGAATTAGTGCATTTAATTCCATCTTAGAGATATTAATAATTTAGATTTTTCTTCTATCTTGTACCTGTTTCTATTTAACAATTTTTTTAAGAATGAATATTAATTTTTTTTGAATTTTTTTCCCTAGACTCTCAACTCAGTTACCCACCATAAAATGTAGTGAAAATAATCTAGTTCTCCAATGTGCAAAATAACTTGTATTCTTCACTTTAAATACAAATATCTTGCAATTTGTACAGTCAAATTTTTTGAAATTTATTCCACATATACTCATATTGATTAGGTATAAGATCTTATGGTTAGATGTGCAAAAAAAACAATTTTCAAATTTTTGTACTTTTTGCAATAGAAATGTCAGTTTTGAGTGGTTTTGGGCAAAAAAAGGCCCTAGTCTTTAGGGGTTAACTTCATCTTCCCATCCACTTCAAAGATGGAGAAGCTTTTCCAAAGTTGATTTGAGACCACTTGAAGAGCATGTTGCTTAAATATAAAATTTGTAAGAAAAAAAATACATTGCAGAAGAAAAAATACAAGGCATAACATATGACACGCTTATCATTGAAAAGTAAAAAAAAAAGTTGAATATCTTGAGCATAAGTTCATAATTTGAACTATTCTATTGATTTTTGCTTCTTCTAAAGATGTATAGTGTACTATAAAGTACCTCAAAATGAAATTTTTTCTTGAATCCAATTGTTTCTAGTAGTATCTAGAGTTGAAAAGAACAAGTTTAGGAAAAAAATACAAAATATATACAATGCTTTTCTTATATACAAAAATGCCTCTAGAAAGATGAGATGGACCCCTTTTTTAAAAGTTTTACTAGAGTTGCACCCAATAATGATAACGCAAAAGCATTTTTTGTTGATTTAAAAAAAAGTAGTTTGGAGGTAATTTTGGAGAAAGGATCCCTCTTGGTCTCTAGGCGTTAGGATAGGTTTAATTTAGAGTGTTCTAATAAGATGTATCTTTAGTATACATCATAATATTCTTTAATTTGAAATTTTGGATGTTTCTTTTATAATGGTATTGTAGCTTAAATTATTCCATATATAATCTTGAGAGAAAGCATTAAATCAAGAATTTTAACAATTTTCAATGTTTTCTAATAGTAAAAGGATTTGCAAAGCATAGGAGACAAAAGAACCTATACTTGAGAATCAAGGAAGTTATGATAAGGGAATCATAATCCAATAGGGTTTCACTTCTCTTTGACTCTTTTCTAAATGACAATTGATTGAAAATTTTGAAATTAAAATAAATTAATAAACTAAATTAAATTTTTACATGTTATGAATATGGTAATTGTAAATCTTGAAATTTATAATTTGTTGATATATAGTTTGTAAATTTGTTGTCTATATGTTTGTAAATAATCATGAATTTCAGTTTATTAAATTTTAAACTGATTCTTTTTTAAAACATTAAATTGTGAAAGACCAAAGAGAATGCTTTGGATTTTTTGAGAACATGGGAAATCAGTATTGACGTTATATTTGGAATTTTGATGTGAGTTTTTGGATGGAAATCAATCATCCTAATCTACACCAGAGGCTTTTTTTCATATCAAGTTATGTTAAATTATGCAAAAATTATGATGATTTTTTTTATTTCAATGTCAAACTCAGGAGCTAAAATTTTATTTAAATTTTTTATTTGATTGTATACATTGATACAAAAATATTTGAACCATTGAACTCCAAATAATCAAATGAAAGTTATGAGAAGTTTTATTTTGCAGGCAATGAAGGTAGAAAAAACATATGAAAGCATTTCAAAGGCATGTAAGTCAAAATCATGTGCTTGCATGTCTTTGAGCTTTTGAGATTATTTGAACAAGCTTGTTGAGAAGATGTATAAAAATAATTTAGTCGATTTGAACCTATCTATCATAGCTGCCCAAAATTGCTTGTAACTAAAAAAAATCCTTTTGAAGAATAACTTTTTATAGTGAAGAATAATAGTGAAACGCACCAATTACAAAAAAAATCACAAGAATTCAACAAATATTACATTAGGAAGGGCCTGCCCAAAAGTAGAAAATGTCTTGGAATCATTCTTTAAGGCTTAAAGGGTAAAATATGGAAAAATCTATTCTACAAAGTTTAGCCATACCATCACATTGAACTTTTAATAGATTCATTTCTTTTACTTAATGGATTTCAAAATAAATAAAAATTGTGTAAATGGTTGCTTTCTATATATATGCAACCAAAATTTTAAAATCCATCACCAGTATTTTTCAATCAATTATCAAGGAAAAACTATGAATATTAAATGAAACAATGAATCAAAAATGGAGTTTTGTTCTTTTTTACTAAAATTTGGTATGCTTGATTGGGATTACACAAGAATTGACTGTTAACCATGCAAGACAAAAAATGCCAATTGTATTCTATATTGTGCACAATAGGATGTCCGTTACATGGTTGCCGTGTATTATATATTCAAGTCCAATAATCTTGTGAATTTTTCTTCTTGGGCAAATCTAATGACCAAAAAGTCCATGAACTTCAAAAGCTCTTACATGCTCAAAAATGCATAGATTTTCAAACTACAAATAGCATAGGAATCATATGTAAGGTAGAACAACCCATCATAGTCAAATGATCCATAATAGACACCTAGGAAATGGCCCCATTAGGGGGGGGGGGGGGGGGGGTAGTTTGTGAAATTTTAGGCCTTCCATGTTTGAAAATACTATTACTGCTTTAGGTGAGCAAAATGAGCATGATGGATTCAGATTTTGTTGGTTCTAAGGTAGTCTATAGACTCTTTGAGGCTATGGTGCATTGAAGACTTCAAAAGTTCATAGCAAATTCATACTTTGCCAAAAAAATATATTATTTCAATTGCTCTCATTTTTTCTCACACTTGTACTAATGCGGGGAAAAAAATTCAAAAAATTTCAACAACCACACGAGGTCAAACTCCTAATTCTAACCACAATGAGTTGTTTTACCTTAACCCCTAAAGGACCAAACACCGTTTTTTGACAACATAGAGATTTTGGGCAGCTCACTATGACCGGAATTTTTCTTTGTTTTCTTTGAAATTTTCACATAAGATGTGCCCGAGGAGTAGCTTTAAGATCCAACAATTTTCGTAACTTTTGACTGCATGGTTAAAAAGTTATTGCATGATATGTCATTTTCATTGTTCGGCGGGCAGCCGGGGCAGCAAAAAAAACTTTTTTTAAAATCACTTTTAAAATAAAATAAAATTTGAAATTGGTTCTTTAGATTTATATGTACGTGGGAGGCTTTGAATCATTCCATTACGATCAATGAGTCAAAAGTTATGAGGATTCTTAGTTTGAGGGTAGTTATGGAATCTCTACTCTAAAATAAAATTTGAAGTCCTTTATTTAACTCGATTTTCAATATTTTTGAAAAAAAATAAAAACATTGGGTGTAGATTGTTTATTACAACATTACAATCGTTGGGATTGGCATTTTTCAATTTCATAAATAAATTCTTGACAATTTAGTGCTTTGAATCATTCTCTACCTCTTCCTACTTACTATTTTTTTCCTATATGTTGTACAATTCCAAATGATCTGAAATTTTTGAAACATGTAGCCAACTTGACTTGAAGAATAAATCCAAAGAGTAACCATCATTTTGGACATTTTTTCATACAAATGTGACCTTGTGGAGGGCAGCTGCCCGTTTTTTCGCAGGGACAAAAAAAGGATTTTTGTCAATTCAAACGCTATTATCTTGCAATCCACTTGGTGGAAAATTCTGAAATTTTTTCCACATCTTCTTAAACAAGTTTACTACAAGATCCTACGGCTACAAGTGTCCAAAAATGTTTTTTTTCTAAAATTTGGCACTAGTATTAGAAATGGCAGTTTTGGAGCGGTTTTGGTGAAAACATAGTCAAAAACCTTTAGGGGTTAAAAGTGTACTTGGATATTATACAACAACTTCTGGAGAAGCAAAGGTAGGCTCTTGGTATGAAGAAGTTAGTTTGACCTTCTAAATCACCATGATAGAGAACCTTTGGAAGACAGTCAAAAGATTTGTTGTGACACTAGAACAGGTTGAAGAACATGCCAAAAATGATACAAGCAATTCAAGTGGGATGGGATGGAGTAACTCTATAGTGATTGCAAATGTTCATTTCTAACATACCCAACAAAATACAAGCTATCAATTCATCAAAACTAAGGGTAACAACACTAGATGGTATATAATTTATATATAATATTTATTAATTTATTTATTTTGTTATGATGATCAAGTACTACTCTTTGCTACAATTCCAACACAATTTTGCAGTTTTCAAATCTATCTATTTTTTCAGTATGCTCGCTCAAGTTTCGTGAAGTTCACAAACTTTTTGTTGAATCTTCCTGGTAGCAAAGTTTGTAAGAATAATGCACCCAGGCAGCAGAAGTGTGTGCTCTCGCTGTGGTACCAGTGACAGGGATCCCAATTGGGTCAGCTGTCAGTCTTGGAAAGGCCGGGGGGACGGGACTAACGTACTCACTGGAGTCAGGTCCGGTAGTAATTGTACCACTGAAAAATACTGCGGACCTGTCTGAAAAATACTCGACACTTTTTGTTTATTATACGGCCTGCTGCACCCGCCACTTTGGCGCTGCTGCTGCTGCTGCTGCTGCTGCTGTGTAGCTTTCAGAAAGATGTTGTTGGGGCAAGGATCTATGGTTGTTGGAGATGCTAGGCTAGAACTATGCAAGTAGTCTAGCTCGCATAATTACTCCAAAGAGGGACAGAGGATTTTGTTTGTAGTGATTGTTTGTTCTGCGTCCGGAGCCGTTGAGAATCATTTGTATGTGCACCACATGATGGGATCAACATTTATTAGCGACACTGATTGTGCAAGAACTTGGAATTATGCTTTGCCAACCAGATTACAACGGACCAACTTGGTGGTGGAGCATCATTAGATTAAATTATACAGAGTTCTGAATGTACACACCACATGGAAGGTATTCTCGTATTTGCAAGGAAACTATGCCTACGTATGTTTGGGAAGAAACAGCAGCTAGTTCAAAGTTAGCTGGTGGAATTGGAAAATAAATCCGTTTGGAATTTGAAAACATTGACAAAAAAAAAAAAAAGCATTGGATCTTCATACAATTTGATTCCCTAGAAGTTTGTTTGTTCCCCAATCTCAAAAAAAAATTGAAAGAAAATAAAAAAATCACAAAATTATGATACTTTATTTTGGATATCCTAAATTCTAAAAAAACTTATCTTAGCTGGCAAACTACAAGAACTTCTATCCTTTGTAAAACTATAAAAGAAAAATATGACTATTTCAATTCAATATACTAGTAAATTTTTCAAAAAATTAAAATGCGCAATCAATTTAGGTGAGTAACATTATCACTATGGATGCGCTCTAGTGACTCTTTTGGCCTACTTGAACAACACACGTAACCTCTAAAGGTCAGAGATTATGTTTTCATCAAAACCGCTCCAAAACTACTATTTCTAATACAAGTATCAAATTTTAGAAACAAAACATTTTTGGAAAAATCTAACCGTAGGATCTTGTATTAAACCAGTTTGAGAAGTTGGGGAATTTTTTTTAGAAATTTCCACCGTGTGGATTGCAAGATAATAGCGTTTGAATTGACAAAAATCCTTTGGGGGGCCCTGCGAAAATCCGGGCAGCTGCACTTCACAAGGTCACATTTGTATGAAAAAATGTCCAAAATGGTGGTTACTCTTTGGATTCATTCTTCAAGGCAAGTTGGCTACATGTTTGAAAATTTTCAAATCATTTGGAATTGTAAAACATATAGGAAAAAAATTGTAAGTAGAAAAAGGTAGAGAATGTTCAAAACACTAAATTGTTAAGAATTGAAATATGGAATTAACAAAATGCCAATCCCAACGGTTGCAATGTTGTAATAAACAATCTACACCCATTATTTTTATTTTTATTTCAAAAATATTGAAAATTGAGCTAAATAAAAGACTTCAAAGTTTATTTCAGAGTAGAGATTTTATAACTACCTCCAAACTAAAATTCCTCATAACTTTCATCTCATAAATCAAAATGGAATGATTCAAAGCTTCCCACATATATATAAATCTAAAGAACCAATTTCAAATCTTTATTTTTAAAAAAAATGTTTTTTAAAGAAGTTTTTTCAGATGCCCGCCGATCAATGAAAATGACATATCATGCAATAACTTTTTAACCATGTAGTCAAAAGTTATGAAAATTGTTGGGCCTTAAAGTTACTTCTCGAATACATCTTGTGTGAAAATTTCAAAGAAAAAAATTAAAAATTTCAATCATTGTGAGCTGCCCAAAATTGCTATGTTGTCAAAAAAAAAATAGTGTTTGATCATTTAGGGGTTAAGTTAAGAGGTCGAGTTCTGTGACACCCTTACGGGACACAGCTGTGTTTGCGATTTCAGCCATGCAGTCAACTTGTTTGTTTTCGAATCTCAACAACATGCATTCTAATCTGCAGAATCTTGTCTCAGTGCACTAATTTAGCTTCCTCGTCGCGGTTTCAAATTGGGTCATGCCCAATGCGATTCTTCTATCCACAAAGTTCCATGTCCTTGCACTTAGAATTGTGGAACCTGATTCTGAAAGTACTCGCCAGCTACGCACTCAGAAGAGGCAATAAACTGCCTGCAGCACTGGAAACAATCAGTCCCTACACTCTCCTGAATTTACAAGAGCATTTGAAAGATGGGCCTTCAGTTGCATCAGATATTCTCTTCAATTCTCCTCTGAAAAGTTTTACATTCAATGAAAAAACAAACCACTAGTGTATCCCTTTGAGAAAATGTTTTCATAGTTTTCAACCAATGGGAAAATAACACGTTTACCCCTTTTGGAACTCATGTATGATTTTCACTGGTTTTGAACTGTTTCTCAACTAAAAGTAGATCACCTATATCTGATCAGCATCCTACTTTCGTAGCTTAGGTTGCTTAATTTTCAATCATATGGGGTGTAGGTGACATGCAGCTCACGTAGAGTAGAACCAACAGAAATGTCCAGGAGGTGCACATTGGAAGCATAAAATGATCACAGCATGTACATTGAAAGCCACAACAATCACTTACATTGGTTTTGTAACCACCCTATGGTGGAAAAAAGATTTGCCTATATATTAAAAATGGGACAAATGGAATCTTCACAAAAAAAATTCATGATAATTTTGTTTTTGAGGGAAAAAATGTTTAAAATTATGAAATCTTTCTGAAATCTATTTTTCTACACAGGGAATTTCTTTTTGTCAACCTTCCCATGCTCCACATAGGCTAAATTAGTTTAAGTGGTTGGAAATATGTGAATGTGATCAAAAGTGGAAGGCACCACACACAACCACATGGTATTGTATCACATGCATCACATTGTACTGTAAGATTCACTCATGTAAATTTTATATGGTGGGAATTTAAGCTTGACTTGAGGGTGCTGGGTCTATTAAATAGGGCACAGCGACGTGGACCAAGGTTTTTGAAGTACACACTCTTTGCTGCTTGTTTTTTGTGCAGTACAGCCTATTGTTGTTTTAGGCTATCCCATGGTATCTCCCCGACATGTCATACAAATCTACATGATCACTCAAAATGATAGATATGACAAGTTGGAGTTTTTAATATGTAACTATCTGGTACATGTGGACGTTGAAATCTAGGATCATGTCTTCATCATGCATATTCAAACGGCAAGGATACTTTCTTAATTTTGAATTGTATCTATTGCAGCAGCGTAAAACATGTCTGATTTCATCCAATGAGGGTGGAATAGGAGATCCTCAAGCTGTTGCATGGAGCCACTCACTCACTGGTTGGGTTGGAGCAAGTTTCCACTTTTATTTTTTATATTTTATATTGGTTTTCACACGTGCAACAATTTTTCCACTATTAGTTGATTGGACTGTCAATCTACCATCGTACAATACTGCCCCTATGCTTCAAGTAAATATAGGAGGAGGCTCGAAAACAGTATGGGCATTAAGAACCGCCCCTACATAAGCACCCAAAACAATGTACATAGGATGTAGAAATGGAAATGACTTCATGTGGTAAAAAATTACCAAATCATGTGTGTGACATGGTTCATCATCATGTGTGATTTTACTCATATTAAAGACCTGAAGTTGGTGAGGTCTGCAGAATGACTTTGAAATGTAAAAAAATAGCACGAAAAATTGCAAAAAACCCATCTGAGGCTGAACCTTCTTCTACTAAAATGCTTCTCAGTCACTCATAACTTCTTGGATTGATGTGAAATTTTAACCACACAACCTAGACTAGTATGCGCAAATTTTTTAATTTAAAAAATAAATAAATTAGAAACGGACATTGTATAAAGAAGAAACAAGATGCCAAAATTCATTGTAATTCCAAAATGTCAAGATTTTAAACTTTGAATTGCTCCCAAACATTCAAAACAACTTGGATTGACATGAAAATCTTATCACAACAACTAGACTTCAAGGGAAACATAACCCAACAAATTTTATTAAAAAATAACAATGGATGAAGGAGATACAAGCCCCCAAAGTTGCAGCCATCAATTGCAGTTTTGTGGACTCAAATTGAACCTATGAGCTTTGATTGGCTTCCAAAAAATTAGTACATCTTGTATTGATCTGAAAATTTTACCACACAAACTAGAAGAGAGAACGCAAATTTTTCAATGAGTTTTATTGAATTTGGACATTATATGCAAAAGTTACAACAATTTGAATTGGATTTGAAACTATGTGAGGAAACCTTGGGGTGTTTAGGGGTTGCAATAAAATTTGATTTACAATCGAGAGTGAATTGAATGGAAACGTATAACGGATCATTCTTAGAATCATTGTTTCCACTTAACCCCTCACCGCCGAAGTCCCATTTGGGTTCAAAAACAATAGTGCTTTTGAAGTGATGTAGATCTCAATGTCACTAAGTTATAGAGATCTTAACCGTACAATCTTGTAGTGAACATGTTGTAGATGATGTGGATCAAATTTGGAGTCATTCTACCGCATGGATTGCAAGATTTTAATGTTTTAGTGTTGAAAAAAGATGCTGAAATTTTCCTTCTAACACACTTGGAGGTGAAATTCGATTCCTAAACCTACTCAAATGAAAAAACTTGAAACTATAAAGTGATTCAAAACCAACATAAAAACACAATGGTGAAAATAAATATCATTCAATTGACTCAATATGTTTGCAAAATGGCTTGCAAATGTCAAAAAAAAGGCAAGAAAAGTTACAAAAAACACATATGAGGTTGAACCTCCTTCTACTAAAATGCTTCTCAGTCACTCATAACTTCTTGGAGTGATATGAAATTTTAGCCACACAAACCAGACTAGTATGCGCAACTTTCTCAAAAACATTTATTGAAAATTGAAACTATATGAAGAAGATACAAGCCTCCAAAGTTCATTGTAGTCCAAGAATGGCGGGATTTTGAACTTCGAATTGCTCCCAAGCATTCAAAACAATTTGGATTGACATGAAAACTTTACCACAATAACTAGACTTCAAGTAGAACGTAATCCAACAAATTTTTATTGAAAACGAACATTGGATGAAGGAGATACAAGCCCCGAAGTTGCAGCCTTCAAATGCAGTTTGGTGAATTCAAATTGAACCTGTGAAATTGGATTGGCTTCCAAGAAATCAATAAAACTTGTATAGATCTGAAAATTGTACCACACAAACTAGAAAAGAGAGCGCAACTTTAACAACAAATTTTTTTGAATTTGGACATCAGATGCAAAAGTTACAGCACTTTGAATTTTCTTTGAGGACACTTTTTGTCCCCTGGGGTTAAAGGCATGATTAAGATCATTCTTAAACTCATTGGCTCCATTCAGTGACATGTTTAGATTGATTACAGTTGCACCTATGAGCATTAATAGGGACCTATGAACCTTTGACTTTGAAAAATCATATCTTATTCATTTCAAGTCAGAAAATTAAACTTAAAATTTCTACTATTATATTTTTTATTTCTCTTTCTTCCAAAAAAAATGTAAAAAAAACTTTGGGTTCATCCATTTCTGTACATAGGTCTTTTTTCCCTTAGATGAGTGCTTTCTGAGCCTTCTACCTTACTCAGTGTTGCTTGCTTTAGGGCATCCCCAATGTAGTCCGGAATTTGGCCCGTCAAATACAACTCTAACTTTTCACTGTAAGTTTTGGAATTAGAAGTGGGAATTTTTATCATTGGAAGCGCAGTCAAAAATACTTTGGATAGGTACAAAAAAGTTCAAATTTAGAAATTGGAAAAAGGAAATAAACCACTTCATAAAGCTAGCTAAAAGACAAAAACTATGGTGGTACTGACAAATTATGGTTACCAATGCGATTTGCACTCCAAATCAAGCATAGCTAGTTAACCATAAAATCTAGATGCCGTTGCAAACTATATAGTAGAATCAACTATTGTAAGATCCAATGAGAGTAATTATGGAATTTGAATCTTCAATTGTGGGCTTATGTATAGTAGTGCTATGGGTGTTACTTGTAGGGGGGAATTTTACTTGGAATAAATGCAAGAGCTTAATAGTTTACCTTGAATGATCAAATTTGAATTTATATTTGAAATTAGAGACCTTGAATTAGCTAGGAGAAATTAGAATACAAAATTAACCACTCCAGAATAGGAGATAAGTATTACGTTATCACCATGGCGGTTGGAAGAAATCTCCACCTACCTTATCCTAAATGGTTCCCTCTTTTCGCCTTTCTGATGAGAGTTGAGATATATTTGTTTGGGCAATGAATCAACTCGTTTAATTTTCTTTTTCCAAAATAATCTATAATAAAATTACATAAGCTCAAGATAATATACCATATTGTAAGTTCAGTGGAGTCTTAGTGAGGTATTTAACACAAGCAAATATTTCATTTGTGCAATTTTTCATTCTATTGCAATTTGAGAAAAAATATTTGATATATTTAACAAATATTCTCCAATTTTGAATGGATAAAATCACCAAACATCATCCAAAGGAATTTTAAAAGTTAGATCTTACCACTACCTTTAGAGGTATGCATAGAGACATAGATGAATAAATTATATTTCATTTATAATTTGTATATTTTTGGGTATGAATAGCCTTACCATTGTAGTCAAGATTACAAAGTACAGTACTATGATAAAATTGAAATAAAAACCTCAACACCAATGGTAGAAAATACTTACAATATTATAATTATAAGATAACTACACTAAAAAGCATTTGAAATAGATCTAAGCATAGTTCATACTATTAAAATACTTTAGTTTTTGTAGGATTTTATTAGAAATTGAAAAAAGATTCTAAATCCATTAGCTGCATGTATTTTAGAGCTCCATGTGAATAAAATATAAATTTTCAAAATGCTGAAAACATGTATTCTTATAATTGACTATAGGTTCTCGGGTTTAGGGTTTAGGGTGCATTTTGGGCAAGAATCCACGTAGGTCGGTGTTGATGCTCCAATTACCTTAATGACATTCTTTCCAATGCATTCATTTGGTTCATTATACAAGTGCTGAAAAGAATATGGTTTTAATAACATTCCTATGTTTAGTGATTGTAGAGTAGAGACTTTTTTTGGTAGAAGGATTGCTAATGTTTTCTAATTTTGAAGGGAGTGCCATTGTTGACTAGGAGTCAAAATGGGATTCTACATTCTCTTATCATGCTTTTGGGGGACATTATATGCATACACTATGAAGTGAAATTTCAAAAAAGCTAAAACAAAATGTGTTTTTTAAATTGATCCTAGGCTCTCATGAAAAGAGTGTACAATTTAGACAAGTATCTAGAGGGATTTGTTTAAGAAATGAGTTGCAATTAGGTGCACTTGTCTTTGCTAAATTACAATAAGTGGCAATGGTTGCACAAATTTGAAACCTTAGCAACTTTGGTCTTAGTTTCCAAGACAAGGGTAGGATTGTTTGTTGGCTTTGGACTGCTACACATTGACAAAAACAATGCTCCATGTAAGGTAGAGGCACCTATTCCCGTCACTTTAAGCAAGATGAAATCAACACATGAATTTTTTTTTAACATATTGACAATTAAAAATCAATAATTTTCTAATTTTTATTTATAATTCTCTCAATTTTTATGATATGCTGTGAGTTTGTGAAGTTTAACCCTTACATGACTACCTAGTCACCGTGGAAATCATCTATTTTGGCACCGTGTCAATTGTTGGCTTAAAATAAATGCAAAAGCACTCATTGAAAGTTAAACTACTATAGAAGACCTTTCCTTTTCACACAAAATTTGGAAGATGAATAGTTGCACTTCTGTCCTGCATTGAGAGATTCTTTGTCATTCATCGGCTAGAAAACGTCCTCAACATCGTTTATGGGTTAAATACATGGTGTACCTCTAACAATTTTTTGCATTCACATATTAAGCTCTACATTTTGGACTTCCTATATTTTCAAGATTAGTTTGGGGTACAGTGTTACAAATGGATGCCTCCGCCTTCAGTAAAGAAGTTTCGCCTGCGGCTAGGACCTTGCTGGAAAAGCTAGTGAATGCGACAGAACCGAGCGAATCCTAGTGTAGCTCCTTCTTTCCCACTTGCCAGTTGACGAATCTACGCAGCTGAAGTGTTGCGATAGACAAGCTTTTGTAGCACAGACAGCAACATACAAGTCCTGTTATAAAGTCCGCCATGGCATCTTCCCCTGCTCGTCTGTGCACAAGATAAGCTCGCTTTGCTTCGTGGCGCCATGCTGTCGAAGCTCGACAACCGTTGCGATCTGTCAGAGGGAGCCATAAATGCACGATCGTCGTATCCGACCGTGCCTAGCTTGAAGACTCAGCAACTCACCTCCGTCGTCGGCATCATACCAAGCCGGATCAATCCCCCACTACTCCGTCCGTCCACTTTGTCATTGCCTCTATCTGTCTAGATCAGTAACTGCCAGAGCAGCTCAGCTGCAACAGTTGTGTGCAGAATCGACTCCAGAATCGAAGAATTGAAGAAGCAAGTTCAGGCCTGAGGAGGCGAAGTTAGGGGCGATGGCCAAGGTGGACGTGGGCGTGGAGCCGTCGCTGAAGGACTACCAGGACCCGCCGCCGGCGCCGCTGATTGATGCTGCGGAGTTTCGGAAATGGTCGTTCTACAGAGCCGTCATCGCGGAGTTCGTGGCCACATTGCTGTTCCTGTACATTACCATCGCCACCGTGATTGGCGCCAGTAAGAATCCCGGCTGTGAAGGCGTGGGCGTTCTCGGCATCGCTTGGGCCTTCGGAGGAATGATCTTCGTGCTCGTGTATTGCACCGCGGGTATCTCAGGTAAAAAGAGTAATTCAGGCCGCGCCCTTCTAAAAAGAATATATGATGGCTGACTAACTAGTGTACATATGTTCAACTCAGGGCATTAGAATCAGTTCAAGCTCAACCAGCACGCTGATCATATTATTCCACCGACGCCGCCAGTTACAATTTAGACTATCTCATGCATGAGTTGGTCGTGAATACGAAGTTTTGAATTGTGAACTATGAATCCTCTCGTCGAGAGGAATATGGCACGTACGTTTCGAGATATTTGGTCTCCGTTGTAGATGATTGAAACTGTCGACATCACGCCTTGAAAGTCAGACTTAGTATCAGAATCTTTCTCGAGTTTCTAGAATTAATGGTAATTTGGAGCATGATGGCGAGTGACTCTCCAAGATGTATATATTCATAACGGTTGTCTACTCAACAACAAATTTGACTGTAAAGTTTTGTCTTCACCAGGCTAGAATACATAAAGTTGTACGAGGTTACCTGTTGTCTCGAAATCCGGCAGTATCCGAATTTCATTAGACTGGAAGCATCTAGGAAGCTAATTTGTAACCTGCACAAAATTTTAGCGGTGAAAGTATTAGGAGTCAAGTTTAGCACATGAAATTGTGAATGTCACTCTGGCGAAGACAAATAAGGAGTCAGTAACTAGTGCAGTAGTCATGTGGTGTATAGCATTCTTGAAGCTAGAGCTGACTCAGCACTCATGATGCGAAAAAGGAACCCAGGTTCTCTTCTAAGCACAAATTTGAGCTCCTTTGAGAGGGGAGTTACCAAATTGGTCTGAACACTGGTCTGAGCACCGCCCATGCATGCTCTCTACAATGAGATTTTAACTTTATAATGAGTCTTTCTTTCGTTGCCAGTTAAGGGTGAATTAGGAGCGTCAGTTAATTTCTCAGAATTGCTAAAGAGTGTAACGGTGCGACGCCTGCCATATATGTTGCAGGTGGTCACATCAACCCGGCGGTCACGTTTGGGTTGTTGCTAGCGCGTAAGATCTCTCTGCCGCGGGCGCTGGCGTACATCGTGGCGCAGTGCTTGGGCGCCATCTGCGGGGCGGGTCTGGTGAAGGCGTTCCAGCATTCCATCTACATGCGCTACGGCGGAGGAGCCAATGTCGTGGCGGTAGGCTATGGCCAGGGTACGGGCCTGGCTGCGGAAATAGTCGGCACTTTCGTCCTCGTGTACACCGTCTTCTCCGCCACCGATCCTAAGCGCAATGCCCGAGACTCTCACGTGCCGGTACAAACATTCATTCACACGAACTTCTTCTTGCATGCTTTGTGCGTGCAAGCTTCTGACGGCGGCCTACCGGCCGAGCTCCCTTCTAGTTGGTTAATTAACACGATGCCAAGAGTCTTTTTTGTGTTGGATATATCATTCATACTACCTTACTACTCGGACAAAATGCTTGAAAGGTCATCCGGATAGCCAGGCCATTTTCGGCGAAAGCTGAATGTGTTTCAGAGCTCCAATTTTTGTAACATTTATTCAAGGGCCTACAGTACAGCTCTGAAAACTAGGACTGGTAAAGCCCTGAGACTTCAGTCGAGCGACTGCAACTGCCCCAGTTTAACTTAATTAAATCTGCCATTTTCAAAAAAATGTTTCAATGCGTCAAAATTATGACGTTCAAGTGTCCAGACCTCTGAAAACTAGGACCGTTGTAGATCCGACGTTTCAGTCTGGCATCTGAAACTGTGCACACCAGTTTCATGTACTGATATCTGCCATTTTAACTAAATTGTGACTGTGCACCAACACTCAAGTGCCGGGAGCTCTGAATACTGGCTAGGACCGGTCTAGATCTGAGGTTTCAGTTGGGTGACTGAAACTGCACCTAGTTTCTACCTGAAAGCTGGCACGTACTGAGAATAATATGAGCTGAGGTTGTGCATATATCATGTAGCCGTACGGTTTCCGAAAAATCCACTATTTTAATGAATGTGAGGTTTTGGTAAAATAAGTAACGGCTGTAACGTGCCTACGAAGTTAAGAAACTGTTCACGTAAATTCAACGTCTGGCACGTGCTTTGTAATATATTAACATTAAGTAGCTCGCAGCTAGCTCCTCACTCCAAGTTGCTGCATTGAGATTCCACAAACGACTGCTTCTTCACGTAACTAAGTTACTGAACTTAGTTAGAAATTTGTGCCATGAGGAACCTCCTAGCTTGAGTGACTGTGCGTTACTTTGTTTTCCGCGAGCCACGTACTGCAGCTAGAACATTTTATTCTGCTAAAGCTTAATTAATTGCTTTTGATCTCCAGGTTTTGGCTCCACTCCCCATTGGCTTTGCAGTGTTCGTGGTTCATCTTGCAACTATTCCCATCACTGGAACTGGCATCAACCCCGCCAGGAGCTTCGGCCCCGCCGTGATTTACAACCGCAGCAAACCTTGGCGTGATCATGTAAGTGACCGCATTATCCTCGCATGCAGATAGGCCTACACATGTCCTTTTTATGTTTTTTTCTTCTTATTGTCAAATTTTTCTCCAAAATAAAGGCCTTAGCGGTATGTTTGGACTTTGGAACAATATATGTTTGAGTACTTACAAAATAAAAATGTGCGATGACATGTATGTTGCAGTTCATCTTCTGGGTGGGTCCATTCGTTGGAGCTGCTTTGGCTGCCGCTTATCACCAAAAAGTATTGAGAGCAGGCCCGTTCAAAGCTCTGGGTTCATTCCGAAGCTCACAACAAGTTTAGTTATAATTTCTGAACAAAATTGTGAGTTTATTTCGGTGACACTATCATCATTTTTAGAGCAGATTCTGATTTTTTTGGTTTGCTTTTGCGTTGATTGGAGAGTGGAAGGTCACCATGGCAGGGCTCTTGTACTTCAATTTTTTCGAGAGTGTTCTAGGGGTGTGGAATCCTGTGCTCAGATTTTGAGCAGAGGATAGAAACTTGGTTGGTCTTTGCTTGTAAAATGGTACCTCATGTCTTCATGCTGTTCGTCAAAATGTACGTGCAATTGCTGCTAGTGCAAGTAAGTTCTAGTTAGAGCAATAATCCTGGAGACTAACAGCATAAGACTCTTGTTTTTTAGGGCTGTTTACATATAAACTCCTCAACTTGTGTTGGTAGACTTTATTTAGGAATAAAGTAAATACATCAATCAAGGTTGATTTAATCCCGATTGTCAATTGGGACAGACGAGTTGCCAGTTTTGCTTCTGAAGAAATAAAACAGTCCATACTTCGAGCTCATGATGTTGCGTGTCGATCCCACATTGTAGCTGTTGCATGAATTTTTAGACTTCTATTAAATTCATGTACCATCGATCACGCGGTCTCTGGAATTCTGCACCTAGGCTCTGTGTGATTGCAACTTCCAAACTGAGCAAGCAAAGCCTCAAGAGAAACACAACCCATGTGGTTTCAAAATTTTCACACATTCTAGTAATATTTTACAAACTTTCAAAGTTGAGAATAGGGGTAGTCTATATGTAACACTAGACTCACCTTGAATGGACACCCTTAAAGCACAAAATGTCTCAACCCTCATTGATTGCTTCAAAAAACTCCTCACCATTGGTTGCATCTAAAAAGTTGTGTTGATTTTTGAACCATAAAGTGTTCATTTTAGATTATTCTTTTAGGTGTTGAATGGAAAATGGCTTTTTTGGATGTTTAAGAGCTCCATTGGAACTTTGGAAGTTTGGGTAGGTTCCTACAAAGTCATTTTTGAATGAGTCTTTTTGAAATTTGACACATTTCTTGGAAATCTTTTCTTTTCTTCTATAACAAATGCTTTGGTCAAAAGCTATATTGTCTAAAGAACTCCTCTACTTTAGAAATTTGACAAGTATGTAACTAACATGGTTCATGGAATGCCATTGTCAACGATAATTAAATGTATTGCAAAAATTTCATTTCAAAAGTCAAAACTTGTTGACCATGTTCAATATGATCCTATAAAATTATAACTTTAGATTCTATAATTTTTCAATTTGCATGGTCATTTGAAGTTTGTGAATTTTTTTCTAACAAAATTGCACAATTTCACAAATTTATTAAAGTTACACTGCTTAAAGCTGATGAAGGTTAAAATATTACAATCTTTATTGTTTTAATTTCCAAAAAATCCCAAAATTAAAACAACTCTAGTAATACTAAGTTTGCACCTTCACTAAACTAGTAAATTAGTATACTCGGTGTATCTTTGCCTAGGTGACCAATTAGACTAGTACCACTTCATATACCTAATTTGACATGGTCTCTCATTGCATTTCAAATAGAGCCTACAAAAAATAAACACACCTTCCTATGTGCTAAAGAAGATGACTCCTTTTTAGATACTTTATTCACTCTAGATAGGGGTGAATGCAAGAAACACTTGTACTATTTGTTGCGTTTTGGTGTTTTTCATGACCAGTACTACATGTACTACCAGTACTGTGAGTACTAGGAACGTCACAGCAGAGGAACGTCACAGCAGAGGAAATTTTTCATGAACCAGTATTATGCACTACTACTCACTACGCTCCAGTACTATGTTCTGCTACAGGCTGCCATAATTCGTAGAAAATGCCAGTTTAGATTTAGATTTTTCATAAATACTGAATGACTTTAAAAAATTAAGGAAAAAAATGGCCATTTCTCCTAAGTCATTGAAGAGGGCATCCGCACAATGACAAACTGAATTTGATTTCTCAGTTTCTCCGAAATTACAGTGGAAGTCATGACACTTTAGGGCCTTCTACACGGCACTAGAAGCAATATTTTCAAAATCCCTTCCCTGAGAAGTTGGAATTTACTCATATAAACAAGCATGCCAAGTTACAACTTCAATGACTTCAAAAAAGGTACTCCATAGTACTAGAAACCTCCAAAAGTGAATTTGTGACATTTTTTTGAAATTCACTTTCTCCTCCACAATGAATTTTGGAAAAATCCAAAAAATTGCAGCGCGTTGGGCACATATACGCCCAACTTTGATATGAGTTTCAAGTTGTTTGCATCATTTCCCTAAAACTTATACCACACAACTTTCGATTTGAAGATGTGACACAAAATAGTACAAGTGTTTCTTGCATTCACCCATAGCCAAAAATAGACCCTTTTTCATATATGTTATAGCTTCAATCTAAACTAGACACTCTTAACCCCTGAGCGCCCTACATCCCCAAATATCGCCTCTCAGAATCCAATTTTCTACAAGTAAGGTCCAAATCCGACGTTGTCTTTTTGGGAAAATGGTACAGGGTTGATTGGGAATACATGAATGATCTCTCGGAGTGGGTCGATGGTGGTTCCACTTGTCGTACAGCAACGTGGTTGCCATAGAGAGGGAGGTTTTACATTGAAAATGGAGTTTTGACAAACAATGTTCAAAATACAATAGTCCAAACTATACTTATTTCCATTCAAATTTTTAGTTTGCAGTGTTTGGCTCTCCAGATTATGCCTATCAAAATGTGCTTGTCAAGTGTCAGAAAATTCTGAAATTTGGTAGGCAATGGGATAATTGCTTTCCGCAAGCTATGCCCAAATTTGGGCAAAAGGGGCCACGTCCTATGGTTGCCATAATATTTTGAAGTTCAAAACTGCCCCAAAATTTGTCCTTCCCAAAATAGTCAAGGCACCTTTGACTATTATAATTTCCGCATCCAATTGTTGAAAACTTGCACAAACTTTAGTAAAGTTGCAAATCGTAATCCTTTCCCAATTCCAACAGTGAAGTCTTCTACAATTTGATTTTCGATTTGTGAGGGCACTTCATCTGGTAGGTGGTCCCCCGTGGCTCAATTTTGGGAATTTTGTTTTGGGCGCTCATGGATTAAATATTTGGGATTTATGCCACAATGAAATGAATAGTAGTTACAATTAAAGCGGTGAGTCAAAAAATCATATGAATAATATTACATTAATATGATGACTATATATAATAAACTAATAAGTGTTTTCGGAAAACATTATAATCAAAATAGGTAAGTAAAATGTCTATTATGGATGCACTTTGTATTGGTTGGGGGGAGACTAATGACTCCTTCGGGTTATTTGGGTACTAGGATTTAATAACTCATAAAAATGACTCATACCTTATTGAAAAAATATAATTCTAATTGCTATAATCTTCTCTTCAATTTGTCCATATGTGAAATATTTATACCACTCTTTAGGGACAAGGCAATCATTCTACTCATAATAAGGGTCTTCCACCTTATACCATTGTGAATTTGTGATTATCAATGAAAGATAAATGCAAGGTAGGATCATCCTACTTTACTTTTTTTTTATCATGATGCACTAAAAAGTCAATCTTGCAATTTAAAAAAAAAACATGGATAAATTTAGAAAATAAAACTTTGTATACAATTAATTCTAGGTGATTATGTAATGTTAATCTTGTCTCATCATCACCAAAATTTGATGATGTAGTGATTTTATTCTCACAGATACATTACATTCTTCAATATATTGCACTACACAATATACTTGTGTACTTAAAATTCCATAAAATAAAAAGCCATTGATGGAATTTTTAGTTGCAATTTTTTGTATACTCAAACATCTAAAAATAAATAACCTCAAAAAATTTAGCCATTTTTAGTTTTTGTTGTTCATAAATTAAATTGTTGTGTATTTTAGATTATTTTAATCATTTATCTATTTTTCAAAATCTTTTGATGGAGTTTTTAGAGAGCTTGCTTGCAAATGAAGCTTAAGGCTCAAATTTTGATGAATTGTCAAATCTAAAATCCAATGTGGACAATTTTCACAACCAAAGTTTGGATAGAAATTAATAAATCTTATATCAAAAAGAGAGTTTTGAAATTCAAAATCTTATAAATGATAAATTAATTTTGACAAATTGAAAACAAATTTTTATGATTAATTTATATTTGAAAAATATTTTCAACAATTTGCCATGAATTGGCCTAAACTAGTATGATCTCTTATAATTCTTATTCTTAATTCATCACTTGCTTCACATATAAGTTAGTTAAATGAAGATGACAATGTCTATCATTTGAACTATTTGCAATATTAATTGCTCTTGAATTTATATAGAGCAAAATTTGCCACAAGCAATCAATCTAGGATCACACATCGCAGACTCTTTTCGAATTCCCTGCGATTGTTTTGGAGATACTGTAGTTTTTTACTGCAAGTTTTTTCTAGTTTCTATGTTTCCTTTCGTTCTATTCTCATCATGGACGAATCTTTCAAAGAGTTTCTATGCAAAAAAAAATTGTAGATTTTCTTTGCAAGGATTTTCATAAATTTCCCCCATATCCTCGGTGTGCAACCTAAATTAGTAGATTCTGCAACATTGATGCATCTTACGTTTTAACGTTGATTCCACCTAATATTTCGTAGATTTTAGGAGATGCAAGTTGTCCCATATCGATTGTCAAGCGTACCATGAAGTTGGTCCTATAAGACCTGTAAGTTGTCAGCATTTAAGACAATGTATTCATTTCACATAAATCTAACATACTTATAGTTAGTACATTTTAGAATCTTAGAAATTTTACAATTATACATGAAATTGTAGACTGTTTGAACAAATGAAATCTACATTTTATTAATATTCTGAAATCTAGAAATCGGTCTACACTAACAATTTTGAAATGTACAAACTAGTAAGATTAGAAATTTAAAATCTACATACCCTTCAATTTCAGTTTTCAAAATCTACGAACTGTATTGATTATGCAAACTAAAATCTACATTAAAATTATATTTTAGAGGCCTAAATCTATATTCTAGAATATTGAATTTTAAAAATTGAGTTGATTTTGAGGTGGGGACATCTTCACATAGCACTCAAAAATGCACAGATTTCCTCCTTAAAATTTCCTATCTCACATTTCCCTGTGAGAGTCACATTCCCTGTGAACAACAATTTGTAACATTTCTATGTTTCCTTGGAGGGGATTTGCAGTAGAATGCCTACAGGGAATTCAAAAAATGCTTCATGTGACGCATGCAAGTATGCATTGGTAGATAATGAAGCTAAGTTAAAGGTATTTTTCAAATTAGGGAGACAAAAAATTGTACTAAAGGTTACATATGTTTGATTGTTTCATTTCATGTTATAGTCTAACTCTGACAAGTTACTTCATGCCAAATGCCACATTTAACTATTTTTGGACTATTCAGTAAATTTTGGACAAAACATCCCAAGATTTCTAGATAGTAACCAATCCAGAGATTTCTAGATGTTTGTATAGGTCTCTCAATGTTTTTGTAGATCTCTAGATATTTTGTATTGATCTCTTGAATGCATTATCTTCTTGATGACCATTTTTTTTTCTACTATTAATTCTAGACTTTTGAAAGTTCAAAAGTAGCTAAGTGTGGCATCTAAGAGATCTCAACTATAAATGTTGGATAGTTAAAAAACAAACAGATATAAGATAAACCACTATATGATAGGCAAACTACCCATGACAACACCTAGAAGATGACCCATTACAGTCTTGCATCAACCTTTGATAGACTTTTTTCAAGAAATGAGATTGGGGCTACATTAGGTTGAATTAGTGACCACAATCAATGTCTTGAATGATGATGATGATGATGATGATGGAGTGATTAGTGACTGCAAGAAGAACTTCTACCTTTTGACTATAAATTCATCACAAGAAGTGACTTTTTTAAACCTTCATGTTGTGGCCATGTTAGGAAATATTGTGATTGCTTTCTAAAAGTGAATAAGATGACCATGATGGCTGTGCTTTTTGTTGGTTTGGGGGTAGTTAGATAGAGCCCAACTCTTTAGAACCAATTGGACAACACACTTGAAAAAATCATAACAAATTCATACTCCGTTAAAAAAACCTAAAATTTCAATTGCACTCCCCATTTCTCACATTTGTCTTTGCATAGAATTATTTTTAAAAATTCTCAACAATGCCAACAGGGCAAACCAGCCATCATGCCTGTCAGAGCCTCATAGGCTGGTTTCCCTTCTTCTAGGACCCCGCCTCCCTCCCCTCCCTTCCCTGGATCCTTACGAACTGCCAGATTACGACTGTTTCAAGCCTCAAGAAAACCTGCGTGCAGATAGACTTAGACTGAGGAAGGAAGGAATGATGTCTGTCACGGTTTTGCAGGAGTACCGTCATTCACTGGCTGTGCTCGATCGAAGCAGAAAGCTGCCACTGAACTTGCTGGCACCGTGAGCACCACGCGTTCAGGCACACCTGAGTTCCGTTCTAGCTAGAATCTTTGACCGATCGAAATGCGGAGACGGAAACATGATCATTCCATTGCCTGAAGGCAACTGAAATTCAAGTGCAGTCGACGTCCCGGCCCAGAGATCGATGCCGAGGCAGAAATTATTTCCAGTGGCCTCGATCATGAGAGTGAGAGGCCAGAGGGAGGCCGCAGATCGAGTGCGCGCGCCCTGACGTTCAGATTACGAGACCTGTGCACTCACTGATGATCAGTTCACTTGCAATGAAACGGAACTCAAGCTGTGGTTCGTTTCATATGTAGTGTTGGTAGTTCTACACTCCACGTCTCCACTCTCTTTCGAACTTGAAGTTTACTTAACCCTTAAACGACGGGCTCATAACCGTGTAAAATCATTTGTTTTGACAACGTGTGAATTGTTGGATTAAAATAATGTAAAAGCACTCATTGGAAGTCAAACTACTGTAGATGATCTTCCCTTTTCCCACAAAATTTGCAAGATGAATAGTTGCACTTATGTCCTACACAGGAGATTCTCTTGTCATTCATCAGCCGCAAAAAATTCGCCTCGACGTTCAAGGGTTAAATGAGGCTGCTCTAAAAGCAACCGCCGTGCTCTAAAAGCAAACATGACAGAGAGAGGTACATTTTGATTTCTATAATGTAGCAAGGATGCACATTTCAGGAGGTGGTTGCTTTTAGTGGCCATTGCATTTCAACTTCAAAAATTTGCATCTAATTCCACAAAGGACCAAAAAAAAAATGAAATGACTTGGGTTAGATGTCAATTCCATTTTTCTTCCTACGGTCATTTACAAAAAAATGTTTCAAAGTGTTTACCTTCCCCAAATAGGCAAACAACTCTTAAATGGTCACTTTAAGAGTAGACTACCTTAGTGTGGAAGTTGCAATATATTGTGATTGTGCTAAGTAACATGATATACAAGATTTGGATGAGAAATATGGATTGTGCACTTAGGGATGTTTCACACCTAGAAGTCAAGCCATTCCCCTTGAAGTCGATTGCACAAATTGTAGCCTTTTTGTCTTATCACAGGTGAGGATTTCAACCTTTTGTCCAGTGACAAGTAAGGATTTCAAGCCTCTTACACAACAAATTGGCCCAAGACTCTAAGTGTAAAGTCGGTCCCTTATAGAATGTGTCATTACAAAGGATTGAGTGTACTTTTCAATGCAAAGAGTAGTCTCTTGTGGACACTAATGAAATTTGCTTCTGAGATTCATTGAATAGGTCAATAAAATTACCTGTCATCAAATAAGGATTGCAAAACATAATCTAGGTTATTTAGACTTTCTTAGGACACTTTAAAAAAAAATCTTGTTTCATTTATTTTTCATGATCATTTATAGCGTTAATTAAGATAATTTTGAATTTGCAACATGTAGCCATGTTGTAAATGTTTCAATCCAAAATTTAATCATGAAACTCATGGATTTGATATTTCTTTTGCTAGTGAAGTAAAGGACAAATGAAGGTGTTTGGGGGGGAGGAATAGAAAACCTTGGAAGAAAGTATTTATTGCACCTTAAAAGATTCAAAACAGTTACAAAACGACTAATATTGAGCTTCAAATTTTTTTTGTCAATGAAAATGATGTAAAGTTAGAAATAAATAGCCAAAGAAAGGGATTTTAATCTCTCCAACTATAAAACAAAGGATTGTTCTTGATATTAGTACTATTGAAACACTCTTAAAGAAGGATTCATATTGCTATATTGAAATATACACATTATTTAATCCAATAAAATGAAAGATTTTGAAATATTTACTTGTAAATCTTTCATTCATAAAAAATCAGCCATAAAAAAAGAAAAGTAAGTAGCAAAGCTATGGGCGATACTAACTATTATATTTAAGTAGGTCCTTTCTAATTAAAATAAACAAATAATTTGTCATCTAGTCATGAATCTCTACTAACATTATTAAACAATACAGGGAACCTTTCTCATTCCTCCAAAATCCATGGTGGCCTCCTCTAACATTGGCCAACAATTTTTTTTAACCTATGAGAGATGGTCATTTAAACTACCTCCTCCCCATCCTAAACAGGGACTTAGGGGGAGGAATCACTATTCCTATACAATATTATTTATGTTCACAAAATCAAATTGTTTGTTATTGAAATGATTTGGAAAGGTTTTGAAAAATGTCAATAAAGTAATGGTGGCACATTATTTAGACCTATAGAGTACAAGATATTGAATTTCAAAGAAGATGCAACATGAACCATACAACAAGAATTGATAGAAAAAAATTGCACTCAAATTTGTGTGGTTCTTTTGACCACCATTTTGTGCAGTCTACAAACAATTGCATATATTTTTGTTTTATTTTGCCCTTGCAATATCGAGAATTTTGGGATGTGTAGAATACCATTGAAAAGGTCTTAAAAAATTTGGCATTAAAATTTCCACAAATTCAAAATATTCAACAACCATCTTACGAAGTTTATGACGTCACTTAACATTGTGAGTGTTATAAGAGGAAAGACAAGATGCATATATAAATGAGGTGGTAGGAGGTAAAGCAACCTATGTAGGATATGTAAATTGAAGATTAGAAGGAATTCAATTGCTCATAGTTAAGTGAAAAGCACAATTTTGTTTAAAGCAAAATTTCAATCCTCGTTTAGGCATAGTAGAATAACTTCTTCCAAAAAAATTTGAACTAAGAAAAATTGGTAAATCAAGGAAAATTTCATCTCCAAAAACTTGTTTGAAATTTTGATTTGTCACTTTAAAAAAAATAGAAATTTAAGTTGAATCTACTATTTGTGTACAATATCAACTCTACCTCTGGCAATTTATTATAGGAAAGATTTTGACTCACTACATTGAATAGTGAAATTAGGTTGCCCCTAACTAATTACTACACTATATAAATATGTACTATTATTGTAGAAGGATGCAATAATGTAGGATCCGTGTGTTGCATGGATTCATACATTGGTTCAACATGGGCCATGGCCCAAGTTTAGAGTCACATGCACCTCCATATGGACAAGCAATGAGTCATGAGGTAACTTCTCTGGGTAAGACAACCTAAGGTAGAAGGCTCAGAAAGCGCTCATCTAAGGGAAGAAAAACCCCTATGCAGAAATAGGTGGATCCAAAGATTTTTTTCATATTTTTAAAAGAAAGAAAAATGAAGAATACAGCAGTGGAAATTTTAATTTTAATTTTCTGACTTGGAATGAATAAGATATGATTTTTCAAAGTCAAAGGTGCCTAGGTCCCTATTAATGCTCATAGATGCAACTGTGATGAATCAGAACATGCCTTTGAATGGAGCTACACTAAAATTGGTAAATAGTGTTGGCAACACTAATTGTCCCACCTAACTCTAATTGTGATTTGCAAGGTTAGTGTTAGATCATTATTTACCCATTCTAACACTATTTAAACTATATAGTAAAATGTGGTCATTTCTAAGGAAAGACCAAAGTTTGACGGCGGGAGTTAAGAGCTTCCCCACTGCAGCTCTTGATACAAGCTCAAAACAGCGAATGGTCAGGCGGAGCCTAGGGAAGGGCCCCATGGCAAGCAAAAACAGACTGGGCTCACCACATTTTAATGAATACATGGCCAAATGGTGGAGCTTTATTACAGCTAACTATATGGTCAAATTGTGCTTTTCACCCCATTCCCGAGGTAAAGACCCACAGCTGACCTCCAGTTAGTCACTCCTAGCTTGCTAATCCTAGGACCCAAGTATTACAAGCTGTAAAAAATGAGATAATGTCAATGTTATTTCACATCACCTTACAAAAATCTATTGACAATGTATGTAATTTACGACATTGGCATACCTTATATTCCAAGAGGGTGAAAAAGTGGTTTTATAAAGAAATTTATTGTCCATTATGGATTCTCAAAGAGTATGAGATAAATTGAAAATGAAAACTTGATCACACATTGTCAAGACTTAGGAATTGTGTTGAGCTCCTAGTAATTCCAATTTGCATATACCATATTGATTGTTCAACATTCTACCACTTCACATGCATATAAAGGTATACTATTATCAATAAAAAAATCAACTTAAGTTGTAAATTCTTTTGAAAGCTCAATAGGCCTATTTTTATGAATTGAAAGTTGATTTTCATAATTTACAATCTTGAAATATAATTCTTACAATTAATTTTTGATCAATGAAACTTTCACAAGTCGTGTACCCTACTTGGTGAGCCTGTTTGGCACGTTTGCTGCCACAAAAGAAGTTGGCATGCCCATTTGTCAGCCGTAGCGATGCTGTAAATGCCCCAACACTATTTTCACATGAATTGGTAAATAGTGTTGGGATAAAAAACAAGGAGCAACACTAATTGTCACCCAACACTATTTACCAATTTTAGTGTAGTGAGTTTAAGAATGATCCGCTGTACATTTCCATTCCACTCACTCCCTATTGTCAATCAAAATTTATTGCAACCCGTAAACGTCCTAGGGTTTCCTCACATAGTTTCAAGTCCATTTCAAAGTGCTGTAACTTTTGCATCCGATGTCCGATTTCAATAAAATTTGTTGAGAAAGTTGCGCTCTCTCTTCTAGTTAGTGTGGTAAAATTTTCAGATCAATACAAGATATACTGGTTTCTTGGAAGCCAATCGAAGTTCACAGGCTCAATTTGAGTTCACCAAACTGCATTTGATGGCTACAACTTTGGGGACTTGTATCTCCTTCATATAATGTTAGTTTTCAATCAAATTTGTTGGGTTATATTCCCCTTGCAGTCTAGTTATTGTGGTAAAATTTTCATGTCAATTCAAGTTGTTTTGAATGTTTGGGAGCAATTCAAAGTTCAAAATCTTGACATTTTTGGATTACAGTGAACTTCGGCGGTTTGTTTCTTCTTCATACAATGTCTGTTTCCAATAAATTATTTTGTAAAAGTTGCGCATACTAGTCTCGTTTGTGTGGTTCAAATTTCACATCAATCCAAGAAGTTATGAGTGATTGAGAAGCATTCTAGTAGGAGGTTTAGCCTCAGATGTGTTTTTTTGCTATTTTTTGACATTTCAATGCCATTTTGCAGACCTCACCAAATTCAGAACATTATTGTGAGCAAAATCACACCTGTTCATTAGCCTAAAACTACACACATGGGATGGCAATTTCTCACCTCACAAAGTCACTTCTATTTCTGCACTGTTTTTGGCACTTCTGTAGGGGCGGTTCTTAATGCCCAAACTGTTTTCAAGCCTCCTCCTATAATTGCTAAGGCAACCCAATTTCACTATTTAATTCACTATTTAGTATAAAGAATCTTAGGAATGATACAGGGCTGCCTACTATCATATTAATAAGTAAAAAATCCTTCAGTAACTTGAACTACAGTAGGATAGCTCGCTTGCAATCAAGTGGATACAAATCCAATGCTTGTAAGTTATTACACTCAAGCATTGCAACATATTATATATATATCAGCAAGTGTCATAAGGAATATATCCAATAAACAACAGTCCACACCCTAAGTAGAAAACTCTACATACCGAGAGAGCTTCTAACAAACCCATCGTCACTCTACTGCTAACTTACAATTCAAGTTCTTCACTTCCGCAACTGAATTGAAACTCAGAAGCAACCTGACGGGGAAGGTATGTGGTTTGGAGACTACTACGTAAGGAAAAGCTTAGGCCGAAAGCTTAATAATAATTATCACAACTAAAGAGAGAACTATCCCATAAGAATATGCTTATCATCAATCTGCAGAGATACGAAGAGTTTCGTTTGCTGCAACCAAACCAAACCAAAAAACTAGCAGAGTATTCGTATCCCGAGTTTGATCACCTGGCTTGATGGGGAAAACAAAACTCCCGAGGAGGGAAAATCTTGGAGCGGGGTGAATCTGGTTACTTGTCGTTGCAGCTTTAGTTGTGGCAGCCCGCAATGTGTGCTCCAAGAAAAAAAAACTAAAACCTATCAGAGTGCTACAGCAGCCATACTCGGGGCTTCTAGCTGGCATGATAACTGCTCAAATCCAGGTTTGGGACGACG